>CM053624.1:311329614-311348999 GCA_028646595.1 Phalanger gymnotis
CCAGAGACCATCCAGGCTGGCCTGGGCTAGAGCCCTGCTTCCCTATGCTATTTTGTGGGTTCTGCAGTTCTAGAATTGGTTCAGAGCCATTTTTATAGGTTTTTGGAGGGACTTGGTGGGGAGCTCATGCTAGTCACTGCTTTCCAGCAGCCATCTTGGCTCTGCCCCCCACAATCTACTTAGTCTTGCATTGTTGCATTCCCTTAACCATTCCTGCCATGAGTTTTGCCTTTCCTACTAGATTGTGAGTCCCACCCTCTTCACCCAATACGGGCCTCCCCTTTGCTCTTTTTCTGTCTCCTTCCCTACCTTCACCTAAACAACCTGAGCACACAGGTGAATCCATATGGATTACAGTGAATTGGGCTCTGGGTTTGGTGTCAAAAAGACTTGCTTAAATCCTGGGTCTTCCATTTATGACCTGTATGACCTTTGGCAAATCCCTTAACTTAGTTTCTCCATGTGGAAAATGAGGGGGTTGCACAGTTGATTTCTAAGGTGCTTTCTATGTTTTTGCTGACTGTGATCAACTCTATCCCCCTTCTACCTAGTCTAAAATTAGACTACTTAAAGGCTAATTGCACTGGACACTGCCTTTCAGGAAAAAAAAAATCAGTGAGTGTGTGTGTGTGTGTGTGTGTGTACACATATGTATACACACATACACACTTATATAAAAGGCATCTGTGGTACAAGGCTCTGTGCCTTAGTAACCTGAGGAATCACAGACACCTAAGGCCTTCAGACCTCATTTATCTAGGCCAGCTGGCCCATCCTACTCTTTCACATTTCTCGTGGTTTAGGATTGTTTTCTTAAAAGTGAAATGTTGTCCTGCACCATCTGCTGTTTGCTTCTAGTTCTGTCCTAGCAGGACCAGTGGATTTCTACTTCTTCCATGTTGTCGTTCAGTCATTTCAGTCATGTCCAACTCTTCGTGACCCCATTTGGAGTTTTCTTGGCAGAGGTATTGCAATTTCCTTCTCCATTTTATAGATGAAGAAACTGAGGCAAATAGGATTAAGTGACTTGCCCAGGGATACCCAGCTAGGGAGTGTCTGAGGCCTGATTTGAACTGAGGATGATGAGTCTTCCTGACTCCAGCCTTCCTGCTCTATTCACTGCACCACTTAGCTGTCCTGTTATAGTCCTTCAAATTCTTGGAGATATTGATCTTATCTCCCTAGTCTGCTCTTTTAAACCACCCCCCCAAAAAAAATTACTATTTTTTATTCTGAACCTTAAGCACACAAAAAAACCATTTTTAAGCACAAAAAGATTCTATATGAAACTGAATCTCCCTTTCATCTATTTGCTTTTAAAAATAAAAGCATATAATAAATTGTACATGTTGCTTTCAAAACAGTGCTTATCTGTGCTTCTGGACTTCTGTGCATTTCTTATTTTTTATTTTTTCTTTATTTTTTTCCCCACTTAATATTTTTTCCAATTACATGCAAAGATAGTTTTCAATCTTCATTTTTTAATAAGATTTTGACTTCCAATTTTTTTTCCCACCATCTTCTCCTCCCCTGTCCCCAAGATAGCAAGCAATCTGATAGAGTGTTCTGTGCGTTTTAAAAAAAATGTATTTCCATGCCCCTTTTTTTGGCATCGCTACGGACAAACCACCACCACTCCCGATAAAAAACTGAGAAAGAAAAAAAAAATCCTTGTAACAAGTAAACGCAGTCAAAACACAGTGGCCACGTCCAAAAACATATTCCTCTATACTATGTATCCATCACTCCTCTGTCAGGAGGTGCATTAAAGTTGCTTCATCATAGGACCTCTAGAAACAGTTGGGTCAGTTCATTGATCAGAGTTTCTAAGTCTTTCAACATTGTTTCTTGTTTGTTTTTTATAATGTCCTTGTATAAAGACTTATGGTTCTGCTCGCATCACTACATCCCTTCAAGTTACCCAAGATTCTCTGAAAATGCATTTTGGGCCATTTTTTATATTGTAATAATGTTACATTTTTACACTGAAATTTGTTCAGCTGTTCACCAGTTGTCAGAGGCAATCTAATAGTCTAATTATAGTCTCATAGTCCCAGTCACCTCCAGGCTAAGCATCCCTAGCTCCTTCAGCCAGTTATATGGCATGTTTTCCAATATGCACACTAATCTGATCATGCACCTCTAGATGCACTCCAGAATGTATCTATGTTCTTCCTAAAGTGTGGCCTCCAGAGCTGAGCACTGCACTCCAGGTATGGCTTCACTAGTTTGGTTTTGGGGGGTTTTTTTGGAGGCAATTAGGGTTAAGTAATTTGCCCAGGGTAGCACAAGCTAGTACGTGTCTGAGGTCACATTTGAACTCGGGTCCTGTTACCTCCTGGGCCAGTGCTGTAATCACTTCAACACCTAGCCTCTCCACCATCACTTTCTCTTGCCTCTCAGTGCAGTTTAGGATAGCATTACCTTTTTTGGTCATCCTTTTTAGAGAGGAAGCTGGAGACTTAGTGAAGATGGGGCCACTCTCAGAGACAGGAAGACCAGAGTTCAAGTTGTGCCTGACACCTACCAGAGCTGTTACCTTAGGCAGATCTTCTAGGACTCCAGACACTAAACCTTCAGGCCTTGTAACCTCAGTGTTATCCTTGACCCCTCACTTTCCCTCACCTCACATAGTCATTTGCCAAATGTTACTGTTTCTACCTTCACAATATCTCTTGGACTCATCCTTTTTTCTCTACTCACAGTTACCACCCTAGTTCAGGTCCTTATCACCTCTTGACTGGACCATTGCAACTGCTCCCTATATGGTCTCTTTGCCTCAAGTCTCTCCCCACTCCAATTCTTCCTCTACACAGCTACCAAAGTGATTTTCTTTAAGCACAAATTTGACCATGTCACTCCTCTACTTAACAAATGCTAGTAGCTCTGTGTTGCCTCTAGGATCAAATATCAACACCTTGGTTTGGCTATTTTAGAAAATAGATGGATATATTTTGTTTTTACATGACACATTTCCCACTGTATTCCTCTTCTTTCTTTACAACAAAGAATTTTTAAAAGATTAAAAAAATCGGCAAAACCAATGAGCATATGTAAACAATCTGACATCATATGCAATGTTCCACATCAGTTGATCCCCACCTCTGCAAAAGAGCAGGGAAGGTGTCTTCTCACATCTCTTCTATGGGCACAAACTTGTTCGTTAAAATGTATTGATATTCAGTTTCATTTGTTCTATGGTGGCTGTTCTTTCCATATAGGTCATTGTAGTAGTCGTGTATATTGTTTTCCTGGCTCAGCTTAGTTCACTTTGTATCATCTATTTGGCTTTTAAAACAATTCACAACCTGGCCCCAATTCGTGTTTCCAGCCTTATTATATGTGATTCTTTTTCTTGCACTCATCAATCCAGCCAAACTGATCTCTGCTGTGGCTCTCACATGTGGCATTCCCATCTCCTGTGTCTTCCTGAAAGTTGACTGTTCCCAAAACCTGGCATGTATTCCTTCCCCTCTTCACCAAAGCCTTTGATTCCTTCAAGATGGAGCTCAGTCATTTCCTTCTCCACGAAGCATTTACTGGTGCTTGAAATTGCTAGTGCCTCATTCCTTAATTACCTATACCATTTTGTATTAATTTTGTATTTATTCTGTATCAACTTATATATGTACATGTTGCCCATGTTATTTTTCTTTACATGGAACATAAACTTGAGAAAAGATTGTTTGATTTTTTTGTCTTCATATCCTCAGTGCCAATTACTGTATTACCTAGCACATAGTTGTGTGGTTTGTCCTTTGTTCTCAAAGAGGACCATGACATTAGGAAGATGATGCCTTGACTTGCAAGTGAATTGAATTTAAGTGAGGGAGGGCTGTGCAAAGTCACCAGCCTCACTTTTTCCCCCAGAGCCAGCTGGGTCCAGTGGCTAGATATAAATCTGGACAACTAGAGATGGCCCAGGATGCAGTGGGAACTGTTGGCCTAAAGCCTTTTCAAGTTCTCACTTTGACTGAGGCAACACCCATTCAATGAATAGAGCTGTTTAAGTAGTGAGTCAAGGGATGGCCCCTTTAATAAAAAATTTTAAAAAAATTGAACTGGGAGAAGACCCTCAGGGTTTTTGGCCAAAAGAGAAACAATATTTACATTCACCCTGAGCAATCAGGGCCCCTAAAAATAATCATTAAGTGGTGCTTGGGCAGCGAGCTATTGTTGGCCAATCCATGAGAGCCAGAGTGAGTTGGGTTTTAGACATGGTGTTGGGTTTAGACATGGCTAGAAAGAAATCTAGCCAGTAAACCCCAAGGTATGTTTCAGCCATCAAAATTTACCTTCCTTTGGGCAGAGCACCCGCAGGTAAGGGCATGATACCTCACATGGAGAGAAAAGACAGGCAGCACATTGTAAGTGCTTGATGGATACTTGCTTGGCTAATAAAAACAGTTGGAAGCCCTGGTCAAATCTTTGGGGGGACTCTGGGGAATCAAACTGTGCTTCCTTCCCTTAGTCTTTTAATAAAAGGAAGGTAAAAAAAAATGAACACAAGTAACCACAATTTGCCTGTGGGAGTGCCACAGAGACATAAAGGCATGAATATTCAGAGGAGAAAAGGGGAAGAGATTCCTGGAGGATTTGGTATTTGAGTTGTCTTGAAAAAGTGTGTAACTAAGGGATGACAAATCCCCAAGGTGGAGGAGTTGGAGTCCCATCCCCCCTCATGCCCCCCAGCTTTTTTAGTGGGAGATTGGTGGAGGGCAGGTTTTTTGGGGGGAAAGGAAATCACACTAATGTGAGGGTCATATCCCATAACGCCTGTCGGGGTTTGGTGGGGAGGAGGTCAATTCCTGGAGTGCCAAGAGCCTTGGACATGAAGTCAGGAGAGACCCGGAGATTAAAAAGCAAGTACTCAGCGTCTATTTCATGTGCCAGGCGTTGCGCCACAGGGCAGGGGATACAAACAGTTTTACATAGCACCGGCTCTAAAGTTTACGTTCTATTGAAGGCTGGGGTGAGGGAGGAGGGGCTGAGTTGTGCTTAACTAAGCCTTTAAAACCAAGTACAAGATAATTGGGGGAAGGTAGAGAGAGCCTGGGGGAGAGGGGAGTAGTTAAGACAACTGGCCTTGGAGTCCGAAAGACCTGGGCTCAAGCCTATACCAGCTGGGTGGTTCCAAGTTGGACGCTTTCGCCAGATCCATGCCGCAGGCAACACTAAATTGCAGATTGGGTTCTGGTCTGCATTGGTGGACGGAGTTTTCTTTCTGGGCAACTCCCTACACCAGTGAAATCATAGGTCCGGACAAAAAATAAACAGTGGTTGGGGGTACGCTTGCCCTGAGGGATCAGGGAAGGCCTCTTCAGGCGATGGTATTAGAGCAGAGCTCTGAAGGGAGAAGGAATTTTGAAAGGCTTGGGTGAGGAGGGAGTGCATTCCAGGCGCGGGGGGCAGCCTATCCAAAGGCGCAGAGAGGAAAGTCCTGCGGAGTATCAGCGAAAGCCAGCTCGGTGGGACAGAAGAGGATGGGGAAGATGCCTGGAAAGGCCACTTTCTAGCGGTGGGACGACATTTCTGCGAACCTCAGTTTGCTCCTCTGCTACCAGAGGATAAGGACACACCGCAGGAGGGTATGAGCTGATAAACCTTTCGCGCGCACCTCTGCAGTGAGTTACTTCCTAGCCCCTCCCTTCCATCGCTGCGCCCCGTCCCCCGCCAACGTGGGCAGTCCCGGCTGGACAGCTGCTACTCCACGATGCCTCCGCTAGGGGACGCAGCGCCACCACTGCCACTCTGATCGTGCCCCGACCGGGCTAGCGTGGGGTGCCCGCCTCTTCCTCCTCCCTCTCCCCCTCTGCCTGGGGTCCCACGTTCGCCCAGACTGACCGAGGAAGGCCAGCCCCGGGCCTCGATCCCCGTCCCGCAACCCCTTTGGCGGCTCCTCCAGCTTCCGTCGCCCTATTTCTCCTGCGGCCGGCCGGAGCCGCGCCCCCTCCCTGGCCAGCCCCGCCTTCCTGCGTGGGAGACGAAGGGTTAAGGCGCTGGATGGTTTCCCCCAAGCTGGCGAAAACTGGGCGGGGGGGGGCGCCCTTCTGGGGAGGGGGCGGGTCCGTCCCCCGGCCCCTCCCCCCGCTCCGCTCCGCTCCCCTCCCCTCCCGAACGGTTCGGGGCTGCGGGCTGGTGCCGAGAGGAGCCAGCGGCCAGCACCGAGCTCGGAGCCGGAGCCGGAGCCAGGGCAGGAGTCGGGGCCGGAGTCAGCTTCGGCGTGGTGACCGCCCGCCGGGCCCGGCCCCCTCCTCGGGCGGCTGAGCCGGGACCCTCGGGTAAGTGCCGGCCCGGGGAGGGCGAGGGGCACTTGGGGGAAGTTGGCGGCGAGGCGCCGGAGCCACGCTCCTGGATCTCGGCCGCCCGGCCCGGGGCTGCGGGGTCTGGAAGGCGCAGGCGTCCACGGCGGGACAGGAAGTTTGGGCAGAGCCGGGAGAGTGTCCGGCCGGAGCCGAGGAGCCTTCCATGGGAGGGGGAGAAGGATTGGGCGGGGCGCACACCCAGACCCCCCCCCCCCGCATTCCTTCCTGCCCCCCACCTGGAAGGCCCTGATGGGGCCCTGGGGATGCTGGGAGGATAAGGGTCCCAAATGCATTCCCCACTTCCTCCAAGTCAAGCGCCTGGATTCTCCGTCCGATTTCATCTAGCGGCCCTTTGCCAACCCTCCTGCTTCCCTGTCACCTACCTCTTTTACTCCATCATTCAGGTGGTGGTGTGGACAGAACCCTGGACCGGGAGTTAGGTCACCTAGGTTCTAGTCGCAGCGCTGTCATCAGTTTATTGTGTGACTTAGGACAAATCACTTCTCTGTTGTGGACCCCGATTTCCTTATCTGTAAAATGGGTTGGCTGGACTAGCAGTCCTCTAAGATCCTTTCTGATTCTTATGTTCTGATTCCTTTCCAGGTAAAGGTGCATCCTCACCCCTTTAGTCCTCCCCAGAGTCAGCACTGGGCTGAGAAGCTTGTTCTCTGCCCCCTGGAGATCAGGACAGAAAGCTACCGACAGACTAATGTCTCATCCTTAGGCCCAGCCTCAACTGGAAATGTCTTTCTGCGACCCCTGCTGAGCTCCTTAGTCTTGTCTTTTCCTTAAGGGAGCACCCACTGGCCCCGAAGACTAGGAAACTGGGGGGAAGGGTCATCAGGGACTGACTGGGTCATGGCCCTGGGCCAGCAGCCACTTCTAGTGCCCCCCAAGTGAGCAGCCAGCTATGGCCACCAGTGGTGCCCGAACCTTTGTTTGGCATGTGTTCCCGGCCATGCCCACATGTCGGGTGTACTGCACACCTGCATACCAGGATGGGCACCTTTTTGTGCTGGGCGGATGCAGCCGGGCAGGACTGCCTTTGAGCACAGCAGAGTTGCTGGATGTAGCTTCCCACAAGTGGCTGTCACTGCCCCCACTGCCCACACCCAGAGCTGGTGCAGCTGCAGTAGCTCTAGGCAAGCAGGTGTTCGTGATTGGAGGCATGGATGCTGGGCAGAGCCCCCTGGCTTCTGTGGAGGCTTACCACACTGACGAAGGCCGATGGGAGCTTCGAGCTGCCCTGACACAGCCAGCCATGGGCATCTCAGCCTTGGAGAGGGGTGAGCAGGAGCTTGGGTGTGGGAGGGGTGAGCTGGGGATAGTCGCATGACTCTGGAGAAAGAGTGAAAGGCTTGCTGGACCTCCAAGGGAGACGGAATGTGACCCTTGGATTTCAAGATCATGGGGGAGTGTGATCAAGCACAGGATAATCCCGAGGCAGTGAGTTATAACAGAATCCTGGATTTGGAATCAAAAAAACCTGAGTTTCAATTCCTGCTCTTCCAGTTAATATCTATTTGACCTTGGGCAAGTGATTTCTTTTCTCTAGATCTGTTTTCATTTCTATCAAACGAAGGTGTCAGACTAGATGATGGCTAAGGTCCCCTCTACCTCTTAATCATTGATCCTAGGAAAGTAACTCTGAGGGGCCCTGTAGGGGAAAGAGGGAATAGTTAGGATCTGAGGTTCCTAGTGGATCCCAAGGGGATCCACTTTTCCAACCCCTAACTCATACCCCATTTTTGCCTCTTTCCTAGCATACTGCATAGGGTCTATGGCTCTCTTGTGGTTTCTGTTTCTCTGCTTTTCCCCCAGGTCACTTCCCCTCACCTTCACTCCAAGACAGGCATTTTGGTCTGGGTATTAAAAAAAATGGCTATTGATTAAGACTCTATGACGGTCAAGACTTGCTCTGTGTTAGGGTTGTTAATAGGGAAAATGACACTGTCCCTTCTCTCAAGAAGCTTGTAGTTTGGTGGAGGATGACATGTGTATAAATAAATGTTATGAAAAGTAGGATTATGTGAAGAAAGGCTTCTTGAACAAGGCAGGCAGCACTTGAGTCTTGAAGACTTTTAATGGATAAGAAGAAAGCATTCTGTGTGTGGAGAACTATAGTTCAGTGTAACTGAAACTTAAAGAGAATGTGAAAGGGAATGATAAAAAAAAAAAAGTCTGGAACTCCTAAACCGCCAAGAACTAGAGCCTTCATGAAAGAGCTTCCCTGCTCCAGGGACCTGGACTGTAGCTGGACCCCTACCAGATGTCACCCTCAGACTTCCTCTTGGCCACCATTCACCACCCACACACTTAGCCCATGGCTTTGGTCTACACAGCCCCGCTGGCAGGAGCTAGTATTCTGAGTGGAAGGCAGGGGGAGTGAGGCTCCAGCCATTTTTGGGTGACTGGGAGGCCGGACCAGCTTCAGGGAGGGCAGTCCTTCCATTCAAGGGAAGGAGGGGGGCATTCCTCCTGGAGTAGATTGGCTTAAGTCTCCATTCCCCCCTCCCCCCAAAAAATCAAACCTTTATTACTCATCCTAGGAGACATAAGGGCTGGGAATGCAGACAGCGGTGGCTCCCACAGTTATAAATAGGCTGAGAGGGAGGGGAACAAATGTGAAGACGGGCTAAGTGGAAGATTCCTGTCTAAAACCTAGAGTAATGAAATTGGAAGACCTCCTGCCTAGCTGATGTCCTTTCCCACCTCTGCCCTTCCACTAAGGGAAGCAAGACAGAAGGAAAGTGGGAAGAAGGAGGCCAGGGAGATGTGGCTAGATAAAAGTTCCAGCCAGACACCAGAGCTCTAGGCCCCTGCTGATTGTCACGGAAGCACCTGCAGATCCTCCCTACTGACCTTTGCCTCCTCTTCCTGTTCTGTTCTGGCCCCTACGATGCCCTCCCTACAGACACACACGCGCCCGCGCACACACACACACACACACTCACTCTCAATGAGGGGGAAGGAAGGGGGGAATATTCCTGGAAACCAGAATCCTCTTTCCAAATATTCCTAAGCTGGAGTCCAGGAAAATGTTCCTGCTTAGCTGGGGCCAAGGCTAAGGATAATAGAGGTACTCAGGAATTCTCCCCCTACTCCTCAGTCTGATCAGTGTATTAAGATACAGTCCACAGCTGTTTTATTCTCCCTCTGTATTTAATTTGGATCCAATAATCCAGAGAAGCCTCATATAGAGTTAACTCTACTTTGTTCCCCCCTTCCCTGACTTCAGCCCTCTACTGAGACCCCAGACCCACCTCCTGCCCCCAGCCTGAGCCCCCACATTGGGTCTCCCTATTCAGCAGCTTCTTCCCCACATCGTTCATCGAGCACTCCATCCCCAGGTTTAGCCACCAATTTAGCCCCAGCCCTGGGCTGTCTCTCCCATAACCACCTCCCCTACTAAAAAAAAAAAGATATTTCCCCAATGACCTCCAGTTCAGAACCTCCCCTCCTAAACTGAACCCAGCCCCACCTCATCTCTATTTAGTTCCCTTACAATCTTCCTGCCCCAGAATGAGCCCCCTACTTACCCAAATACCTCTACCCACACTTATGTATGCCCTGGGGTTGGAGAGGCCTCTGGGCTGTCGATCTGACTAGAGGCTTTGATGCTAGGCTGGTTGCTATGGAGTCTCCAGGGAGACTGTGCCAGCTATTATAATTAGATTCCCCTGCTTTGTGCTCTTCCCAACTGAGAGAGCCAAGGGGTGGGGGTGCCTGTTAGTGGCCCAGGGAGCAGATAGCAGCCGGGATCTCCCTCCTCATTCCTGTGGGGGCAGGGATTGATCTCAGGCTAGACAGAAAGGGGTAGGGAGTTGGACTGGAATGAACTGTTGATGACCTCCTGCTGATGGTGGTCCATTTCTTCTCTCTCCCTACCAGCTGTGGTGTCCCTGTCCCAAAGTACTTCTTTTGGTCTGTGGTGAGCTTTGGGCTAACCAAAGTGGTTGCCAAGGGTTGCCCTATCTCAGAATAGGGTTAGTCTAGGCAAGCTTACCTCCAGGAATTTAAAGTCTGAAGCGGCCCCTCTCTCCTGCAGATGGTGTGGTGTATGCTCTAGGTGGGATGGGCTCAGATACAGCCCCACAAGCACTGGTGAGGATGTATGAACCTTCCAGGGACCGATGGCTCTCATTGCCCTCCATGCCCACACCCTGCTATGGGGCCTCTACATTCCTTCAGGGCAATAAGATCTTTGTTCTGGGTAAGTGATTCCAGGTCTCAGGTTTGTGTGACTAGACTTAGGGACCAGCTTATGGCCACAGGACAGTTTTGGGTTGAGGCCAGGAAGGCCTGGGACAGAGGACAAGGACTGTATGACTGACCTCAAAAGCATTGCTTTCCTTTTTTCCTGTGGGCAGCAGAGGATGACGCAAATAATTGGGAATTGTATGATTTATGCATAAGGAGAGGGACCAAGGGGTTGGGGGCTAAGAGGCTGAGAGAGGACGGATGCCCTAGCCTGACTTCTCCTAGAATCTTTTCACTCTTTTCCAGGGGGCCGCCAGGGGAAGTTGCCTGTAACTGCCTTTGAGGTCTTTGATGTTGAGATGCAGAATTGGACTCGGTACCCGAGTGTGCCCAGCCGGCGGGCCTTTGCTAGCTGTGCCATGGCAGAGGGCAGCTTCTTTAGCCTGGGGGGCTTGCAGCAACCTGGACCCCACAACTTCTATTCCCGCCCACACTTTGTCAACACTGTGGAAATGTTTGACTCTGAGCAGGGTGAGTGCCAGGTCACTTGAGAGCTGAGAGTCTGAGTGCCCAGACCCTGATTCTTTCCCCTGGCCGGAGGGCATGGGCATTTCTATTTAGATGTAAGTCTAAACTTGGACTTCAGGTCCATTTCAGTTCTCATTTGGGAGCCATAGCAGTGGTTTGAGAGTTCACACTGGTTTGATAGTACAGAGAAACTGTGCCGTGTCTCCTGCAGGTGCCTGGACAAAGCTTCCTCGTTCTCTTCGAATGAGAGACAAAAGGGCAGATTTTGTGACTGGCTACCTTGGGGGCCGAGTCGTGGCGGTGGGAGGCCTTGGTGAGTATCATTAGAGCCCTGGCCCTGTTTATTCTATCTCTAGGACTCGAGGTGGGGAGAGGGCAAGATTGTGGGAATAGTGACCACTAGATAAGTGAGTTTACCCCAGGGAGTAACAGTGGTCACAGTGTTACAAGGAGTTATATTGATTACATCTGAAGCTTTGACACCATCTCCCTGACTTTCTTGGTGTCCCTTGGTGTATAAAGACATTTAATGGGCCTACAGTTTACCTACCTGTAAAATGGAGGTGGTTACTTGCCTTAGCAACTTCACAGAAATGGTTTGAGAATAACCTAATAGATGATGACTTTTAAAAACTCAAATATGAAATACATTTTCTTAGGGATCTTTGCTATGGTAGAGAGTTTTAAAAGAGAGGTGTCTTCTGAAGGCACTGAATATACTTTGCAGCATTAATGAAGCTCCTCTGGGTGCAGGATTAGAGCATGATGTAGTAGAAAAGATACAGAATTAGGAGCCTGGAGACCTAGGTTCTAAGTGTAACCGTGGACTAATTACAGAACCTCCCAAAGGCTCACTTTCCTCATCTGTAAGATAGGGTCAGCAGAATAATTGCTGCTTATCCCAACAGGGTTGCTGAGGAAAATACTTTGTAAACCTCAAAGCATCAAATAAAAGTAGTTATGAAACAAGAGGCTTGGGCTAGGTGACCAATGTTCTTACTTTGACCTGGGTCAGGGTTGGTGGAGGTTAGATGCCACCATGTAGCCTATCCTCCTGGGGCTACCCTTGGCCCAAGAGCTCAGACTTTCTCATCACACTGGATCTCTTTTCTCAAAGGTAACCAACCGTGTCCCCTGGGCTCTGTGGAAGGCTTCAGCCTGGCAAAGAGAAAATGGGAGGCACTGCCCTCGATGCCAACTGCTCGATGTTCCTGTTCCAGTCTCCAGGCCGGGCAGCAGCTTTTTGTCATTGGTGGAGTGGCCCAGGGCCCCAGTGGGGCTGTGGAGGCCTTGTGCCTACGGGATGGGGTCTGAAGGTTGGCACAACCACCTGATCAGATCTGCCCACCAAAGACCACAATGGCGGCTTCTGCAGAGATTGGGTGGTCGGGGCAGGGAGGAGTGTATACTGCTACCCTTGGCTCAGTGATGCTATTTTCCTGTCCATGTTTAGAACAAACTTTGGCTTTCAGAGGTAGGGAGTAGCGCAGGGACACAGAGCAGCCTCTTAGCAAGAGCTGAACCTGGGACGTATAACAATAGCCAAAGGGATGGCCCCGGTGGTGAGATTGGCCCGCTACCATCTTAAGAGTATAGGGTGGGTAGGAGAGGAGGTGAGAGGAAGTCAAGCTGGCTCCCCAGGGACTGAGCTCTCTTTGGCATTAACACGTCTTGAGCACCAGGACTCCAGGGCTCCGACTTTTCTGGGAGTGGGAGGCCAATAGTTTCCTCCATATCCCTCCACTCCCTTTGCCCTTCCTCAATGTGGTCCCGATCCAGTTAGGCCACAGCAGGCAGTTGCTGTGGCCCTTAGTATCTGTACCATCCCTGTGGGCCTAAGCTGAACAAGAGTCAGAAATAGCCCATGGGACCCAGTAGGAACTCTTCCCTAGTTTAGTGCCTACAAGGAGGTAGCTTGGCGCACCTGCACCTCCTGAATAAAGCTGGCCTTCACTGTAAACACTACACTGTAAACACACAACATTCAGTGGAACTGTTTGTGCTGAGGGAACAAAAGGCCTGTGGTTTGGGGAGGGGTACTCTTGGGTGGGGGAGAGCTTAGTTTTATCCTGCCTAAGGACCTCTCTTTGTTTAATGTTGGGGGAAGGTGGAGAGAAGTGTGACTTGATGGGATTGGCACTGGTTAAGAGACCTTGGTTATAGTTCCCCATTCTACCAGTAGTTGGTGGGTGACTTTGAGCAAGTCACTTCAGCTAGTGCCTCAGCTTCCCCATCTGCGAAATGGGGATCTATAATAACCTGCCCTACCTACCTCACAGGGCTGTTGTGAGGCTCAAAGCTGTCATCACGTGAAATATGAAAACCTACTGAAGTGCGTGGTAGTGTTGATTACTCTTGTGACCTCTGCCTTTCTCCATTCTCTCCCAAGGACCAATCAAGGGGAGAACAACTAGAACCAGAAGCTTATTTCCTGCTTCTTTAGGATTCAGGTCTTGAGGCTCGTATGGATAGCATGGTGCATGTCCCTAATGTGCTCAGTTTGTGCTCAATTAGGGACTCCTCAAGCAGGCTAGAGGACTAGTGACCAGGCTGCTTGCTTAGTAACACAGTGGGCTTGACAAGAGGCTGGTATGATGGCTTGTCAAACTGCTGCAGCCATCTCTGTTCTGTCCCAAGGAAGGTATTCTCTGGCACATGGCTCTTTATGTTTTCTTTCATTATGATGTCACTTTATTTGTAAAGGCTATGTGGAATATAAGCAGGAGACCTGGGCACTACCAACCTTTTAGATGCTCAGTTTACTTATCTGTCAGATGGGGAAAATAACTTCACTTTCTACCACATAGGCATGAGAATCCATGAGAAAAAAGATGGAAGAGCTTTTTGCAATGCAAGTTTAGAGTGGTATGGCAGCACTTCAGATTTTGGACAATCTTGGGGTCTCTCATCTCTGGACCTTGGTCCCCCTTTTAGAGAGGGGGAGTTTTGGAAGGAGACTATGGGTGCCAGACAGAGCATAGTCCCCTGCCTAGGAAACACAATGGTCTTCCTACATTGGCCTGACTACTCATGAACTATGTATGTCAGCAGCCTAGTGTTTGATCCCTAGGTCAAGCTTTCATTTTCCATCTTCTAATGGGCAGAGGTTGAAGGGCTAAGCCACAAAAGGGACCTGGTCCTCCCCAAGAAGTAGCTTTCCATCTTTCTCTTGATATTTAAGTTATTCCTGAGTGTGGTTTGAAAGTTCTGCTTTTCCCACAGCTGTTTCATGTGAGAGACAGGGGCAGAGCATTGAGAACCACCAAATACCACAGCTGGTACTGCTGGGTGTCTTGTGTTAACTTGGTTCTGGCAGTACCCCTTCCCTCCTCACTGAATATTGCTGTCTGTAACACTGCATACTCCTTTATTCATTCCAAACTCCTACTTTGGGGGCAGGTTTCTAGTCATACCCCTTCCTGCCTAAGTCATTCCCTTCCACCAGCAGCACCATCATGAGAATGGTTCTGCCCTAGCAGGAGCTTAATCTTTCCCTTGGGACCCAACTCCTATTTCCATAGGTCAAGTGTAGATTTGACATTCCTAATAGGAGTGTCTCACAAAAACTGAACTCTGCTGACAGCACCACTCAGTGCTAGGATAGGCGTGGGAACTTGGGTGTGGGAGAAGCTTGTGCTGGGCTCTTTTTTTGGGAGGAGGAAGGCAGGGCAATTGGGGTTAAGTGACTTGCCCAAGGTCACACAGCTAGTAAGTGTGTCAAATGTCTGAGGTCACATTTGAACTCAGGTCCTCCTGACTTTAGGGCTGGTGCTCTACACACTGCACCCCCTAGTTGCCCCCAAATAAGTTCCTGACTCCCCGCCCAGCAGGCTATCCACTGAGCCACCTAGCTGTTTAACATGCTTCTCAAAGAATTGGAGAATATTAGATTTGGAAGAATGCTCAGAGGACATTTGGGCCGACCCATAGCTGAACAGGACTCCCTTCTGCAACATCCCTTCAGCCTGTACTTAATCCCTAGTGATGGGAAGCCCACTACACCTTCTGAGGCAGCCCAATCTACTTTGGGATAGCTCTAATTGTTCCAAGGGTTTCCTGACATCAAGATGAAATCTGCCACCCATTGGTTCTAGTTTTGTCATCTGGGGCTAGATAGAACAAAAGTCTGTCTAATCCTGTTTCCACACGGCAGGCTTCAAAATATGTGAAGATACGTGTTTTTTTCTCCAGGCTAAAAATCCCTAGTTCCTTTGAAAGATCCTGCTGAAAAAGGAGGAAAAACAGTCTGGCGTGCTAGGTGCTTTGGCAAAGGATGAGGACTAACCTAATTTCTTTAATGGGTCGAGCCAACGTAAACAGTCAGAGACAGTGAAGTGCAAGAAGGGCTCTGCTTTCTTACGATTCACTGTATAAGGGAGCTCTGGCAGAGCTTCGGAGAGAGTACTCGAGGTAGAACAAGGGGAAATCCCCAGTTTTTCCTTGGACTCAGAAATCTTAGAAATTCCCAGTTTTTCTTTGGTCTCAGAAACTTGCCTTTTAAACTTCTCTGGCATGTGGCTTAGAAGTTGATGGCAGAAGGTGTGGTGGTAGGTGGTGCTAGGTATTCGGTTCAAGTCTAGGGATTGTGGGGCTCCAGATTGGATATAGTGGACTAATGGCTGAAGAATTGGTACATCCATGCCACCACCTGACATCTTCTCATAGTAGTCTTTCTGGTAACTAGAAACAAGGGGGTGCTGGGCTTCATCAGAAGGCCAGTCGAAAACATCGCATTTCTTCTTGAGCTTCTCCCAAGCTTTCCGTTTCCCTATTCCCTATATAACAGAAGAGAGAGTCACAACTCATTGATCCCAGGTCCAGGGCTACTCTTCTGGGGCTTTGCCTTTCCCTGCCCCTACTGTTCCTGCTGATCTTGTCAGCTCAGCCTAGCCTACTCAACTGATGCGAAGCTTGGCCTGGGCCCCAAGAGACACGCAAGCACATCCCATCCCTGGCAAAACCATATATCTGCTATATTCTCATCTATGGCTTCTCCTTTTCTTATCCCTTAATGCCTTCCTGTTTTCCCCTCCACCTTTCAGACTTTGCTGTTCAATTTATTCAAAGGCATAAATGATTGATAACACTTAAAGTGTAACTCTTCCAAAAGTATTTGCATTTTTAATAAGTCAGCCTATTAAAGTGTCAGGCAGAGAAATATTTTGGCAGGACACCAGAGCCTCTCCAGTGCTTCTAAAATCCCACTACCAAGACAGTCTCCTAATTGACTGAAAGGCTGATTTAGAACAAAGGAACAGAGAGTAGAAGTCCCACCATGACCCTGCTGTAGACAGTCATATCAGGAGCTGGATAGAATTGTGGAAGGGTTCAAGGAGCTACTCTTCCAACCCTCCTCCAATACTCACTGGATCAAAGACACCACGATTGTCATGTTTGGAGAATAAGTGTTGTCCTGGTGGTTCCTTGAAAGAAAATAAAAAATGAGATGAGATGGGGGAATAATTCTCTCCTCTACTTTATGGGGCAAGAATAATATGAGAACATGTAACCCAAAGTTTTCAGAAAAATGGAATTGTTTTCTCTGCGGTTGGCTTTTAGAGAAAAAGGCAAATAAGAAAACTAAGGGGAGAAAGGGCTGCTATGGACTTTAAAATCACATAGATTCCTCACATTGGGATAAATTTGGGAAATGCAACCCTCTGATACTGAGGCTAATGAGAATCCGTACACCAGGAAAAAAGACCAGCATCTTCAGGGATACTTTCAGAAGGAACTCATATACTTAGAGGCGTTTGTGATGAGATGTAGAGGTGGCCGTTCTTTATAATATTCAGAAGTCACTTTCCTCCTCTAATGTGACCAGTGACTGTAGCCTTGGACCCTGTCAGCTGCCATGAACGTTCAGAGAAAGGAAGAATGGTGTGGCAGAGGGCAACTAGAACCCAAGTCTACTAGTTCCCGAACCAGGGCTTTGTTCACTACATCATACTGCTTCTTTGACAACATTCATTCCTATTGGATATTTTGAACTGAACGTCACATAGATGTCTCAAATTTAACATATGTAAAGCACAACTCATTATTTTTTCTTCTGAACTGCCCATTCATTCATTTAGATTTGCAGCTTTGGTGTCACCTACTTTCTCTCATTTTATATATCCAACCAGTTGCCGAATTTTGTAAATTCTATGTCCACAACATCCCTTGCATATGTCTCCTTTCCACTCATTGAGCTCCATCCTACTTTAGTCTATCATCGCCACGCTTGGACTAATATAAGAGCCTGGCCCTAGTTAGTCTCCTTGCCTTCAGTCTTTCACCTCCCTAATCCATCCTACATACAGCTGCCAAAGTGATAGAATAGTCTGTTTTACTCCCTGGATCAGTGAACTACAGAGGCTCCTTAGTACCCTCTCGGATCAAGTACAAACTTCCTTTGTGTGGCTTTGAAAGCCCTTCACAACATGGCTCTCATTTACCTTTCCAGTCTTATTATATACATACATACAGACAGACGGACGGATGGACAGACAGACAGGCGAATGGATGGATGGATGGATAGGTAGGCAGGTAGATAGATATCACACTACTCTGTGTACTTTATCGTCTATCCAAATTTGCCTTCTTGTGGCTTCTCTCTGGCTGTCTCCATTTCTGGCATGCACCCCCAAGTTTCCTTCACAGTTCAGTGCATGTGCCACCATCTATGAGAGACCTTCTCTTTTCTCTCAGGTTGCTTGTTCCTTCCCTCTCAAATTTATCTTATATTAATTTTGTGTATATTTATTTATGTATGTGTTGCCAATAGAATGTAAGCTCTTGAGGGTAGACACTTTCATTTTTGTCTTTGTATTCCCAGTAACTACCACAGTGACTAACAGTAAGTACTTCATAAATGCTCGTTGAGCCACTCTGCACAGTCTTCTGTTCCTACCTTCCTTTATTGCAAACATATATCAAGTATGATTAATGCCCTCCTCCAAAGCCTCATTGTAGCAGGAAGGTGACTAAATTTTTGAAGGTTCTGTCAGTTGAGCACAAGCTCTGGTAGATCCCATGCCATGCTAAACACTTCAAATATAGGCCTAAGAATGAACTGTGTATTTGTCATCTGAGTATGAGTCCACCTAAGTTTGGAGAGGATTATCACCAGAAAGTAGCCTCCCAAGTGAAGAAGTTGTTGAAGTGTTGTGATCTACAACAATGGAGTACCAACTGATGAAATCATAGAGCTTCATGCATAGTATAGTCTTACTTAAAAAAGAAAAAATATAATAAAATTGAAATCAAGAAAACTATTAAATTAATAAATAAGACTAAGAGCTGATTTTATGAAAAAAACAATAAAATTGATAAACCGTTGGTCAATTTGATTAAAAAAAAAGAAAGAAGAAAACAAAATTACCAGTATCAAAAATGAAAAGGGTGAATTCACCTCCAATGAAGAGGAAATTAAAACAATAATTACAAATTATTTTGCCCAATTGTATGCCCATAAATTTGACAACCTTACGGAAATGGATGAATATTTACAAAAATATAAATTGCCCAGGTTTATAGAAGAGGAAATAAAATACCTAAATAACCCCATCTCAGAAAAAGAAATTGAGCAAGCCATCAATGAACTCCCTAGGAAAAACTCTCCAGGGCCAGATGATTTTACACGTGAATTCTATCGAACATTTAAAGAACAATTAATTCCTATACTTTATAGAGTATTTGGGAAAATAGGTGGAGTCCTACCAAATTCTTTTTATGACACAAATATGGTACTAATGCCCAAACCAGGAAGACTCAAAACAGAGAAAGAAAACGATAGACCAAATGCTCTAATGAATATTGATGCAAAAATTTTAAATAAAAAATATTAGCAAAAAGATTGCAGCAACTTATCACAAGAATAATACACTACGACCAGGTAGGATTTATTCCAGGAATGCAAGGCTGGTTCAACATTAGGAAAACTGTCAGCATAATTGATCATGTCAACAACAAAACTAGCAGAAACCATATGCTCATCTCAATAGATGCAGAAAAAGCCTTTGACAAAACACAACACCCATTCCTATTAAAAACACTAGAAAGCATAGGAATAAAGAGCTTTCCTAAAAATTACAAATAGCATCTACCTAAAAGCATCAGAAAGCATTACATGTAATGGAGATAAGCTAAATGCATTCCCATTAAGATCAGGGGTGAAACAAGGATGTCCTTTATCACCCCTATTATTCAATTTGGTACTAGAAATGTTAGTTGTAGCGATAAGAGAAGAAAAAGAAATTGAAGGAATTAGAAAAGGCAAAGAAGAAACTAAATTATCACTTTTTGCAGATGATTTACTTAGAGAATCCTAGAGAATCAAGTAAATCAAGAAAATTAAGTAAAAAAAAA
>CM053624.1:311349099-311406056 GCA_028646595.1 Phalanger gymnotis
CCTATATAAACATAATTACGAAACACTTTTCACACAAATAAAGTCAGATCTAAATAAATGGAAAAACATCAGTTGCTCATGGTTAGGCTGAGCTAATATAATAAAAATGACAATTTTACCTAAATTAATTTACTTATTCAGTGCCATACCAATCAAATTACCGAAAATTATTTTACAGAGCTGGATAAAATAATAACAAAATTCATCTGGAAGAACAAGAGGTCCACCAGAAATTAAACTGTACTATAAAGCAGCAGTCATCAAAACTACTTGGTACTAAGAAACAGAGTGGTGGATCAGTGGAATAGCTTAGAAGCAGTAGTCAAGGACTATAGCAATCTACTCTTTGATATACCCAAAGAATCCAGCTTCTGGGCTAAGAATTCACTATTTCACAAAAACTGCTGGGAAAATTGGAAAATGATATGGCAGAAACTGGGCATAGACCAATATCTTACACCATATACCAAAATAAAGTCAAAATGGGTTCATGATTTAGGAATAAAGTCTGGTACTATAAGCAATTTGGAGAGCAAGGAATAGTTTACCTGTCAGATTTATGGTAAAGAAAAGGATTCATGACACAACAAAAGATAGAGAGTATTGCAAAATGC
Organism: Phalanger gymnotis; assembly: GCA_028646595.1. Classification (NCBI taxonomy): domain Eukaryota; kingdom Metazoa; phylum Chordata; class Mammalia; order Diprotodontia; family Phalangeridae; genus Phalanger; species Phalanger gymnotis. The sequence continues at coordinate 311,349,714 of CM053624.1, forward strand.
AAAATGGATAATTTTGACTATGTTAAATTGAAAAGTTTTTGTATAAACAAAGCCAATGCAACAAAAATTAGGAGGGAAGCATAAAATTGAGGGAAGATCTTTACAACCAGTGTCTCTGATAAAGGCCCCATATCTAAAATACACAGGGAACTGAGCCAAATTTACAGGAAAACAAGTCATTCCCAAATTGAGAAATGGTCAAAGGATATGAACAGGCAGTTTTCAGAGGAAGAAATTAAAGATATCTATAGGCATATGAAAAAATGTTCTAAATCAGTATTGATTAGAGAAATGCAAATGAAAACAATGCTTAGGTACCACATCTCTCCTGTCAGATTGGCTAACATGACAAAACAGGAAAATGATAAATGCTGGAGAAGGTGTGGGAAAATTGGAACATTAATACATTGTTGGTGGAGTTGTGAACTGATCCAGCCATTCTGTAGAGGAATTTGGAACTATGCCCATTGGGCTATAAAAATAATCATACCCTTTGACCCAGCAATACTACTTCTAGGGCTGTATCCCAAAGAGATCACACAAATGGGAAGGGGACCTGTATGTACAAAAATATTTATAGCAGCTCTTTTTGTGGTAGCAAAGAATTGGAAAACAAGGGGATGCCCATCAACTGGGGAATGGCTAAACAAGTTGTGGTATATGAATGTAATGGAATACTATTGTGCTATAAGAAATGAGGAAGATGCAGACTTCATAATAACCTAGAAAGACCTACATGATATGATGCTGAGTGAGAGGAGCAGAACCAGGAGAACATTGTACACAGCCACAGACATATTGATTCTGTGATGACTAACTTTGATAGACTTGGCTTTTATCAGCAACACAAAGTTCAAAGACAACTCCAAAAGACTCATGATGGAAAGAACTATCTACATCCAGACAAAGAACTATGGAGTCTGAAATGCAGATTGAGGCAAACTATTTGCGCTCTCTCTCTCTCTCTCTCTCTCTCTCTCTCTCTCTCTCTCTCTCTCTCTCTCTCTCTCTCTCTCTCTTTCTCTCTCTCTCTCTCTCTCTCTTTTGGTTTTGTTTCTTCTTTCTCATGATTCATTCCATTGGTCATAATTCTTCTTTACAACTTGACTATTGTGTAAATAAGTTTAATGCGAAGGTATATGTAGAAGATATGTCGGACTCCATGCTGTCTTGGTGGGGAGGGTCAGGGGAGGGAGGGGAAGAAAATCTGGAACTCAAAAACATGCGGAACTGAGTGTTGTAAACTAAAAATAAAAAATCTTAATTAAAAAAAAAGAAAAAGTAACAGCCAGTGGTAAAGGCAGAGTCATCACAATGCCCAACAGTTCCTGCAATTACAATTATAGGATTATACACCATTAATGATGATCCTTGGGCGATTGCATCATTTGAATCATTAAAAAAAAAAATGCTGCGATGGTGTTCACCAGATTTTACTTACTAAATCAGGCAAGTGAATTTAGACATTTTAGGAAGGTTTTCGACAGCAAGAATTAAAGCAAAAAGGGTTTGCTTTTTGCTAATCTTCATCTAATCAGAATATTAAATTTGTCATTAGAAACCGAATACCCAAGCACTCCTCAGGGGCATTATGGCACAATGGAAAAAGTGTTGAATGTGAAGCAAAGAAAGACCTCACACACTGACTAGTTATATAATTGTAGGCACGACTCTGCTCTCTCCAGGCCTCAGCTTCCTCGTCTGTAAAATGTGAATAAAAATACCTATAGTACCTAACAGAATTGTTTGGAGGATCCAGTGAAATGACGTATGTAAGGTGCTTTGCCAGCTTTAACTCACCACATACATGTTAGCTATTATTATTACATAGATTACTTAAGGACTCACCATGTTAGCCCTTTTGATTTTTCAATGGTTTCAAATTTATGTTTCAGTGGCAGTATAGATTCTTTTCCCTAGTCCTGAGGGGTGTTTTAAGTCAAGTCATAGCTACATCCTACACTTTTGGACATGGGCTCCTTTATGACCTCCCTCACCCTGTATAAGCTTCTGCTCTGGGCTGGTACATCTAGGGAAAACTATTCAGGGAAATGACTCCATTGTTCTTCCCAACCTGCTTCAGCTCCACCATCAATTCTTTGGGAAATGGTCACAAACTAGCTCTTAACTGAAAGCTTTGCTGAGTATGGAGGATAACTGAGTGATGGGGCAGTGATACCTGAGATGGCCAATCTTGCAAGGCCTGTTGAGAAAATTGGGAAAATGGAAACATCTCCTAGGACTGTCTTCTGAGATTATGACATCTGGTCTAGACTGGGAAGAATGTGAATGAGGCAAGGGAGAATGGTATGTAATTAGCTTAGAATTAAAACTTATACTCAAATCTCACTTCTAAAAAAAAACCCACCTACCTCTGGGACCCAGAACATGTAACTTCACCTATCTGAGCCTCAGCTTTCTCATCTGTAATATGAGAATATTAACACCTGTAGCCTTTACCTTGAAAGGTTGCTGTGAGGAGTGAACATGTGGTTGTCCCAAAAGTCTTTGTGCAATTTTAAGCTTTAGTACGGGGGCACCTCTGTATGTAAAGCACTTTGTAAACATTAAAGTGATATATAAATGTCAGTTATTAGTACTGTTATTTTCTCAATACATTATGTATCAGAGAAAAATGGAGGACTGGGAGAGATCTGCCTAGTGGGACCTTAGTTATCTAGGTAAGTCTGAGGCAAAGTCTGACAATGATCTGTGGTTTATCTGGTAGAATCAGAGGAGAGGCCAGAGAAGTAAAATAAAATGGGTCCTCAACTGGTCTGATTTGTGAAGAACGAGATCTGATACAAGAAAGCTAGAGCTCTTGGACAGCCAAAGAAGTGTTAGCTTTCTCCTCCTATCACTGCTCAGGCAACCTAAATGAAACCAAAGACTGCTTTTTGGTAAATACACAGTATCTGGTGCATTTGCCTACCAGGAATGAGCTGTTCAGTTCAGTGACTGCATATAGTGGACTAGTGGCTGAAGAATTGGTCCATCCATGCCACCTGACTCCTTCTGGAGAGGGGGAGGGGCTCAGTCAGGCTGTGCGAACTGGGGGTCTAATTGAGGACATGGCCCTAGTGAGATTCACTTTTTCTTTCCTCATGGCCAGGCCACCTTCCAATGACACTTCAGCTCTCTGCCCTGGACATCTCTACTCGAGGAAATTAGTACCATCATCAGTGGCTGTTGGTTATGTAGTATTGACCGATTTAGATAGAGAAACCAAGCCTTTCACACCATATAGGAAGAAGAGAAAACAATTCATGTAAATGGATCCACAGGAGTCCATTTGATTTGAACAGTGCCATGACCTGACTTCCTTTTGGAAAGCAGAATTCGAGGCTAACTTCCTAATCTTCTAAGGATTGACAACCTTTGGACCACTAGACTTAGAGCTGGTAAGAACCTTAATCTATCTTCTTCATTTTACAAGAAAACTGAGGCCTAGATAGGAGAAGTGACTTCCCAGGAGTCAGCGAGGCTGGGATTCAAGCCCAAGGGTTCATTACACCACATCCTGTACCCCTTTCTCATTCCCTGAACTTCCAGTAATTTGAGCTTACATTCTTGTATGAAGCTCAACTTCTCTCCCAGAACAAGACAACTACTCACAGGATCTAGAAATGGAAGATACCTTTAAGATAATGTGGTCAACAACCTTCTCATGTTACAGATGACAGAGCTAAGGCCCAGAGAGGGGAAATCACTTGCTCAAAGTCACATAGGTAGGAAGTATCAGAGTCAAGGTTGGAACCCAGGTCTCCTAACTTCAAATCCAACATTCTTCTTTTTAAAACAAAACAAAAAAACTTTGTCATTCTGTACTTGACACACAAATTAAAACCAACATTCCATATAGAAATAAGATAGTGTTGTATATGCAATTTTTATGACAGCTGGCTTAAAAAAAAAGCATGTAATGTTTGTTTCCATACTCTCCTGTTTGTCCCTCTCTCCAACTCTCCTGCTGTTCTCTTGTGTGTGTGTGTGTGTGTGTGTGTGTGTGTGTGTGTTTTAATGCTTCAGTGACCCTCTTTTTTACTTCTTTTTTCAATATTCTTCTAACCACCAAACAATTCCTTCCCATTCTCAAGGACATTTTCAGGGTTTGTTTGTTTGTTTTTAATCTCTGCCTTAGAACATAAACACTTCCTCAAGATCTGGGGTAGTTCATTCTAGGGGAAGAAGTCTACTCGTGGGCAAATCCTCTCTGAACTTCTGGTCCTGCTGGGAGAGTGCAGCATCAAGAATAAAGAGTATTGATAGGCAAAAGGGACGGATCCACCTTCGGTTCCTCACTTGTGCCTTTCTGGACCTACAGCCAGTGGCGCCCTCCCCTCCATTCTTACCTTAATTCTTTGAAGGAACACCGCTGGAGGCTGGGGCTTGGCTGCCAGGCGGTAATCCTGAGCGACTTCACACTTGAATTGGCCTCTGTAGTGGCCATAGAAACCAGTGTTGTACTGTAATAACAGGAAAGGTAATGAATTTGACTCATTCCCTGGGTACCTAGGCCTAAGGGTATCTGTTTAAGGATGCTTCCCAGGGCCTTGTCATTAGGGGAATCTCAACCCACGGAGGCTCCTGGGTAGGCAGTGCTTATGAACAAATGGAGCTCACAGCAGCTCATGTGAGAGGAAGCAAATCTCTGAAAGGAACTCAGGTCTCTGGAGTTCAAACCTCTTGGGAAATGTTTCTGACCTCAGCTCTTAGGGGAAAACATTCAGAGATACTATTTTAGGGTAATTAGAACTTAAAACATGTGCAACTTCAGAAAACAAAGGTAACCAAGGGGAGGAAGGGGAACCACTTCTGTAACCAAAAGACAGTAGGGAATGGGATAAGGTACCCATGCCTGATTGGGAAGATTATAGAGAACCAGAAGTGGGGCTGCAGAAGATGGTTCAGCTTTCCCTGGGGTTAGAACTGTTGTTGAAGCATTCCTATTTGTCCTGAGGGAGTCCAACAGATTGGAGCCTGACTATACAGCATGCTCACAAGCTCCTAGGTGGACTGTTTCTCATATCTCCTTAGTCATCCTCCCTCCCCTCCCCAGCCCAAAAGCCAATAGCTCCCAAATCTAGTTTAAAAGCACAGAGGGAAAGAGGGAATACGATCAAAATCAATAGATTCACAAGTAGTCTAGATAAGAGAAGCACAGCCTTATTTACACAGTAAATGCTGAAAAGCTGAGTGTGTGTATGTGTGTGTGTGTGGGGGGGGGACACAAGGATGGTTGCAGGGGATGGAATCATGATTGATGTTAGAGAGACAGCTGTGCTAAAGTAGAAGGAGCCTCGACTTTGGCGTCAGAAGACCTGAGTTTGAATTCCAGCTTTGCTACTTTCTAATTGTGTGACCTTGAGTAAAGTTAATTTCTCTAGGACTTTTTTTTCTTATCTGCAAAATGGCAGGAATATTGCTTGTAGCATAGGCCTTACTGTGTTTTTGATAGAATCATAGATGCAGAATTGAAAGGGACCTTAGAAATGATCTAATGTAATTCCCTTGTTTTACAGATGAAACACCAAGGCCTACAGAGGTTAAATGACTTGCCCAAAATCATACAGCTGGCAGTTATCAAAGCTGGGATCTTTAGGAGGCTCAAATGAATGAAGACAGGTAAGGTACTTCATAAACCACAAAGTGCTCTGTAAATGTCAGCTGCTACAGCATTAGGATCATAGACCTAGAGCTGAAATGGACCTTTGAGGCCCGCTGGTCCAACTCCTTCCTCTTTCAGAGAAGAAAAGTGAAGAGAAGAAAAGGCTCAAGGTCCCACCCATGGCTATGGACCTAGGCCCTCCTGCAGAGCTGGGAGTGTTTCTCTGTACCATGCTGCCTCCTTTACATTTAGGACAGATAAATCATATAACATGCTAGCAAACTTACTACATTAGTATAGGCAAACAACAGAAATGCAAACAAAAACGATTTTGGTAAATTTATGACAGGACCATAGATACTACCTTAGCTTTTAATATGATTAATGTCAAAGAGACCAAACATATCCACCCATATTATGTTGAAATCCCGAGCTGAATGGACCATTGGGTTTAACCCAGCCACACAACACTTATGATCCTAAATTGTTTCTAATATAGCCCTTTGCCTGGAAGAAGAAAGCTAATCCCAGAGCCCAGGCCCCGGGAAGGAAAGCAAAAGGCAACAAGCAAGGAAAAGTTTTCCAGGATTGTCAGCAGGCATCCACAGATGATTTTGGGGACAGAACCTTATAAGCTTTTCTTTAAAGATTTACATTGCTTCGGGTTTATATTTTGTTATATCTGCCCCTATCAACAGAAGACCCAGTAGCTCATGGCTTAATGCATCCTATCCATTAGGATTTATTAAATAAGTCCCCTCCTTTCTTGATTGCTGTCCTCATGGCGGCCCCATTGAAACATATGACTGATTTATTGCTGGGAACTTGGGGTGTGCCAAAAGGATACAAGCTGATATAATACTCCCTTATCCAATAGGCTAGGGACCCAATAGGAGTGAGCTGGGCTGGTATCTATGTAGGAGAATTGAAGTCAGGCTAACTAGACCAGAACAGAGGAAGGAAACCTCCTTGGCAGCATATAGAAAGGCTGAATTGGACAGGAGACAGGTGGAAGTGACTTGAAAAAAATTATAGCTATATTTAATTTTCATTGCCTTCATTTCTGAATATTTCTCTCTGTTCCCTTCTACATAGTGAACCATCTTTTCTAAGGAAGAATAAAAAAAGAAAGAGCAGTCTAACACAACCACCCATCCCCTCAATCATATCTGGTAGGATATGTGATACTCAACACATAGAGTCTCCTGCCTCAGCAAATAAGGGAGGTAGGTCTATTTAGAAGAAACTTGAGTTGTTAGAGGGCAGGGGAAAATTGGCCAACTATCAGATATTCATTTTTAATCTAGTTACAAGCTCACACCCCAGACAAAGGCATATGACCTGTGAAATTTGGGGCAAACTATTTCCCTTCTCTGCGTTTCAGTTTCCTCGTTTTTAGATAAAAGTAGATTACACTAGATGACCTTTAAAGTCCCCTCCAAACTCTAAATCCTATATTCAGACCTGTAATTATTAGAATGACAGGGTCCTTGATTCAGGATGCTAACATTTAGAGGATGCTGAAAACACTTGTGTTTCAGAAATTGGAAACTGAGCTTAGCCACTAGTTAGGAGGAATAATTAGTTAAAATATGAAGGAATCAGTTGGTTCTTCCTCCCCACTTCCCTAATAGCCACAGCATATCCCAGGATCTCAAGACTCTGTCCTGAGGTCCAAGTTCTCTCTGACAAAAGTTCTCTTACCTAAATTTATTTTGAAAAGCTGATTTGCGACCTCCTATAATTCTGCTCACCCCAGAGTACATTTTGGGGATTTTCTTGGGATATTGGAATGTCTAGTTAAAGCTTTGTGCCCAGGACCTACAATCTTTAGGTTCTATTTATATTTAATTCTCTTGGCTCTTTCAAGTTCCAGGTAGTCAATTAGCAGAACAGTCACAGAATTAAGGACTAGGGCAATTATGTCACTAATTGGTTGTAGATGGGCTCTTACCCAAGATCCAACTAAAGCGCTTTGCGTCATCTCCCAAGGAAGTAAGGTGAACAGCTGGAGTAGCTGCTATTTCCTCTGCTTGAGACTATTAAGCCTGGAAAGACAAATGCTCTGTGGTCAGCTCCTTGTTGCTTGGATACGGAATGAGTTGTGACTGCACAATACTGATTGTTGGAATGAAAGATGGCTTTCTTTGCCCTGTTTTCCTTCATGTTTTCATTTCTCTTTTAGGCAAGGCAACTTTCTTGAAAAAAAGCTGTCCCGGGAAGGACATCTTATATATAAATCTATGTAGTACAGAGGAAATGAAATTGAGTAATATCTAACTTAGAGTAATGTCTGAGTTCCATTCACTTAAATATTAAAGGACATAGAAAAAATTCGCATTTTTTAAGCCAAGCTCTTACACAGGCAGGGATGCTAATTTTAGAAACAGTTCCAAGGGAGCCAGAAGAAATGTTAAAAGGGATGGGTAGTTCTTAAAAGATTAAAACTACAACATAACAGTGAGTTTCTGTTATTAACCAATCTCTTTTCCAAGAAGTCAGGGATCACCAAAACTCCTTGATGAGTCAAGTTAACAAGCATTTATGAGCACCTACTATGTGCTAGGGCTGTGTTGTTGTTGTTCAGGCCTTTCAGTGTATCCCACTCTTCACGACTCCATTTGGGGTTTTCTTGGCAAAGATACTGGAGTGGTTTGCCATTCCCTTCTCTAGGTCATTTTACAGATGAGGAAACTGAGGCAAACAGGGTTAGGTGACTTGCCCAGGGTCATACAGCTAGTAAGTGTCTGAAGCCAGATTTGAACTCAGATCTTCTTGACTCCATGCCTGACGCTATCCACCGAGCCACCTAAAGAAAGGCAACAATAGTCCCTTGCCCTCAAGGAGCCTACAATCCAATGGGAGAAACAACATGTGAACAACTAAGTACTAACAAGCTAAATATAGGACAATTGGAGATAATTACAGGAATAAGATACTAGCACTAAAGGCAACTAGAAAAACGCTTCTTGAAGAAGGTAGGATATTAGCTGAGACTGAAGCTAGGACAATCCAGGAAGCCAGGAAATCCAGAAGTCAGAGACAAGGAGATACAGAAATCCAGGCATGGGGGGTGGGGCAGCCAGTGATAATTCATTGAGTCTGGTAATGGAGTAGTTTTGTGTGAGAGACAGCAGAGAGGTCATATCACTGGATTATAATAGAATACACAGAGGGAAGTGATGCATAAGAAGACTGGAAAGGTAGGAAGGGCTGGCCAGGTTATGAAGGACTTAGTTTATATTTCATTTTGGAGATAATGAAGAACCACTGGAGTTTACTGAATGTGGGATGACGTGGTCAGGCTGAAGCTTTACAAAGATCATTTTTTGGTAATATTTCGATGGATCAAAATGGGGAAAGACTTGAGGCAGGGAGATGAACCTGCAAGGGTTGCAGCAGACCAAGTGACTTTGTCACCAATGAGGTGACAAAGGCCTGCACGAAGAGAGTGGGCAGCATCAGAGAAAAGAAGGGGACATATAGGTGAAGGCAGAATTGACAAGACTGGGCAACAGATTGGATATGGTGGAGGGGCAAGAGTGATGAGTCAAGGGTAACCTACTTAGGATGATGTTAGAAATTTAATTATACTAGGCATTATCATTCTATGCTTCTTCCCTTCCTCACCCCTGCATACTCTCAAATGATCTGTTAGCATCAGAATAGTAAAGATTTACCAGGGAGGGAAAGGAAAAAAATGTACCTGGGCTCTCAAAATATTGTTTTTCTTCTTCAGTAGTCAACAGAAGCCCACTTTCTTGCTATCTTCCAGAGAGCACACAATTAAATATTCCCAGGTCCAAACTCTGTTCGGGTATAAAGCTAGTGAAGTTCAAGTGAAGGCTGAGAGTGTAACAGAACCCTAGAAAGGTAACATTCTGGGGCAGCTAGGGGGTGCAGTGGATACTGGAGGCAGCAGGACCTCGGTTCAAATCCAGCCAGAGACACTTACTAAATGTATGATCCTGGGCCAAGTCACTTAACCCTGATGGACTCAAAAAAAAAACCAAACAAACCCCAAAACTAATATCCAGTGTTGATGGAAGAAGTTCCATTCCAATCTCCTTGACTGTTTGTCAATTAATATTAGATCTGCCGCATGTGGGAAACACTGTTTTATCCATCTCTCGAAGAGAAGAAAATAGTAACCTATATTTCTAAAAAAAAAAGTCTTTTAAGTGCTTTAAGTTTGTTGCAGAAAAAATCATAACCTAAATATAAAGTCCCAACAGATAAACAATCTAGACCAGGAGTTCTTAAGTGTTAAATGTCCAGGGTTCCTGGACAGATTTTAGGGGGGTCCATGTCTCCATGGATGGAAAAATATTTACATTTTTTTAACCAAAATTGGACATTTCCTTCTATTATGAATGTAGGTAATAAACCTTAATTCTAAGAAGGGGTCCATTAAGCTTCGCCAGTTAAAAGGAACCACAACACAAAAATAGTTAAGGAGACCTGATAAACAGGATGTTAAGGGGTCTAGTTAACAAGGTTAGGTAGTCTCTGCGTGTGTAAAGAATTAATGTTATTGCTGCAGGGAGAACGGGGAATTTTTCTATATTAGGAAGCATCTACTCCCTACATAGAGGGACAGGGGGAGATAGATGGGTATAACTACCCAGAAGCCCTTCTGCTTCCCTTCTTCCTAGTGTCTTGACCCAGGATCCATTCAATTTGACCTAGGATTTATAGTATTCTCATATGATAATTCATACATTTATCATAAATTATTTTGCCTGCCCTCTGGGAAAATCTCTGAATACAACTCATGCTCCATTTCCCATTAAGGTACTTAGCTCCTTCTCAACTTCCCCAAAAGGAAAAAAAAACTTGCATTATAGTTTAAAATACATTTTCTGCAAGAAATCAGAATTTAAAAGATACAATATAAATAAACTTTCCAAGCAGCTGGCAGCCTGCTGCTTCCAGCAGGTCTGAACTCCCAATTCAGTTCACAAACTTTGCTTTTTGCCAAGGGAACAAATGCTCCCTGGAGATGTTGGCAGAAGAGAGCCATCATTTGCTCCCCTCCCCAAATCGGTCACAAAGTGATAAAATATGCCATTTTGTCCTGAGTGGCAGTCATACTTGACTCCTGTAGAGGCAGCTGTTGCTCCCTGATGGATGCTGGGCAAACTGGAAGCTGAAGTCCACTATGGATTTCTCAGAAATTTCCTCTTACTTCCTACAAAGACCAGGCCCCCAGGAAATCACAATTTTAAGTTTATCCATGATGCTTCTCATCAATTTAGTCTCTCTTGGTTTTAAAGGTTCTGCTGTAGTGGACAATGTCCTTATAGAACAACTTTTTATTTTAAGGTTGTACAAATACCAAAGATACTTTCCCACTTTGGTTTGGTTAGGGTTGGAAAAAATACAATGGGATGCTAAGGAAAAGGCCAGCAAATGTTACAACATCATGTTAAACACTCCTTACAATTTCATCTCCCCCTGCTTCCCATCTTCAATTCATTCAACATTTATTAAATGCCTATGTTCCTCATCTATAAAATGAGGTGGAGAAGGAAATGGCAAACCACTCCAGTATCTTTGCCAAGAAAACCCCAAATGGGGTCACAAAGAGTGGGATAGGACTGAAATGACTGAACAACAATCCAAGATAAAAAAAAATGAGGCAGTTCCTACCCTCAAAGAGCTCATATTCCACATCAACCATAGTAGGAATATTTTCCACGGGCCATGCTCATTCCTAACTTTGTTTATGTTGGTTCCTGTCTGGATTTGCACAAAATAGGTGATTTAATACATCCATATGCACACTCTAAATTTTATCTCTTTTCCAAGCACTAAATATAGTGATCTGCACAGAGTAGGCACTTTAAACATCTGTTGAAAGAATGGACTGTTATTCCTGTCCTTTTGACCTATCTGAATCTTACCCATCCTATTCTACAATTTGCCAGGAGAGACATTTCACAACTTCTCCATTAGTAGTTTAACTGTCCTTGTGTAGTTCGCTGGAAATGCTGGATTTTCTTAGCTTTTACAAGGAATTTTTTCCTGATAAGATGTCAGAGGGGAAAGGGGATAAGGTCACAAGCATGAGAAGTGAAACAGGGAGGTCTTCATTACTAGGCAGTTAAGATTCCCGGAGACAGAATCCAGTACTGTATCTCTTTTCTTGCTTTTACTAAAGATAAATCTGGCTTATTTCCAGGTAGGACTATGATTAAGATTTCTATTTTTGTTAAAATGGAGGTCTGTTTCTCTGTGGTTATATAGAGTGTGTACTTTTAAAATCCACGTAGCAGCAATATTCAATGCTAAACTCATTCACAGTTTCTTCCTGTGGATGGGACAGCTAGAATCAGGTAAAGAATGTGCTCTTGAGTGGAGATCTGCTGTATATTTAGGCGATCCAAATACAGCATTTTACAGGCAAGTGGAAAATCCAGTATAGGATTCTTATAATGCACAACTGAATGTTTTGGCTGAGCTGAGATGCCAAAGCTTTTGGATGGATGCTGGGCCACTGTTATTTGCTTAAATAATCAGCTCATCTGTTTTCTGGTTGTTTGAGCATATGGTAGAAATGTTCTTTCTTCTGTCTTCTGTTTCTGGGTGAAAAACATTACTTTTGGGTTGAGGAAAGGAATGCAGATAAAGCTGTGGCACCAGCCTTTAGGATAAGGATTAACTATGAATTCAGAAGGGGAGGCTCTTGAAGGCAAGAGACATGTCCTATTTCTTCTGTAGCTACCAACTCTGGGAACCTGGTACGGTAATAATACTGTACATTTGTGTTGTGTGTTAGGGTTTTCAAAGGTATTTTTTTCACATCTATTGCCTCCTTTCAATTCAACATTTTTTTAAGCGTCCATTATGTTTTTATTGCATCAAACCATGGAACACTTTGACTTGATCCAAGAATACTCAAAATTTTGAGATTGGTCAAACAACTCAGGAAAACTCAACTTCGGGAAGAATGCATATATATTGCTCAGATCGAGCAACACTTCTGTGCATCTGGTCAGGGAGAGTTACAGCTATTCTAATGCTTAGCTAAGGGCCCTGTTCCAATCTGGGACCCACAGCTATCAAACCTCTAAAGGCCAAGTAGTTCCCAAAAGCCATCAGATTGGCCAAGTCTAAAATGAAGTCAAATCTTTGGATTTCTTTACTTCTAGTAACTAACTGCTCAAGGTCCTTGGTTCCATTGCATCCTCTCTCCAACATTCCTGCCTTTATTATAAATATCAACAGACAACAAAATTGCTGATATTTGCGCTATGTTCTGGAGAACACAAATCTCACCTGGAGCAGCACAAAAGTTGGTGGTTTTCCTCCCTAAGTCTTGAGTGGTAGTCTAGAGTGAGATTGAGAGTGGAGACTATCTCTGTCTCTCTATTGGTATCTTCAGTGCTTTGTTCGTAATAAATGCTTAATAAGTACTTCTTCACTCATTCAAAAGACAGAACCAACAAGATTTGGCAATGGATTAAATATAGGGAGTGATTAGGGAGAAGAATGAGTTGAAGACGACTCAAAAAATTATTAACTTAAGACTAGAAGGATGGCAGTTCTCTCAGTAGAAATCAGGATGTTTGGAGAAGAGATGGTTTCAGGGGAGAAGATGAATTCTCCTTCGAATATGATGAGGTTAACCCCAGCTACCCATCACAAGCATGGCCACACTAAAATATCCTCATTACTCCTAATTAGTGGTGAGTAAACTAGGATAGTAGTTGTATGAGCAGGGATAAGGGGATGGATGTAAGAGATGCTGAGAAATAATTTGAGATGCCAGTAGGACATCCAGGTGGAGATGCCCAAAGTGCACTTGGTATATGCAACTGGAGTTCAGGAAGGAGACTGGGGTTAGCTATAGATTTGGGTAGTTATTTATAGAGAGATGATAGCTGAATTAATGAGCTGAGAGATCAAAGAGAGAGGACATGCTTTAGGGCCCTGCACCTTTTTCCAAATGAATCAGGGTTACTCTTGGGGTTCATAGAAATTGTGAAGAGAAAACTTTATCAGATTTTTCTCTGTACCTTTAATGATAATTTCCCTCTAAATGAGTAATTTGTGTCATACCCAAGGGAAAAAAATCCAAATGCATAAAATTTACCAATTTAAAATATAAAATATATTCTTTGTAGCCAATAGAAGTCTTTGAACAAGCTAAGATAAAATGAGATCCACCACAGGTCTGTGTCCTGAACTTGAGCATTTACCAGTTATCCAATAGACTTGCTCATATGAGCCAGTGGGGAAGGAATATAGTTGGAAGAGGATGTAGTTAATAAAGGAGTTTGTGGTACCTTCAAGGGTTTCTAGGAGAGTTGCGTGACCAGAGAGCAGTGAAAGGTTCTGCTGTCTCGAATCATCTGGTTGGGTTGGGGTTGCCCAGTACCACCTCATAACCTTTTCCCAGATGGCTCACAAGTTTCCCCTTTTTATGCAGAAAGCATCCTGATTGACACACATTTGACATCTCACCTCAGATGCTTACTTCCTGTGGGACTTTGGACAAATGACATAACCTCTTCGGGACTCAGTTTCCTCATCTACAAATGAGAGGTTGGGTTTAGATGGCCTCTGAGGTCCCTTTCCAGCAAATCTACAATCCTGGGTTTCAGTTTTCTAGTTCCTGGGGATATTAAGTAGTGATTGGTTGAATGAGATGGTGAAACTACTCATTAGATCAGCTCATATCAGAGGGGCTCATCCCATTATCTCTGCTTGGGATGCAAAATCTGTCATCTGTTAAGAACTAGAGGAACTACAAAAAACTACTTCACTTAGGCTTAACCGAAGCATTATCACAATTCTGCAAACAGGAAGAGATCTTCCTAACAGCTTAGAATATAAATCAAAGCAGTGAAATTGTCTCGGTGCCTGGAAAGCAAAGTATCTTGAAAAATTTTTGTTGTTTCTAATTTGACCAAGGCTTAGGAGCACAACAGCCCAGAGGCTTGTTCTTCAAAGATGAAAAGGAGCCTCTGCTTTAAAGATTTACAATATTCCCCTTGGATTCTATACATGAAAGCTGACAAGATAGGGTATTGGGGAAAACTTCCCCAAAATTCTAGTGTTAGGGAGAAAAAAGGCCTCATTTTACCATTATGAACGAATATATTATTTTTATCAAGTAATATCAATCTATTTCCCAATAGAGGCAAGCTGGCACTTGCAGTTATGAAAATTTCTGAATAGCAAACACATCCTTTATTAACATTATTATTAACAGGCGTAAAGAACTATAAGGACCTGACATGATGGAAGCAAACAACAAAAAAGACAGTACACAGCAAAGTTTATTCCATTGGTTCTGCCAGAATATAAGATGAGAAGAGGTTTAGGATAGAAACTTGAGGGATCAGCCCTGCTAAGGGGTTGGAAGATGAAGATCTTACAGAGGAGCGTGCTTAGACAATGAGGAGAATGAGGAGAAAGTAGCTTCATGGATCTAAGGAAAAAGAAAATATCTAGGAGGAGAGGTGGTTGGCAATGAATGGTAAAAGCTGCAGAGAAGGAGTGAGAAAAGGGCAACAGATTTCACAGCTAATAAATCACGGTCACTTTGGAAAGAACTAACTTCATTTGAATGGTAGGGACCTGAAGCCAAATTACAAGGAGATAAGAAGTAGGAGGTGAAGAGTAAAGATAGTGGGTAGAAGTTTTTTTCTAGGAATTTGGCTGTGAAATGAAAAACTGAAACAAGATAGTTTAAGAGGATGGTAGAGTCAAGTCAAAAAAATTTATTTTGAAAGGATGGAAGAGACTGAGGCATATTGGTGGACAGCTAAGAAGAAGCCAGTAGATAAGTAGAGATTAAAGATGAGGGAGGGAATGATCAAAGGGGCAATTTTTAGAGGAAACAGAGTTGGGATCACGGTGCAAATAGAGGAGCTGGTTTTGGCCAAAAAAAAAAAAAAGGCCATCTCTCTTTCTCTGATACTGAAGCAGAAGGAGATGATATGGAGGAATGATATAAAAGGATTTTCAGATGTGGAGTAGGGGAAAAAAGGGAATGTAGAGCAAATGACCTTGATTTCCAAAGAGAAGTTTGGAAGCCAGGTTCTAAGTTGAGAGGGATAAAGAAGCGATGGTGTTGGAGGTTGGAGGAAAGAAGAAAAAATCTGGAACATTTTCTTTGGTGATTAATGTAGAGAGTCAATCAGGGAAGAATAAAAGAGTTTCCATGCCCAGTAGAGTTCTGCTGAGATTAGATAACATAAATGTGTAGTGGATCCATTCACGGTAGTGTGGCTTTCGCTAGTAATTCAACAACACTCAGGTTTGGGAGAAGATACATGTTAGGATCATAGATTTAGAGAAGGAAGAGCTCTCAGAGTTGAGGTTGGACAAAGCATGAGTCCCAGAGAGAATAAGGGAGTGAAAGATTCAAGAGCAGAAAATAGTTGAATTGAACAGGGTTCAAGATTTCAGGTTACATTATAATACATTAAAACAATTCAGTTCTATGATTTAGCTATAAAGGGTGACATCATAAACAATTAGAGGATGGAAGAAATCACCAGTCAAATCTGGATAGGGAAAGAGTTCATGACCAAACAAGAAACAAAGAGGTTCCCAGGAGGTAAAAAGGAAAATTTTGTTGGCATGAAATTTAAAGGTTTTTGCAAATAGAACTAAAAATTAGTAGAGAAGCAGCAAACTGAGGAAAAAAAATCTTTGCGGCAAGTTTCTCTGATAAAGGCCTCATTTCTAAAAAGATGGAGAACTGATTCAAATTTATAAGATAGAAGCCATTCCCCAATTGACAAATGGTCAAAGGATATGAACAAACAGTTTTCAAACAAAGAAATCTTAGCTATCAATAGCCATATGAAAAAATGTTCTAAATCACTAACATACAAATTGAAACAAACTCAGAGGTACTACCTTTTACCCCGCAGATTGTCAAAATTGACAAAAAAGGAAAATGACAAATGTTTGAGGAGCAGTGGGAAAACAGGTACATTAATGCACTATTGGTGGAATTGAGAAAAAACTGGGTCTGGCCATTCTAGAAAGCAGTTTGGAACTATGCTCCAAAAGCTATTAAACTGTGCATACCCTTTGACCCAGGGAGATACCATTACTAGGTCCATACCCCAAATAGAACAAAGAAAATGAAAAGGATCCATTTGTACAAGAATATTTATAGCATCTCTTATCATGGTGGCAAAGAATTAGAAACTAAGGGGATGACTTATTAATTGGAAAATGGTTAAAGAAATTATGGTATATGATTGTGATAGAATATTATTATGCTGTAAGAAATGATAAAAGGAATGGTTTCAGAAAACCCCATAATACATATAAATTGATGCAAAGCCAGGTGAGCACAACCAGAACAATTTACACAATAACAGCAATATATATGGTAAAGATAATCAACTGTCAAAGATATAGTAACTGATCAACACAATGACCCACCACAATTCCAAAGGACTTGTTAAAAAATGCTATCCACCTCCAGAGAGAGAACTAATACTCAGAATGCAAACTGAAACATATTCTCTCTCTCTCTCTCTCTCTCTCTCTCTCTCTCTCTCTCTCTCTCTCTCTCTCTCTCTCTCTCGCCTCTCCTTCCCAACATGACCAACATGGAAATTTGTTTTGAATGACTTCATATTTGTAATGGGTTTTGTATTTTTGTTTTTGCCTTCTCAATGGGTGGGGGAGGAATGAGGAAGAGAGAATATTTGGGATTGAAAAATAAAATTTTCTTAAAAAGAGACAGACTTGATCAAGATCATATAGGCAGTAACAGCCTCATAGGGCTATTACAAACCCAGGTGCCCTGATTCCAAAGCTAATTTTCTTTTTACTGTGCTACACAGCCTTTGAATCTAGTTCGGGAGAAGTATCAGGCTTGGAGTCCCTAGATTAAGTGAGGGAGAAGGGAAGAGGAGGTCCTGGGGCAGGAACCTTTGTACCAGTCTCTGTACTTGATGGTGACAGAAGGCAGAGGTGCTGTTTTCTCAGATGGTTCTATGATCCAGGGCAGGTACTATTCCCTACAAAGATGGCAGTTAAGACAGAGGAGAAATCATCTGCATACTGTTGGTGCCAGGGGCTGAGCCTGGAACCCAACCCTTTTGGGTAGAGAGATAAGAGAAGGGATGAGTCATTGTTTGGTCAGGGGTATCCCCTCCCTACCTACCTGGGTAGTTGGGTGGAAAGGTAGGCAGGTGGTAAATAGTAAAATTCCTATTTCCTATTGCTATAGGAACTGTTGTGCCGAAAAAAAGCGAGCGAGACCCGGATATAAATTTAGATGTGGATTTATTGAAGCGGGTGACTGTTCGGAGTAATTACTCAAATCGAACATCCCTGAGCAAAGAAAAGGGACAGAAAGAGTATTTAAAGGGAAAGAACACAATTAGATTTCCGTGGAGATGGAGATACAAACAGTGGGACAAGCTGAGGCAGGATCATTTCTGTGGAGATGGGGACATAAACCAGGGGACAAACTGAGGCAGGATGGAGAAACTGAAAGGGGGTGGGTAGGGCATAACAGAACCTAGTAAACAGATTCCTAAGTCAGAGGGGCTTCATAATATTTAGAGGAGGTCAGGAAATAACAGCCACAGCTTTCTGGCTCCATTGTTATGGTATAGTAGTATATTAGGGAGGCAGGTTGGTATCCCTAGCAGAAAGATCCCTAGCAGCATCAAAGGTTTCGGATTCAAATCCCTCTCTGACAATTACTATCAGTGTCCCCGGGCTTCAGTTTTTTCATCTGTAAGACATCAGGGTTGTATTAGTTCCACTTTACAATCCTCCCCGCTCCAGATAGCTGGGAATCACCAGCATCTCGTTTTCAGACCAATAAAAATTGCAGGGGCTGGAAATACCAAGATAAAAAAAAAAGAGAGTCCCGTCCTCAAGAGGTTTATAGTTTTCTTCATTAACCACTTTCCCTTGTGTTGTCCACTTCACAGTGAAATAGGTATCATCCTGGGGGTCCAGGGCTGGGTTTCTTCCACGCCTTGTGTAGGTAATACCAGCTGGGGAGGCCAGGGGGACCCTAATCCTGCACTCAAAGTCAACCAGAGGGCCCCCCAACTTTGAGGCTGCCATGCTTTTACTGGTGCGTTCCAGGTCCGGGCTGCCCCAGGCCACGTGCTCAATACTGTCCTCTGATTGGTTGCTTCCTCGTTGGCGGGATCTGGTCACGTGGGCAGCAGGAGGGTGGGGCCTCTAGTGGGGGTGTGCCGCGAGGTGTCACACAAAAGAGGGTGAGGCTGCATTTTTTTCTCAGGATGAGGTTGGCCTAAAGATACCCAGGTTTAGGGGGTAGGGTTCAGACTTGAGGGGACTTCCTGGGACTCTGAGGCTGGATTGGGGATGGGGCAGCCTTCTAGAGTAATTCCCTCCCACTTCATTCTGTGAGAAGTGAGCCTCCCCCACCCCCGCATTGCGAAGTGGGGCGCCCTGGAGAAGAGGCCTTGTGTCTCGTGCTTCCTCTCCCCACTCTCCCCCTCCTCCCTTTCTTCTCGACCCCCTCCCCCCGCCTCCTCCACCCTCCTCCCTCTTCTCACCCCTTTCCTCCCTTCCCCTCCCCCGTCCCCCTTCCGCTGCTGCGCAGGCTCCGCCCCTCCCCCAACCTTTGCCTCTGGTGTACAGAAACCAGGCCTCAGGCTCTATACAGTGTACGCTCCGTGAGGGCAGGTCTTCTTTCGAATTTTGGGGTTGTTGTCCGGCCCCCCCCCCCCCCCCCCCCCCCCCCCCCCCCCCCCCCCCCCCCGCCTTCCCTCTTCCTACAACTTCAGACACCTCCTCACCCCAACGGATCCCCTTCTCAAGTCCCCTCCACCCATGCGTGCACAGATCCTTCTTAGTTGTTGTGGGTTGGAAAAGTGATCTGGACATGACGTGGAGAGAGGGACCTGGGTTCAAATTCCCCCAAAGGACATTTTATAGCTAATTGTGTATTTAAGGGCAAATCATTTAACCTCTCAGAACCTCAGTTTCTTCATCTGTAACATGAATAATATGTTATTGTCTGTTGCCTAAGATTAGGCTCAAATGATAGGCTGGCTAACAATAGTGATTAAGATTTCCTCTTAGCCGTTACACCCATCATATGAAGAATCAGCCTAACACAGACACACACACTTCTCCTCATACATTTCTCTACATCTTCCCTTCACCTTTTGAGCCCTCCCTCGTGTACACACAACCTTCTCTGTATAGACTATACCCCACATGAATATATGTATATATAGGTATATCTTAACATACATGTATGCATATACATATGTATGTATAGCTGTATGTATACACACATATATGTATATGTGTTTATACACATACCCACATCTCTAACATAAATCGTATAATAGCAGAAATGATGAGGGTTACCTGACTTTGAGGCAGTACATTCAATCTACGGATATATAGATGCTGGATGAATGTTTTACTAAGCAACCTTTTTGGATGTAGCATCTGGCTGTGCAAAGTAAAAAGAGTCAAGCAGGCAGATCCTGGCCTTCTGGGAAGACTTTCTGCCATCGCTGAGGTGAATGCTTAATTACAAACTTAAGTATATGAGTATATATATCCAGGTAAAGTTTAGTAACAGAAGCATCCTTTAGGAGAGGACAAGGTAAGTGCCATGGAGCTTCAGTCGCTTAGTACACCAGTTTAGTAAAAGCTGTGACCTGGCACATCCCCTACCCCCTCTTTTTTTCTGACATAAGCTTAAATCAGAGTAGATAATAGTAGCAGAATGGAATGTAGGGATATAAGAAGCAAATGTATCTAGCTCTGAGTATGATTGTCTGGGGAAAGGAGGTGTCAAGGTGAGGAGTAAACAGGAAAATTAGGAATCTAGGATTTATTTAAATACACCCACCATTCCTTCACCTTGGTCAGGCTTGTGTGGCAATGCAGGTGTAGCTTAGTGGGAAAATGTAATCCCCCACATCTGTGGAGTAACAAAACCATGTGCTCTACCATTCCGATTTTGTTCCTGATTTTATAGTAAATACTTATTTATAAAAGTTCAGGAAGTCTTACTATGAACTGGTGTTGGCTTTTTACAAGTAGCAACAAATTTATTTTCCTTGTTTAAACTTAATTATTTCAAGTAATGTAAAAGGAGTGGAGGATGATTGCATTTTTTTCCCTCTGAAAAGCTTCTGCTTTTTGTCTTATTTTAGATAGAAAGGTGACTGAGAAGGATGCTGGCTAGAAGGTGGTGGAAAAAGGTGGAAGGGACGACTATTGGTCAGAGTTTGTAAAACTTATGTAGTACATTAAAAAAAAAAAGTGATACAAAAATCTGAAGTTGTTGTCACATGCATTAGCCAGAATGACTTGTCTAGAGTATTACTCTGCCTAATTCTTCAAACAAATAAATGGTCACATTTCTTGTAGGAGGTCCTTAGGGAATTAAATATTAGCTGTTTATGAGTGGAATTCTGTTTTACAGATGCTAGAATAACACCTGAAACATAACTTAGAAGGCTAGCAATTAAAATGTTGATTACTTTTGAAAAACTCAACTCCTTTTCAATCCACATAATCAGCTTGGCACTAGCCAGTTTAATTTAAAATTGTCTTGCATCTTGACTCCAAAAAAACATCTCATGAGGTTCATTTTTATCTCGCAAACTAACTAGTTCATTATGTTTACATATCCAGGGTTTTTTGTTTGTTTCAGATCTGTGACATCATTAGGGTCAAGAATTCCTGATGTGGAAACTCTCCTCTACCAATTCAGATCTACAGCTACTCTGCAGTTTGCAATGAGAGAGTTTCCTGGGCCACCAAAAGGTTAAATGACTTACCCAGGATCACACAGTCTGTGTGTGCCAGGGACTAACTGACCCAAAGTCTTTCTGATCCTGAAATCTAGCTATATCCATTAACTGTGTTGTCTTTCTTATATAGCTATATAATTTTTGAAGATAGCTTTGAGTTCTATGATAACTTCAATATAATGGACTTTTAAATTTTGATGGTGTCCTCTGACTTAGTTGGATGTTGGAGCTTTGTGTGTGTAGTATGCCTTCTGGGCTCTCTCACTATCCCACCTCCCACAAGCATTGGTAGGCTAGGTCCCCAGTGGGCAGCTGACTCTCCTCTCCTAAAAATAACCATGAGGGGTTGAGGTTGGTTTTTCTAGGATAATTTCTCACAGGTTCCCATCTAATGTACTCCCAGATGATAACTAGCCAGCCAGACTTAGATTTTAGAAAGGGATATTTACTGAGATGTTACAATAAGAATGGTTGGTATAAACATTCACCCCGCAAAAAACTGAAATGCGCTCTCCCACAAGTACATAGAGGCCAAGGTGAAATGGGCTCAAGCTTAGAGAGCACATATAGAAAACTGGTAACTCACAGCTCCTTATTGGAACAAAAGTTCTGTTCTCCCTTCCTGGAGAATTCATGAAGTTCCTTCCTCTAAGGTGTGTGTAGCACTCTACTGGATCTTTGTCCACTCTGTCCTCTCAGCTCCCAAATGGATGCATTGTTTGTTACTAGTCCAGTCTCTTTGATGACCAGGTAAATGGGAGGAAGGTGACACTCCCTCTGGGCTTGTCTCCACTCTTTTGCTGCTATGGTTACGGTGTGTACAAGGGTCAGATTCTTCAAAAAAAACTCCCTAAACATTCCCACTTTCCTCCATTCCTGCTTGAATCCCTTCATGTGTGTATATGTGTAGACATGTGTGTATATATATATATGTATGTATGCACACACACCCACACATATATATATGTAATATATATATAAAATAAATCAGTGAAGGGATTCAAGAAGGAAATCAGGTAGACTGGGAGCATTTCTATAAACATATATGTGTGTATACATACACACATATGCACAGAGGTGTGTCTAATTCTTCCATCTAATTCGATGTCATCTAGCTGGGTGGCACAGTGGATATAGAGTACCAAGCCTAGAGTCAGGAAGGCAAATGTTCCTGATTTCAAATCTCCCCTCAGACACTAACTAGCTGGGTGACCTCGGGCAAGTCACTTAATCCTGTTGGCCTCAGTTCTTCATCTGTACAATGATCTGGAGAAGTGAATGGCGAACTAGAACAATATCTGCCAAGAAGTCCCTAGATAGGGTCATGAAGAGTCAGACAGACTGAACAGCAACAACAGCAAAAATTTTATCTAATGACTTGAAGCACTTCACTGCTTGCACCTAGTTTATACCTTTGATTAGTTGATTCAGTAGTAATATATATATGGCACATCTAGCTTATAGATTTGATTGAAAGAAACATTCTCCATTTTCACTGAAAGACTTATCAGGGTGTACAGCATCTTGGTAGTTAACCTTAATTGGGACCGGGGTGAGGTGTGTAAAATATCTCATTACATGTGCCTGTAAACTTTTTTGGGGGAGGGTGTCCATGAATGAGGTAAGATTGTGGCAAGATTTGAGAACCATAGTTCTAATTGTTGGAGTTTGTTCCCTTAGAATTCAAGTTATATGCCAGTGGTCAATCTGTCAGGAGTTGGTGAGCTTAGATATTCTCTTTGGGGAGTCTAGGAGGGCTTCCTGGGGAGATAGGACTATGGCCTAAGCACAGGTAGGAGTCTGAGTGAATTCTAGTCATCATTCTTGACCTTTTTTGTTTTACTGGCTAAGCCCTTTCTGAACTGCTTTTGCTGTTTGAACTTTGGGATTCCTTTAAATGTGAGGCATTTAAAGAATGTTTGAATGGAGCCAGTTGATTAAAAAAAATATCTCTGCTTTCATCTCATTTAGCTATGTTATTCATTTATTTGCTTTGTAAGAAGAATCTTTCAGTGGACTCCTTTGAAAGACACAAAAAGGAAATTAATATATCCCTGTATTCACACAAGTTGGAACAAATTAATTAATTGCAGTATTTAGTGGTAACTGTAACCAATTTTTTTTCAGATAAGGCAAATGTATTTTATAGGGTAGTTTTTTTAAGTTATTTGTATCTTTTGCTTTTATATCACCTTCATTTCCAAATACATTTCTTCTCCTTCCCTCCCCACAGAGCCATTCTGTATGACAAAAAATAAGAGAGAAAAAAGCAATTCAGTGAAGTTAACCAACACTTCAACTGAATCTTATAGTATATGCAATGTTAATCTATTCTTATAGTCCCCCACCTCTGCAAAGAAGGAAGTGCATGGTAGAGTCTTTTAAATAATATATACAATATTCTGACTGGCAGTAGTTGTCCTTCCAACTTTCTGAAGAAAGAGGAGGTAGGTTTCATTTTCTGATTTTTTTCTATTACAAAGACTCTTTCAAGTGATCTTTTCATTTTTTCATTTGTTGTAGTCATTATGTTTATTATTTTCTTAGTTCTGCTTACTTTCCTCTGCATCAGTTCCTATAAATGTTCTTGTTTCTCTGAATTCCTTACATTCCTCATACTTCATAGTAATGTTCTATTACAGTCACATACTGAAGTTTGTTCAATCGTTCCTCATTTGATGGACATGCACATAGTGTGCCATCACAAAGTGGTGTGAAGGAGATTCTGCTATATTTGGTATATTGGATCCTTGTTTTTGTCTTTGATTTTCTTAGGATATATGTCCAATGTTAACCCCCTGGGTCAAAGGGTATGGACAATTTAGTTATTTTTCTTACTTAATTAGGATATTGGGATTTAGCACTAGATCATAGTCCATTTTCTGAGAAACTGAGATGCATTCAGAAGGTTAAGTGACTTCTTGTAGTCACAGGGCTAATAATTGTATGGAGAGCACCAAATGTTTATGAACTAGTTTTTAGATGATGGAAAGCTAGGAAAAGGAGAAAGTGATGTGCATAACCATTTTCGCCTGTTTAATTGCAAAGCCAAGACCTTATAGCTTCTTGGTTTCTGAATAATGTGTTAGTCTGCTGATTTGCATTACCATTCTAGAATAATAAACAGGCTCTGAACATCCAATTGCATTGGATCTATTTTTAAAGAACTGTTTATATTTCAGTATAATAGTCTTCCCAAAATAAAGTTAGGTGGTGTAACATATAAATGTTAATATTTGCTCTCAAATGCTTCAGTATTTGTTTGGTGTTTATTTAGTGTTCTTTGTGACCCTGGGCAAGTCACTTAACCCTGCTTGCCTCAGTTTCCTCATCTGTGAAATGAGCTGAAGAAGGAAATGGCAAACCACTTCAGTATGTTTGCCAAGAAAACCCAAAATGGGGTCACGAAGAGTCAGACATGACTGAAGTGACTGAACAACAAAGAAATGACTATTACTGCTTCAGTGTATATTATCTCGGTACTTATATGTCTCCTACACATTTGTTGGAGTCAGTGTTAATCAGGGTTAAATCAGTTAAAATCAGTCAGTGGATAAATATTAAGCAACTGCCATGTATCAGGCACTGTGCTAAGAGCTGGGGATACAAAGAGAAGCAGAAGACAGTCCCTGTTCAGGCAGTTTGCAGTCTAATGGAGGAGATGCAAACGACTATGTGCAAACAAGTTTTATACAGGATAAACAGGATAATCAACATAGAGAAGGTCCTAGAATTAAGGGGCATCAGGAAAGGCTTTCTGTATAAGGTAGGATTTTAGCTGGGTCTTGAGGGAAGCCTGAAGGTGGAGATGGTGAAAGAGAACATTTCAAGCCTAGAGGACAGTAGCCAGCAAAAATTCGAAGTCTGCAAATAGAGTTGTCTTGTGGACAGAAAAGGAAGGAGGCTAGTGTCACTGGATCTCGGTGCCTGGAGGCTGGGATAAGAAGACTGGGAAGGGAGTAGAGGGGAGCGGGGGCAGGTTATGAAGGACTTTAAATGCAAAACAGAGGATTTTACACTTGATACTGAAGGTGATATCAGAGTTTATTTAGTAGAATTGGGACATAGTCTGACATATGCTTTAGGAAGATCATTTTGGCAGCTGAGTGCATGAAGGACTGGAGTGAGGAGAGAAGGCAAGAAGACCAAATAGCATGCTAGTGGTTATAGGGCCTGCCCTAGGGTGGAAGCTGTGTGAGTAGAGAGAAAGTGGCATCTATGAGACATATTACAAAGGTAAAATTGACAGGCCTTGGCAACAGATTTTTGGGGGTGGGATAAGAGAGAGTGAGGAGTTGAGGATGATACCCATATTATGAGCCTGGGGACCTGGAAGAATGGTCATACTTTTCAACAGTAGTAGGAAAGTTAGGAAGAAGAGAGGGCTTGGGGAAAAGATAATGAGTTCAGTTTAAGAAATATTGAATTTAAGATGACTGTAGGATTCTAGTTTGATATATCTAATATGCATTTGTTAGTAAGAGACTGGAGGTTAGTGGGAGAGATTAAGCCTAGATAAGTAGATTTGATAATCAGCAGCATAGAAATGATAATTGAATCCATGGGAGCTGATAGAGATCACTAAGAGAAAAAGTTTGGAGGGACGAGAGACGAGGATCCAGGACAGAGCCCTTTAGGATGCCCATAGATGAAGATCCAGCAAAGGAGATGTAATGAGTGGTCAGATATATAGGAGAGGAATTAGGAAACAGTAGTATCACAAAAAGTAAGAGAAAAGAGTATTAAGCAGAAGAGGTGATTTAGCAGTGTCAAAGGCTGTAGAGATGTCAAGAAGGATGAAGACTGAGAAAAGGCCATTGAGGATTATTAGTAACTTTGAGAGAGCAATTTTGGTTGAATAATGATGGGAAACCAGGCTGTAGAGAGTTAAGAAGAGAGTTGAGAGGAAAGATAGCACCTATTGTAAATGGACTTCCCAAGGAGTTTAGCAATGAAAGGGAAGAGAGATATGGGACAGTAGCTATCTTGATCCAAGGATGGATCAAGTAAGGGATTTTTGAGGATGGGGGAGACATGGGCATGTTTATTGGCAATAGGGAAACAGCTAGTAGAATAGGAGAGATTGAGGATAAGTGTGAGAGTGGGGATTATGACAGGCACAATCTATTGGGAAAAACAGGATGGAATAGCATCAATCACTTGTGCATGTAGAAGGGTTTGCCTTAGCATGAAGGACCACCTCAATATGTGAGATAGGGTGAAGGTGGAGATAGTGGCAGAAGGCATTTGGGAAATTTAAGTTGAGGAAGAAGGGAGAAGAGGAAACTCTAGGGCAGTGACTTCAGTTTTTTCAGTGAAATATGCGACAAGGTCCTCAGTTGAGAGGGTAGGAGGAGAGGGAGGCTATGGGGAGTTTGAGGAGGGATGAAAATGTTTGGAAACACTGCTGTGGTGAGTGGTGTAGTGAGTCATTTAGGGAGATGGAGAAAGGATTGCCTTCCAACAGTGAGGACCCAGTTGAGATTATGTAACATAAATTTGTAATGGATCCAGTCAGCATGGTTTTTGGAATTTTCTCCAGCTTCCTTTAGCAGAATGTGTTTGGAAATGAAGTCAACTGATGGTGGGAGTAATCCAGGACTGAGACCTGGCCAGGCAGGATTGGTGATAGATAAAGCGGGTAAGGGATTTAAGATGACAGTGGAGAGCTGAACTGGTTCACTAAATGGTCAAGATCAGAAATGGTGGAGAATATAACCAGTGCCATGGTGATGGCCTGGTAAAGAACTAGAGTCAAAAGATTGGAAGTCACAATGAGGATAAAGAACTGGGTTTGGGTTTAGAAGGTAGAGGGAGGGATAGAATGACAATAGATTGTGCATTTCAGAGATCATATGCATGGATGTGGAGCATTTGTGGGTGGTAGCAGAACTGAGTGTGACCATCTCTGTGTGTAACTGAGATGAGGTAGAGGTCATGGGAAATAAGCACATTGTAGAACTGGGAGGTAAGGGTGTTTGAGGGAGTATCAATATGTATGATATAAGCATTTAAATTAGGTAGCCACCTAGGTGTGTGATTTCATATAATGAGTGGAATGCTTCTTTTCTCAATATAATCCCTCCTCTCCCTGGATGACTTGAGCTTAAACATCCACAACTGGAGAATCTTTCAATTTCCTGAGAAAATCAACTACTTCTACAATCTTGTACAAACTTGTACTGCTTTGTAAAGTAAATAGATTACCGTAAAGTTCTATAGACTACTAATAAAGTACTAGATTGCTCTCCTAATTAGAAAAGCAAGATAGTAATTGTCTGGGTATTCATTCCGCAGTATTGTCAGAAATAGGAATTTTCAATAAATGTGAGTAACTTTTATTTGACAGATGTGGTACAGTCTCAACAAACATACCACTTCTCCCAACTAATGTGATTTAGTGGGGAAAGGGACTGGCATTTTAGCTTCAAAGTGAACACCGTGGAGGCTCAGAATTTTCAGAGTCTTTTCCTTAAGTTCTATATTTTGTATATGAAAGCAGTAAATCAGCCTATAAGCACTTGTTTGAATGCATTTTAAGAGAAAATTTAATTCAAGAAATATATTCATTAAATACTATTGTATGACCAACATTATTTTAAGCACTTATGGCAACATTTTGTTTTGGCCTTTCCTTTGATCTATCACATTCTGCCTGGCATTATAATTATTTGTGTGTTGTTGAATCTCTCTTACTAGAATGTAAGTTTTCTGATGGCAAGACCTAAATTTTATTCAGCATGACATGAGGAAAAGAATGATGAACCTGGGTTTGAATCCCAGGTTGAAATTTACTAGTTTTGTGACTTCATGTCATCTCTATGAAGATAAGCTAATGAAATGAAGATAAGCTATAATAACCTGTCTCACAGGGCTTTGAGGATTGTACATGTAGGGCTAAGGGAACCACAGAGGTCATCTGGTCCAAACCTCTTATTTTAAAAATGAGGAAAATGAAACCCAAAAATATGAACAGGTATGTCCAAGGTTATATAACTGGCAAGTGACTGAGCCAGAATTCAATTATAGGCCTGGCAAAATAATAAATATGGAATTTTGACTGAATTAGCAGACTATGGATTAGAGTACTTTGTATTTTTATACAAAGTCATGAAAAATGCCGCCTTGGGAAATGTTGGTCCTTGTTATGGTGGTAAAGAAAATGTCTTGATGGCAATATAATGTAGATACTACTGTAGGGACATCCTGCTATCTATAGAATAGGCATTTGTAAATTAAAAAAAAATTACTCTGTGAGCTGGTTTAATTAACGTACTTTCCTTCTTCCTAACAATTTTAAGAAATGAACTTCAATGTCTGGAATGTCAGAGAGATGCTCAGCATTCCCCCGGGCCCAGGGTAAGTTTTTATAAGTACATACTCTGTAGAGTAAGGAAGATCTTGTGACTGCATTTATCTATTAACTATACAGGAAGGTTGCACTTATCTAGTAGAAGGTTTCCACTAATGGATGCTGCAATCTATTGCCACTCAAGCCTACGAGGCCCTTCTTTACCCTGTCTAGTCTTTTCCTTAATTTCTATATTTTATATATGAAAGCAGTAAATCTGCCCATAAACACTTGTTTCAATGCATTTGAGAAGAAAATTTAATTCAATAAATATATTCATTAAACACTTATCGTATGACTACCATTGTTTTAGGCACTATGGGCAGATACAGGTTTAAGACAAAATCTGTGTTATTTAAAGACATTATAGTCCAATTAAAAAAACAGTTTAATTCAACAAAATTATTTATTAAGTAATTACTTTGTGTCCAGCTCTGGTTTAGATACTATGAGAAATACAGAAGTGTGACATATGGTCTCTGATGTCTAGGAATTAAAATCAATTGAATGAATGAATGAAAAAGCATTTATTAAGAGTTTACTATTTGTCAGGCACTGTCATTCACCCTGGTGATACAAATTCAAGTAAGCAAGGCAATCTCTGTCCTCATGGAGTTTATATTCTAATAGAAGAAGACAACACACATAGCTAGAAATTGCTGGAAGGTGATGTGGGAACTGAGAACAGGACTAGATAAAGTGAAAGCTCACCAATCAGAGGCTGGGGTCACAGGGAAAACAATTGAAACAGTTTCATTCAGCAATCATTTACTAAACACCTACATTGTTTCCAGACTTGTACTATAGAGATGCTATAGAGCATAAAGAAGATAAATATATATATGTGTATATATATATATGTATATATACACAATACATATACACACATACATACATGTATACACACACATATACATATACACACACATACACACATATATGTGACTTGTCCCTACTATTGAGGAGCTTACTGTCTAGTTGGGTAGATAAGATATAAATACATAAACCAATTAGCACATAACATCATAATATAGTTATATACTTATATGGAATTATGTGGGACAAACTCTAAGTACTGTAGGAGTTCATAATATAGCCTTTAAATTGGACAAGTTAAGTGTCCTGTCAGTTATTCCAACCTGCGGGTTGACTAGAGAAAATTTTCAAGCTCACTTAGAGAAAGTAATTTAACCTTGAACACATACAGGTATCTACCAGCTGTGTCCTTTACCAGCCTTTTGTAGTTTCTGGTTGGGTGATGGGTGAGAGGATATACTAGAAATGGAGAAAGAAATTTAAGAAATTTCCAGTTGTCTTCCTGTACGACTATTTACTGAGTGCTTTCTTTTCTCCAAACACTTTCTTGAAGATTCATTATTAATTTAGCAGAAACCTGGAACTTTGTTTTCTTTAAGAAAAAAATTGTTGTTAGTATTGAGTATGGAAAAAAAATTAAAGGTTGCCATTAATTCAAAACTTACTTAAGATGGAAATAAAATGTGATCCAGATTGACTTACTAATCTGCCTTTTTTCTAGCCAAACTAATTATTCACTGTGGCCTTTTGGGGGCAATCACAAAAGATCTATTTTGAACTATTATTATACAACTTTCCATATATATGTGTATACACACATATGTACATATATAGATACACACATACATATATACTTATATCTTTATTTTTCCAGAGTGGGTGTGTGTGTGTGAGTGTGTGTATGTGTGCAGCCCTTGAATCTATTCAGCTTAAAGCTCCAGAAGTGGGTCTAGATAAGAATCATTGTCCTTTTTTTATTGTAGCTTATCGTTATTGTTCATTAATGACGTAAAAGATCCTTCTTGCTTAGGATATGTATTATGTTTATGCACTACTCAGTGATTTTAAATTTTATACTTTGAAGATGAAAGATCTTTGTGAGTTATTTCTTGGGCTACCAATTTTTAAAATAGTTTGATAGTACTCTATAGACCAAATTGTCTAGATTTCTCTTAAATTTGACATTCATGTTCTTTTATTTGTCTTGACCTATATAGTATGCAGACTATTATATTCAAATGGAATTGACATTAATTTTAGCCCACATTTTATTAGTGCTTTTTGGTTTACAGAGTATCTTCCTTACAACGATCCTGGGAAGTAGGTAGAACAAGCATTATCTCCATCAGATAAATAAAGGAAACTGAGGCTTGGAAAGTTTATGTGACTTGCCTATTTACCTAGTATATGGTGGAACCAGATTGTCCAGCTCAGCTCCACTGACTTCCACTATATAGCATCACTGTACTAATATTGCTCACTAAATTCTAAGAGTTAAAAGAATGAATAACAGTGCCAAAATCATTATAGTGGAGGTAATGAATGCCCTAACTTTCCACAGGAAATGGTGAGGGTTTCAACAATTGATTATTCCTTGGCCAAGGAATCTTTCCTCTTCTGTAATGAAAAAGTTGGACTACATGACAGCTAAAGTCCCTTTTGAAAGCTGCAAATGTGTGCTATGCAAAATATACGTAGACAGGAAAAATACAAGTTTTTAACATGGGAGAATTATGAGTTGTAGAGGCTTTAAAAGTTAGTAAATACCAGAAATGTCCAATCATCCACAATCATTTTTTTTGGTTATTTTACTTGTTTTTTGAGGTTCTATTTGGGGAAAGAGGGTTTGTTCTTTTGTTGTTGTTGTTGTTCTTTTGATCTATCTCCCTTTTGTTCTTCATATTTTTTTTAACATTTGCACATATCCTAAGTTAAAGCAAAATTTATTTATAAAAATTTAAAAAACATTTGGACTCTAGTATGTTGTTACAGTATTTTAATCTATGAGTCACTTATGATAAATGGACAAGAAACAAAAAGCCATTGTAGGGAACAGTGCATTACTGTATAAAAATCTTGAGAAGACAATGTACTGTGCTGCTTTAGTCCCTAAAGATTTATGAGCCATGTTTTCAAAGACGAAGATGGTCCTATGTAAGAAATACTGGTGTTACTAGAAGTACTAACTAAATTTCTCTGTCAAGAAAGTTATTCCACAAGAGTACCAGAAATTCTCTTGATCTTTTATTAATATTGTTTATTGTAGTCAGAGCGGTGATAGTTTAGCCTTAACTGACACCTAGTAGAATGCTGGTGGCGCCATTCTAAGAGTGATAGCAGGCAGTGTTGACAATAAAGACTGAAATGTTTTTCTATAAATTAGAAAGGTGATATAATAGTGTGACAAGAACATTGAATTTGGAGCCTGAAAGAATTCAGCTATAGTTTTATTGCCTGTATTAGAATGTAAGCTCCTTGAGAACAGGCTGTCTTGCTTTTTTTTTCTATTTGTATTGCTAAAGCATTTAGCAGAGTGCTTTGTACATAATAGGTGCTTAATAATTTTTCATTCATTCATTCTGTAACCACTGGTGAGTCACTTCACCTTATAAATTATTTTCATAGTCCCTAAAATAAAGAGTTGAACTCAACGAGCTCAAAATCCTGTGACTTGAATTTAATTGCCTCAAAATATCTCTTGACTTGAAGCATATTACCCTTTATTTTTACATTATTCCAGGACTAATAAACCATCTAGTTGGAATAACAATAATGACTACTCCAGCCTCACTGATTCCCAGTTCCTCTTTGGGTCCCAGTTCTGTCCGGAAAATTCACAATCACTTACAGCATCTTTGGACTTCAGTACCCACTTGAGACATGCCAAAACTTCACAACAGAACTCTGAGGATGTGAGTGTGATTTACATAATTTCTTTGCAATCATTTCACCCTTCTTAAGGAAAGTAGAATGTTTTAAAAAACTACTTAAATATGTCTTAGGAGGTGGACATCTCAAAGGATAATATGTGGAAGAGAGTTTATAATAGATGAATGACTTGCTTGGTTAGATGTGATGGGAAAATAATTTGGTTTTGTTATTTAATTAATAATTAATAAAGGAATTGTGGCAAGTATGGTTGGGCTTCAACCTTTCTTGAGGAGAGTCAAATGTTGCATCATTTTTTCTGAGACCAGTAATGCAATTTTGCTCATTAGATTTTGCAGGGGGAAAGGGCTTATTGTGAGGTGTTTGATAACATTGTAATATACATTTTTTGTTTTGACAGCAAAATTTTCTAAGAAGCTCCAGGTGATTTGTAGACTTAGTTAATGCCTCCTTCTAAAAGATGCACTTAAAGAAAATGAATGTTCAGAGAAGACAAATAATACACAGTACAACCAGAGGTTTGCACATTTATATTATGTGACTCAGTACCATACCAGGGGTAGCTTCTAAATCTCTTAAATCTTTAATCATTGTTAATTAGTCTATTGTCCCGCTCCCCTAGTGTTCACTGTTGCTCTGATTAAGTTGAGAGAGAGAGAGAGACAGAGAGAGAAAGAGAAAGAGAGAGAGAGAATGATGCAATGGAAGTAGCACTGGATTTGGTTTCAGAAAACCTGGGTTCAGTTCTTTGCTCTACTATTTCCTGGATCTGAGGAAAGTACTTTGTAAATTTTAAAGCCTGATAGAAATGTAAGTTATCGTTTATCATAACAAATCATTTATTATTTATCATGCAGGTTCATCTTTGCATTTGATGGCAGTCTAGTGACCTATGGGCCTAGATTATAAACTAAACCCTCCAGAAGTATTTCAGTGCTAAAATCGAGGCCCAATGACTTGAAAAAGTTAATACAATTCTCAGGGCATTTAGACTTTGGGTTATGAAAAGAAACTTGTCAACTGTGTATGTCATTAAGATGTTTTTGACAGAGACCTATTAGCACAATTACTGAGTTGCATTTGTGCAGCAGCAATTAAAATTAAATCAATGTGTGAAATGTAACCTTCCACCTTCCCTAACACTACCACTAAGAATTCAGTTGGCATTAAGCCATTTCATCTGAAAGATTTTTATATCCCTTAGCACGGCATTAGAAACTTCTCTAGGAAGAAAGAGCTTCATTTTATTAGAAAAACTTTTATTTTTTCAGTTATAAAGCATTTGTTTTTTATGCCTCGTACTGCTGCTTCCATTTCCGCACAATCTCCTCACTCTAGTTGCCCCCATTTGAAAAAAGAGAAGAGAAATAAAACCCTGTAACAAATATGTATAATCAAGCAAAACAAATTCACACATTGATCACATCTAAAATATGTCTTTTTCTGCATCTTAAATTTATCACCACTCTTTCAAGAGTTGTGCAGCATGTTTCATCGTAGGTCTCTGGAACTGTAGTTGATCACTGTGTAGATTAGAGTGCTTATTAAATTCCTTCAAAATTGTTTGCCTTTGCATTGTTTTTGTACTGTATAATTGTTCTATTGGTTCTGCTTACTTCACTCTGCATTAGATCGTATAAGTCTTATTTCCTATGTCCCAGTAATATTCAATTATATTCACATACCATATTTTATTTAGCCATTTCCCAGTTGATGGGCACCTTCTTAGTTTCCATTTCTTTGCCACTATAAAAGAGCTAACTGCTATAAATATTTTTGCATGTAAGAGTCCATTTCCTCTTTAATTTCTTGAGGTATAACATATTATCACTAGGTCAAAAAGTATACACAAATTAGTGCCTTTTAATTTCATAATTCCAGAGTTCTAAATGGCTTTTCACAATTTATAGTTCTACCAACAGTTCATTAATTTTCCTCTTTTCCTATAGCCCCTCCAATATTTGTCCTTTTCCTTTCTTGTCATCATTGCCAGTCTAACGGGAATGAGGTGGAACCTCAGAGTTACTTCAGTTTTCATTTCTCTGTGTTTGGAGCATTTTTTCATATGATTGTTGAAGGCTTAGATTTCTTCCTTTGAAAACTGTCCATTTATTTTCTTCCAATTCTGGAATAGTTTTATTCTTATAAACTTGAATTAGTTCCTTATATATGTTAGAAATGAGACTTTTATCAGAGGTACTTGCTGCAAAAACTTTCCTCAGGAAACTGTTTCCCTTCTAATTTAGCTTCATTGGTTTTGTACAAAAACTTTTTAATCATTAAAGAGTGTTAATTGTGTAATTTCCCTGTATCCTATTCTTTCATACTTTTCTTTTCTTTGTCTACCCCCCCCCCCCGCCTTCTTCTTTATAAAAAAGAAGAGGGTAGTAAGCGAGTAATGTGCAAAGCGCTAGGAATCTATGCTTGATGCAGTCTACTTTCCATGTCCAATTAGATTCTTAATCTTTCTTTCTTGCTTTTTAATGCCCTTTACAATCAAATATCCACAGTTGAAATTTGTTTTATGACTATTTACTCCTTCTTAGTCCCTTCCTCTCTCTCTCTCTGATTCCCTCCTATTCCTTGTGAGTTGAATATATTTCTATACCAAAATCTCTGTATATATTCTAGCCTCCTTTGATTCATTCCATTCTATCCAGTGAATACAATGAAAGTGGAATTCAAGTGATGCCTGCTCCTTTTGTTAGTGTAGTCTTCTTGTATACCTAGATTGTGGTGTGAGGTAGTAAGTGTTCCTTTCTTTTCTTCCTTTCTTTCCCTCTTCTTTCTTTCTTTTTTTTAAAGATCATCAAAACAACAAAATCATTTGAGGCCCTCTGTTTCATCTAATTCCCTTTGTAACTGGATGACATTAGGGATCTGAGGAGAAAACTGGTGTCTTCTACCCCAATTGCTCAAATATATTTACCTTTTTACATTCTCTTTATTCCTGTATTTGTATCTTACAGTTTCTTCCTAGCTTTAGTTATTTCATCAGGGATGTTGGAAGTCCTTCATTTCATTAAAGTTCCATTTTTCCCCTGTAGTATCATACTCAGTTTTATTGGGTAATTTATTTTTTGGTTGTAAGCCTATATATTTGCCTTTTGGAATATCATATTCCAAGCTCACTTCTTCCCCATAGTGGCAGCTGCCAAATCTCGTGTGAACCAGATGTGGTTCATCTGTGTTTGAATTCTATCTTTCTGGAAGTTCAGAGTATTGTTGTTGTTGTTGTTTAGTTTTTACCTAGAAGCTTTGGTTTTGGCTATGATGTTACGGGGAGGTTTCATTTTGGAATTTCTTTCACCAGGTGACTAGTAGAATCAACTTGCCCTCTAATTCTAGTAGGACTGGTAAGTTTCTACTTATGATTATTTGAAACGTGGTGTCCAGACTTTCTCTGGTCATGACTTTGATATAGTACAATGATTCTTACCTTTTTTTTCTCTTTGACCTGTTTTCAAGGTCAGTTATTTTTTATATGAAGTACCTTACATTTTCTTCTTTTTTAGTCTTTTGACTTATTTAAAATATTCTTTATTATTTCATGGGGTTATTAATTTCTCTCTGGGCCATTCTAATTTTTAGGGATTCTGTTACTTGGATAGTTTTGTATTTTTTAAAAATAGTATTTTATTTTTTCCTAATTATATGTAAAGATAATTTTTAGCATTTATTTTTGTAAGATTTTGAGTTCCAACTTTTTCTTTTTCCCTCCCTCCCCTCTTCTCTTCCTAAAATGGTAAGCAATTTGGTATGGGTTATGTATGTTCAATCATGTAAGACATATTTTCATATTAGTCACAGTTGTGAAAGAAATAGACCAAAAGGAAAAAAAACCATGAAAACAAAATTAAGTAAAAATAGTATGCTTTGATCTGCATTGAGTCCATTATTTCTTTATGTAGATGTGAATAGCATTTTCTATCATGAGTCCTTTGTAATTGTCTTGGATCATTGTGTTGTTGAGAAAAGCTAAGTCATATCATCACACAATGTTGCTGTTGCTGTGTACAATGTGCTTCTTGTTCTGCTCACTTCACTTTGCATCAGTTCATATAAATCTTTCTAGGTTTTTCTGAAATTTGCCTGCTCATCATTTCTTATTGCATAATAGTATTCCATTACATTCATATTTCACAACTTGCTCAGCCATTCCCTAATTGATGGGCATCCCCTCAATTTCCAATATTTTTCTATCACAAAAAGGGCCACTATAAATATTTTTGTACATATAGGTCTTTTTACCTTTTTTATGATCTCTTTGGGATATACAGACCTAGTAGTGGCATTGCTGGATCAAAGGGTATACAGAGTTTGATTGACTTTGGGCATAGTTCCAAATTGCTCTTCAGAATGGTTGCATCAGTTTACAACTCCACCAACAGTGCATTTGTGTTCCATTTTTCCCACATCCTCTCCAAAATTTATCATTTTCCTTTTTGGTGATATTAGCCACTATAATAGGTATGAGATGGCAGCTCAGAGTTGTTTTATTTTCCATTTCTCTAATTAAAAATGATTTAGAGCATTTCTTCATGTGACTATAGATACTTTTATTTTTTCATCTGAAAACTACTTATTCACATCCTTTGACCATTTATCAATTGGGGAATGGCTTGTGTTCTTATAAATTTGACTCAGTTCTCTATATATTTGAGAAATAAGGCCTTTATCAGAGACACTTGCTGTAGAGATCATTTCCCAGCTTTCTGCTTTCTTTCTAATCTTGGTTGCTTTGGTTTTGTTTGTGTAAAAACTTTTTAATTTAATATAGTTAAAATTATCTATTTTATGCTCTCTATCTCTTGTTTGGTCATAAATTCTTCCCTTCTCTATAGATCTGGCAATTAAACTATTCCTTGCTCTCCTAATTTGCTTGTGGAATCACACTTTATGTCTAAATCAGTTACCCATTTTGACTTTAACTTGGTATGTGGTGTAAGATGTTAGTCTATACCTAGTTTCTGCCATATTGCTTTCCAATTTTCCCAGCAGTTTTGTCAAATAATGAGTTCTTATCCCAGAGGCTGGGTTCTTTGGGTTTATCAAATACTAGGTTACCAGGACCATTTACTATTGTGTCTTGTGTATCTAATCTATTCCACAGATCCATGACTCTATTTCTTATCCAGTACCAGATAGTTTTGATGATTACTGCATTATAGTATAGTTTGAGATCTGGTCCTGCTAGGCTACCTTCCTTTGCATTTTTCCATTAATTCTCTTGATATTCTTGACCTTTTGTGCTTCCAGATGAATTTTTTTGTTATTTTTTAGTTCATAAAATAATTTTTTGGTAGTTTGGTATAGCACTGAATAAATAAATTAATTTGGGTAGAATTATCATTTTTGTTATGTTGGCTTGGCCTGCCCATGAGCAATTAATATTTTTCTAATTGTTTACATCTGACTTTATTTATATAGAAAGTGTTTTCTAACTGTGTTCATCTAGTTCCTGGTTTTGGCCTTTTAAATGGAATTTCTTTTTCTATCTCTTGCTGCTGAATTTTGTTGGAAATATATAGAAATGCTGATGATTTATGTGGATTTATTTTGTATCCTGCTACTTTGCTAAAGTTGTTAATTGTTTCAGGTAGTTTTTTTTAGTTGACTTCTAGGATTTTCTGCATATACCATCATATCATCTGCAGAGAGGGATAGTTTTATTTCCTTATTGCCTAATCTAATTCCTTCAATTTCTTTTTCTTTTCTTGTTGCTATAACTAACATTTCTAGTACAATATTGAATAATAGTGGTGATAATAGGCATCCTTACTTTACCCCTGATCTTATTGGAAAGACTTCTGGCTTATCCCCATTACAGATAATGCTTGCTGATGGTTTTAGATAGATATTACTTATCATTTTAAGAAAGGCTCCATTTATTCCTACACTCTCTATTGTTTTTAACAGGAATGGGTGCTGTATTCTTTAAATGTTTGGTAGAATTTACTTGTGAACATGTCTGGCCCTGAAGGTTTTTTTCTTAGGGAATTCATTGGAGGCTTGTTCAATTTCTTTTTCTAAAATGGTGTTATTTAGGTATTCTATTTCCTCTTCTGTTCTGGGCAATTTATAGTTTCACAAATGTTCATCAATTTTGCTCAGATTGTCAGATTTATTGGCATATAATTGGGCAAAATATTTCCTAACGATTGCTTTAATTTCTTCTTCATTGGTAGCGAATTTACCCTTGAATTTCATTTTTGATTTATTGTATATTTGGAATTGGATATTTGATGTTGAATATTTTCTTCTTTTTAATAAAATTAACCATTGGTTTATCTAGCTATTGGCTTTTTCATAAAATAATCTCCTAGTTTTATTGTTAGTTCAACAGTTTTCTTTCAATTTTATTAATCTCACCTTTGGTTTTAGCATTTCCAATTTGATGCTCAATTGGAGATTTTTGATTTGTTCTTTTTCTAGTTTATTTAGTTGAATGCCCAAGTCATTGATCTACTCTTGCTCTATTTTAGAGCAATAAATTTTCCCCTAAGTACTGCTTTGGCTGCATCCCATAAATTTTGATATGTTTTCTCATTGTTATTTTCTGTAATGCAACTATTGGTTGTTTCTCCAAGAGCTTTATATTTAATAGGCAATGTCACTTATTTTTTGGGTGGGAATCTGTTATGCTAAGACTAAAGTGAAGTACTTAAAGTTACAAAATTATTTGTTTAGTATCATGTCATGTGTGGAAATGGTCCTACTTTGCAGAGAACTGAGGGGAATATTATAAATACCTTGTATCTGAGTAGCTGTAAGGATTTTTTTTTTATTTCCAACAGAGTGAACCTAGTATTTTCACAAAGTATCAAGCAAAACCCCAGCTGTTTGGGGGAGATTCAAAGGGTGGAAATTTACTTCTTCCTCATTTGCCTATTGGAAAATCAAAAGGTATCCTGGAGCAGTTTGAGGAGAATAAGAAGAGAGCACAAGATAAACAGGACAGGTATGCAAACACACCTAAAGACAGGTAAGAGAAGGACAGTTCATTTCCTTGTATGGAAGAGGAAAATGACTGACATTAAGGGCTTTAAGTTCAAATCTGCCACATGAGAGCAAAAGAATATGTCTTCCTGTTCTATGTTCTATTTGGTTTAGTGAAATTTGCCTTGTACTTTAAAGCTTTGGGGTTGGGATGAGTTGTGAAGATTTTCACCCATTCTGGGAAAAGAATGCTAGAGAGCTTCCTGTGAAAAGAATGGTGGATGCGAGCTATAGCCTGTGTGCCTTCTGAAAAATATACCCATTTTCTTTCCCATGAGAAATGGGGAAAATTCAAAATGAAGGGTTTTGAGTTGCATTTCCAGAAGAGTTTCAGTAAAGCACAAGAATACATTTATTGCTGATTTTCCCAATGAGAAATTGGGGATTTTGTGTAAAAGGCCTGAAGGTCCATTGACATACTTTGTGAAGTAGTTGATGTTTGTCTTGTTATTTCATCTTGATTAAATTTAGGAGGTAAATTAGAACCTTTAAACTCACTTTATAGATAATGAAGCTAAAGGCCCAGAGCACAGAAAAGTAATTTACTTAGTATTTGACAGCCAGGTCAAGATGTAGTCTTAACCTCATGCAGTCACAGTCCCTAGAGTTCAAAAGGGCCCTTTGAAATTATCTAGTTCAACCTTCTTATTTTACAGATGAGGAAATTTAAGCCTGCATAAATTAAATTGTCTTGGTCACATAAACCATAAGCAGCAAAACTAGGATTTGAACTGAGGTTCTTTCTCTATTAGTATTCTTTCCACTAAGATTATTGCTTATTGAGTGTTAGTAATAATTGCTTAATTATGTTTGTTTTCTTCGTGTGGATCAGGGAAGAAGGCAGGAGTCTTTCTAAATTGCTGTAGGCAACTAGACACATATGATTATAGCATCAGTAGAGAAGAAGGGACTTATTCAAGGTCATACAGGTAAGGAGTAGAGCCAGAAATCAACCCAGTTTCTCTGACTCCAGATGAACCTAATTACTATTGAGGGCACCACCATCCTCCTTCTGGTCATCCAGGTCCATAACCTCAGATTAATCCTTGACTTCTCACTCTCACTCATACTCTATATCTATTTATCTATCTATAGATGTGTATATACATATATATACACATATATATGCATTATATATAGATATATAAGCTATATATAAATAATATATATACATAGCATAATATGTATCATATATAATATGTACCATATAGAGTATAAAATGTAATATACACACACATACACACAATCTCTTGCCAAATCCTTCCCTACAACATCTCTTGGATACATCTTCTCTCCAGTCACGTGGCTACCACCCATGGTTAGGCCCTCATTGTTTCTAACCTGGACTATTACAACAGCCTCCTCATTGGTGTTTTTGTCTGATCTCTCCCCACTCCAATCCATCTTTCGTATAGCCTCCTAAAGCACAGATCTGACCATGTCAATCCTGCAATGTCCAGTAAATTCAAATGGCTCTTTATTACCTCCAAGATCAAATTTAAAATCCTCTCTTTGGTATTTAAAGTTCTTCAAACCATGGCCCTCTTAATATCATTCTAGTTTCCTCTCACCTTACTTCTCTTCACTTACTCTACTATATGGCCACACTGGCCTAATTGCTGTTCCTCACACATGACTCTCTATTTCTGGCCTCTGTCTTTGTACTGGTTGTCCTCCATCCTGGAATGCTAACCTTCCTGACTTTCACCTTTTAGAATCTCTGGCTTCATCCACAACTCATGTCAAAGTGCACGTTTTTAGCCTTTTCCTCATTTCCCTACCTCCTAGTGCTTTTCCTTCTAAGTTTACTTTTGTATGTATCTTGTAGGTGGCTTAGTGGATGGAGCTCTAGGCCTGGACTCAGGGAAGACCTGTGTTCAAATCTGGCCTCAGACACTAGCTGTGTGACCATGGACAAGTCACTTAACCTCAATCTGCCTCCCACTTCCTTATCTTTAAAATGGGGATAACATAGCACTTACCTCCCAGGGTTGTTGTGAGGATCAAATAAGATTCTAATTGTAACCTGCTTAGCACAGTGCCTGGCATAAGTAAGTGCTACATAAATGTTAGTTATTTTTATGATGTGTTGTATCTATATCTGTACATGTTGTTTCCCCACCTAGAATGAAGTTCCCTGATGGGATGCCTGTTGCTTTGACTTGTATCTCCATTTCTTAGCATAGTGCTTTACACAGGGCAAACTCATAATAAATACTGATTGATTGATTTTCATTATACCACATTATCTCCACTCACTCACAAATAGTGCTTAATTAAAGCTTTCTCATGCCAAATGTGTTCTTCCTCAGGGATGTTTACCTTATAAAGAATGGTGTTTGACCGTCTGCTTTTCCCCAGAGTCATTGTACAGTTCTGACCTTCAGAAGGGCACTGGTGCATGAGTTGAGTCAGGCTGACTCCTTTGAGATTTGAGACCAGCATCTTTCCCAGAACT
Organism: Phalanger gymnotis; assembly: GCA_028646595.1. NCBI lineage: Eukaryota > Metazoa > Chordata > Mammalia > Diprotodontia > Phalangeridae > Phalanger > Phalanger gymnotis. The sequence continues at coordinate 311,391,587 of CM053624.1, forward strand.
ACAGACTTCCTTTCAGATGGCATTTGGTATAGATCATTCACACAGACAATGCTGTAGACAAGCTGGGATCTCATAGATTAAGCCTGATGGTCAGTGCATCTCTTTTTGGTGGCCTCAGTTACATACAAATCCCTCATCTACTTTCCTGCTTAGTTTGTGTTTTGTGTTTCGTGGCATTGTCATTCTTTTCTCCCCCTCCGCTCCCTATCAGAAGGAAGCTTTAGCTTCTTTCTGAAACCTCTCAGCTACAAGCTGAAAACACCATGGCCACTGCTTTGTGTATACCCCTGCAACTGCAAAAAGACTGAAAATAAGACTGAAAATATCCAACATTCTTTTTTTTTTTTAAAGCATAGCACCTCCTTATCAAAGGAACTACATGGGAGGACTTGTTTGACTAAATTACTTACCATGACAGTAGCTATCATTCATTTCATTTTGAATAGCTGCAAGGTATGTATTTCATCATCAAAAGGACAAATGGAATTTCTGAAGGGACTCTGAAGAGATACGATTTCTTTTCCTTCTATTTGTAGCTGTCTTTCCTTTAGGAATAAAAGGAACAAACTAGCTATTTATAGGACCTTTGCCTCTTGATTAATATGTATTTCAAGCTACTGATTGATGAGTTTCTTTTCTCCAGGTACTGTCTCTCTGCATTTCCTCTGCATTTTCTGTCATCTGTTCAATACAGTTTATATAATTTCAGAGCCATTTAACATTCAGTGAAAACAGAGAACAAATTATGAGCTTTCTGTTCTAAGAGTATCTCAGAGAAGTTAAGAAAAAAGCCAGGCCTCTTTATTTAGAAACATTCAAGCATATGAAACTGAATTCCATAATGGAAGAGTGGGAAGGTATAGTTATGATAAATTCCATTTCAGTGTGAGCTCTTGCTTTTAGTTTCTTGTTTTCTTTCAATGAGGCCAAGTTATAAAGTGGTGAGAAAGAGATGAAAAAATGAAGGGGAGAGGAGAGTACAAAGATGGCAACTTTAACATCAGAAAAGGAATAATATCTAGTCCAGTGTTCCAATACAGTCCTTCTTGGTAGATGTTAGCTTAGCTTAAAAAGAATAGCATTATAGTCCCTTCAATCACACTGAAGATTTTTAGTTTGCAGTTATGTACTTATGGATAATCACAGTGAAGTGACATAAAATCAAAGATTCTCCAAAAAAAAAAAAAGCCTGAACATTTAGATAATGGTGATGGTGAAGCTGTTGGTATTCTTTTGTGAGAAAGAGATTAGACTCATTAAGCAGGTAACAACAAGTGATTAGATCACAGAAATATTCTATCTGAGGGATTGCTCAGGATTGTGGTGAAATTAACTACAGTGGATTTTGGGGTTGCATTCAATGACAAGCCTTGGTTTTCATAGCAAAATAGCATACAGAGATTAGATGAAGTCTTGGTGACCATTCCTCACCCATGCCCAGGTCCCCTGTCAGATATCCCTGGATCTGTGACCCAGAACTGAGTAGTGAGTAGTAGAGCTGCTAGTTGGCATCTGTTCCCATAGCCTTCACAAGGTCAGGGTCCTTCTGCAAAAGTCTGTGCTCTGATGCACAGCCTCTAACCTCTCTCAGTTCTTACCCACCAGAATCCTCTGCAGCTGCATACCCCAACCAGGCCCCATCTCAGATGTTCACAGGCCTCTTTGCTTATTTCTCTATGCTGACCTGAGCTGGAAATAAGGCTTACTTTGATTTTTTTCTTTGATTTCCTGATTAGGATTCCATCTAGTGTATTTTCTAGATACCTGTGGAGGAGTTGCATTGGAAAGCTTAACTGCACTTCTTCCTGTTATTCCGACATCTTGGCTCCATCCCTGGATCCCCAGATTCTTTACACTTATCCAGAAGACCTGATTTTTCTACTACTACCTTGGGGCTTCTTCTACCAATTAGGCACATGCAATTATAACATGGATCAGATACTGCCTCTCCATGGGTGCCATCTCTGGTGCTGATAGGAAGTGGGGAGATGTTCCCTGGGGGAGTTATAGGGATGGGCAGGCTTCATTCCCTCACAGGGACCTATTTCTACTTTCAGGTCTTATCTGATGCTGCTCTGTTCTCTGATCACTGCCTGTATGATCTTTAGAAGGTCTGACTGTTCCCCTTGTAGGCAGTACAAAGGAGTTCCAATCCCACAAAAGTCTGAACCAATCCTGTTATCTCCTGACACTTAATCACCTACCCTGAGTGATTTGTGAATGGGTCAACAAATACCTGGGTCACCATTATTGCAAACAGCATCATGGGGGTCATCAATAATCTAAGGGCCTGAATAAGACTTATATATTGCATAAGGAGATACGACCAAAGTCCCAATTTGGATTTTTGAGATGCACCTGGTTCTTGGAGATGATGTAAAATGTAATTACTCCAGAGGATTCAGAATTTTTCGCACATAGAGTCCCTTTAACCTCATCAAGTTGAATAGGCTTCCCTTGTCAACTCTCTACAATGGCGATATAGGTCAGTTCTTATTCTTGTTTAGAAGATATGACTTTGTTTTCATATAGACTAACAGAATTTCCTAATTTATTCTTTTTTTATAGAAGAAGTTAGATCATACTGACAGCCTGAGTTTGCAGACAAAGTAATAGGTTTTTTTCTTTGAATAAAAAAAAATTCTTCAATGGGTAGAACATAGAATCTCAGAGTTGGAATCTCAGGGTCCTAGTTTAACCTGTACCTGGACAGGAATTCCCTAAAAGTAATGAAAAATTAGTATTCCTAATATTCTTTCGTATGAAGGTATAAAATGAGTTCTGAGTATACATGTAATGAGAGTTGATCAAGGAACCTCTGATCAATCTAATCAATCTCACACACACAACCCCCCCCTACTCCCAAATATAACACCTGGATCAGTGCCCTACAAGGCCTCAGGGCTCATATAAACCGAAAGGAGTCATGAGGAGACCATGAGGTCTCATATAAACCCAGAGGAAACCATGCCTTTACTCTAAAATAAAACTATGCAGAAATCTCTAAAACAAAGCTTAAATATAACCTGTGTGTGGGTTTCTTTATTTGTGGCCAATAACCTCCACAAAATTAGGTTGATAATTGAATATACAGAATGTATATAAGCTCTGGGACAGCCTTTATTTCCTCCATCACAGAAACTTCATAAGATACCAAAGACTCATAAGTATGTTTGAACAAATACAGGAAACACATATGAGCTCATTATACCCCCATAAATGATAAAGACACTTTGTACAAAACAAATCCTCCTCATTTACCCTAGGTCTGTACTGTGCAAGCTACTCACAGCAACATCATGGAGGGTTGGCAAGGTCCAGATCTCCTCACCTCTCATGACATGGTTTTATTCCTTTAGCTCTAGGGTCTTCCTGCTGTTGGTCTTCTTTTCCTCAAAGTATGTGATGAGAAAATTTCCCCTCAGGGCAGTTAGTACCTGACTTTCAAACTCAGGATTACCCATGAGGACTCCACAAACTGGAAACATTCATTGTCAGGATTGATAGTCTCTAAATTGTGCCCCAAAAGGAAAACAAAGCAGGGGAAAGAATACAGGATTGGGAAATCAGGGTATAAGCATATGTCTCCCATTGCCATGTGTTTCTGCTAGAAGTTGCCATTGATGCTTCTGTTTGGAGGTAGAGCAGAGAGATCTCCTCCCCTCCCTTTATTGTACTCCATTCCAGAAATCCAAGGGAGAGAAAAAAGAAAAAAGGCCTGTCCTGGGCTGTTTTACACCTCACTCTTAAAGAATCCAGGGAAGGTAGCTCCTTAGACAAAAGTCTGTCTTATTGGACTTTAGTCAGTAAGTCCTCAGGAGATGGCTTCAGATACTGGGGACCACTCAGAGAACTTCCTTGTGTTATTTCATAAAGGTGCTAGGGTCCACACCATGCTCCACAGGAGATGCCCACAATAATAATAATAGCTAGCATTTATGTATTGCTTTAAGTATTGTAAAACTCTTTACAAACATTATCTCTCTTTATCTTTATAACACTGGGAGACAGGAGCTTTTATTGTTCTCATTTTACTGATAAGGAAACTGAAATAGGCAGAGGTGTAGTGACTTGCCCAGGGTCATACTGCTAGTGTTTGAGGCTTGACTCCAGGTAGCGAGTTCTATCTGCTTCACCCGGTACCTTCCTCTTAACCTTCTCTAACCTCTAACTTGTAATCTTCACTTTAAGGTCAATGATTTGTGATCTCAAGTAGATCAAGGGACTGATCAAAGGAAATGACTAAAGACTCCACTGATGAGCCACCATTACAAGCGATTATCAGATTTTTGCTAATTTTGCTGTGCTTTGTGGGTGCCTTTTGAACAGCAGCATGGTATTGTGATAGAGTGTGGACTTGTAGCAAGTTAAATCTGTGCTAAGATTCTGTCTCCAACACTCATTAGCTGCATGACTCTAGGCAAGACATTTAACCTTTCCCCCTTAGTTTCCTAATCCATAAAATGAGGATTGTAATAGCACCTATGTTTTAGAATTGTTGTGAGAATCAGACGAGAGATTGTATGTGGAAAGGCTTAAAGTCTGTACAAGCATGAGCTTTTATTATTTCATTATTTTGTGCAGTGACTCATACTTTGGGAGATTCTTAAGATAATTCTTTAGGGGATTCTTGAGGGAATCCACAAATCATATTCATAATAATTGTAGAAAGAATTTGGGTGTTCTTTTTTTATGAGTTAGTTTTAGGTATGAGTATACAGATAGTGTTTTCAGAGACAATACTAGAATATCTAGAATAATGTTTTAAGAATAAAGAATCAGTCCATGTCTGCTGATGTGATTCAGTTTTACTTTTAATTAGTCTGTCAACAGACATTTGTTAAGCACTTTTTAATGTGCCAGACACTGTACTTTGTATACAAGGTACAGAGAATGAAACAATCTCTACTCACATGGAGCTTACAATTCTAGTAGGGAAGACAATACATGTATAAGCATATACAGAAAAGACATCAGATGACTACAAACATATACAAAGTCATTAAATATAATGTAGTTTGGGAGAGAACTCACAGTTGGAGAATCAGGAAAGACTTCATGTGAAAGATGATTTTTGAGTGGCATCTTAAAGGAAGCTACCCTCCTATCTTGTTGTTGTTCTTTGTTCCTCATTCTCAAAGAGGACCAATGACACCAGAAAGGTGATGCCATGACTTGCAAGTGAATTGGATTTAAGCGAAACAGAGCTGTGCGAAGTCACCACTCTCATGTTCTCCTCGGAGCCATTCAGGTCCAGTGGCAAGATATAGATCAAGATGACTGGAGATGGCCCTGGATGCAGTAGGAAACCTTGGCCTTTTTAAGCTAAAATCTTTCCCAGGTTTCAGTTTGTCCAAGGTAATGTCCATTCAGTGATTAAGGCTGGGTAAGAAAGGAGGCAAAAAATAGCCTCTTATACCTAGTTTAAAAAAAAATCAATCTGGGAGGGGAAGACCCTCAAGATCACTCTTGAGCCTTCAAAATCCAAACAATAACCAAGTGAGGCTTGGGGTGGGGCCTATTGTTGGCCAATCAGTGAGAGCCAGAGTGTTTTGGGTTTAAGGTTTGGTGAAGCAGCTCTATTTGAATCCCAATGGGCTTTATCAAAGTCTGGTCTTCCAATGCTGTATTTCAAGAAATCATAAATGAGACTACATGGGGCAAAAGAGTCAATTGTCCCAGTTTTTTTTTTCCATCTCAAAAACAATAGAACAAATAAGTGGGGAAGAGAAAAAAAGAAATCTATCTTGTAAACCCCAAGATATCCCACAAGGTTTCAGCCATCAAAATCCATATTCCTTTGGGCAGAGTGCCCACAGATAAGGCTTTGATAAAAACCCTCCCCTCTACCTATAGGGTAGAGTAAGGAGAGAGTGCATTCCGGGCAAGTGGGCCACCAGAGCTAGGCACAGAGATGGGAGAAAGCATGTCATATCTGAGGAACAGAGAAAGCCAGTTTGGCTGGATCACAGAGAGAAGAGTGGGAATAGGGTCCAATAATAGTTATGTAGTGTTGTTGGACTCTCCGAAAGTCATTCTCTCCCCCTTTTTAATCATGTTTAAGTAATTTCATAATTTCCTCCATATGAAAACCTGCTTAATTTTAAAATTCTTCCTATCCCATTCACAAACTTTTATAATTCAGTAGTATCTCTTTACATCAAAAAATCTTAAGTGCTGACAGTGGTTCCTAGGGGACAGATAGAGATTAAGTAAGCCTCAATCCTCTCTCATAATCTAGTACAGGATATAACAGATACCAGTAAATATAATACAAAATAAAATGTGGGGTAGGAAAAAAAAAGTTCATATCCCAGCTCTTTACTGCTTCCTGAACATGGACAATTCCTCACCTACACAGGCTTTCATTTTCCTCCCTATAAAAGGAGTTGAACTAAAAGATTTCTAAAGTCCTTTCTAGCACTTAGACCTACGCGTATAAGCAAAAAAAGATGAGTACAAATTTGTTTCTTTTTTAAAAATATCTTTCATTTTATTTCATTGTAGTTGAAAAACATTTTTTCTCCCTCCCACAACTTCCAGTTAAAAAAAAAAGATAGAGATAAACAAAACCCTTATAACTTAATCAAATAAAACAGGAATAACAATTAGTTGTTGATGTTGCCATAGGGACAGCTAGGTGGCACAGTGGATAGAGTTACAGCCTGCAGTCAAGAAGACACATCTTCCTGAGTTCAAATCTGACCTCAGACACTAGCTGTGTGACCCTGGGCAAGTCACTTTACCCTGTTTGCCCTGTTTCTTTATCTATAAAGTGAACTGGAGAAGGAAATGCAAACCACTCAAGTATTTCTTCCAAGAAAACCCCAAATGGAGTCACAAAAAGTTGGATATGAGCAACAACTGAATAACAAAAGATAGGGTTTCTTAAGGAATTTTACAGAGAATAATGATGGTACATCTTTTTTCATCAGAAATTTTTTCAAAGTTGTCACTAGCACTTTTTTCTTGTAGTAGAAGTCATGCTAGTCAAAAACTTATGCATGTGTTTGAAACTTAGCAGAAAACTTCCTCCCTTACCTATCATGGACCTAGTGAGGGACAAATTATTCGTTCTTACCTGGTATCAAAAAAGTGATTTGGTTCAGGAATCACTTGGAGCCTTTTATAATCCTTTGGAAGGTGAGCTTGGGTTTTTTTTTTTTAAATATGGACCTTGCATGTTCATAGAAAAAAAAGCTATTCGCCTTTTCCAAATGATTAAGACGGTCATTTACTACCTGTATCACCTTGGACAAGTCCTAGTCCCATCTCTGGACCTCAGTTTCCCCTGTAAGATGAGGGTATAAGACTACAGGACCGTTGAGACTCCACCCAGCTCTAAAGCCTGTGATTATGTAATTCTAAAGCAGTCAAATAACGTCCAAGCTGCCAAATCTTCTGGTTTGGGAATTAATGCTTTCCTACCTCTGTCTTTGAAGAGCTCCCAGCAAGTCACTGATTTTATGATGATAAATGAGGTATTCTACTGTCCCCTTTATACTTCATCAACTCCTTTCCATTTCTGATTGTTGTAGTAACTCATACAGCTACTTACATATTTATTTTTTCCTCTCTATTTTAGTGAGGCTCTAAACAGTTTCATTTTCTATGTCAGAGAAAGCATGCACAGGGTAAGTGTCTTTATATTCAAAGAAGTAATAGAATGTTGAAAACATTCAGATTTCTGATTTTACCATATTTGTCTTTATTCTTTTTCGTTTCTCTTCCTTGTTCAAGACATAATAAAAATTTTGAAATGAGAGTGACATTTGATGAATGAACTAATTTGATTTTGTTGGATTTCTTAGTTGCAAACATCTGTGCAAAAGTTGGAAGAAGAATTCAGTGCAAGAAATCAGTCCATTTTGGATTCACTGGAAGCAGTTGCTAAGACATGTAAGTAGGGCCTCCTCCGTTTTCGATTATTAACAGAGCACTGACTATAAGTTTAATTTAGATATCTTGTTTCTCAGCCAGGATTGAGGAATATAGGCAGCAAGAGATTGTGCAGTTTTTTTTAGAGGAGTTAAGTAAAATTTGTTGAGCGAAGGATCATTTAGTACTTACATAAAGAGAGGAAATCAGAAAATAGCTATCAGTTTACAAGGCCATCTTTCTGTGCTGGTAATACTTGTGTTGGTTTCATCCTTTGCAAGGTGCTTTTTCTAAACTATATGACACAACAGGACAGCTGTCTCAGTGTGTCATTCTTCATAAAGACAGGTGGTTGATTGCTTGGCTGTGTCCGCTTGTCTGGGTGGCAGCAGTGAGCCAGAGACTCACTAGGGATCCCTAAATTCCAGCATTACTGGGTAGTGCTATATAGGTGCACAAGGGACCTATATAGGTGCACAAGATTAAGATGACTGCTCTTATATTTCAGTGAGGTCATTCTGTGGTGATCTTCAAAGTCTTTACCCATCACTCTCATAGCTTGTAATAGTATCAAAGTACCTTCTGGCCATTTGTTAGTATTTCTTCACCGAATTTTTAAAATCTCTTTAAAAAATTATTCATTTATTTTAAACATTCTTTCTTTTTAAATTTTGAGCTCCAATTCTTTCCCTTCCCCCCGACTCCTTCCCCATTCATTGAAAAGGTAAACAAAATGATATCTATCATGCAAAACACATTTCCATATTAGCCATATTGCGAAAAAAATAATAAAGCAAGAAAATTATGCTTCAATTTGTATTCAGAGTTTATCAGTTCTTTTCTGGAGATAGCATTTTTTCATTATGAGTACTTTGGAATTGTCTTGGGTCATTGTATTGATCAGCTGGGCTCTACTCCCTTCAGCTCCGTTCTCCTCTGCTCCCAGCTCCCTGCAGGATAGACCTTACCCAGAGACTGTCCAGTCTGTCCTGGGCTAGAGCCCTGCTTCCCTCTGCTACCCTGTGGGTTCTGCAGTTCTAGAATTCGTTCAGAGCCATTTTTTATAAGTTTTTGGAGGGACTTGGTGGGGAGCTCACGCTAGTCCCTGCTTTCCAGCTGCCATTTTGGCTCCGCCTCCTTTACCACTCTTATCTCTTTCTTTAACTCTTTCAGGAATTGTTGTTGGGCTTGGGTACAATTAGCATTCTTTTTTGAGGCTTTGGTTGTAGTTGTTTTACATTATTGTCTTCTGAGATTGTGTCTTGGTCTTCCTTGCTACTGTAGTAGCTTTTTATGGTCAAGCTTTTTGTTGTTACTTGCTCATTTTCCAGCCTATTTTTTGCTTTGAACTTTATATTAAAGTTGGACTCTGTTCACCTGGTAGGGTGGCGGCACTTTTCCAAACTTCAGGCTTTTTTGTATTGCTGTTTTTAGAGCTAGTTCTGGGGGTCTGTAAGTTTTCAGTGCTTCCAAGATGGTATGATCTGGAGAGAGGTGTGGTTACTACTCTCCTGGTCTGCATTCTGGTTTTTGCCCAGAAAGGACACAAGTGCAAATGTTCCTTTTGGCCCTGAAAAAGTGATCAGGTCCCCTACTTTCCTTTAGTAGACCTCTCCTGCCAACCTCCTAAGTTGTCTTAGGCTGGGAAAATGTCTCACTCTATCCTTTTGTTGGTTCTGCCACTCCAAAATTTGATTGGAGAAGATATTTAAAGGGGAATGTTGGGAGAATTCAGCTGGGTTGCTCCCTGTACTCCACCGTCTTGGTCCCCCTCTGCTCACCAAATTTATAAATTGTTCCTGGACCACTGGAAAGAGCTCTAACAGGAGAAAGAAACGAACCATCATGTTTAAGGTGAGGCCTGTTCATTCTTAAATGGCTGGCTGGCCAAATAGAAGGTCCTTTGCCCAAGCGATGTATGTTTTATTTATATGCATATGTGTATGTTTGTATACATAATTCATGTATATGCTTAATTTTAAAAATACAAATTGGATTCACATGATCCAAATACATTGTGATAGATTGCCTGTGGATTACAAAACATGCTTTTGTGCAGTTTGACAACTAAATTCCCATCTGTTTGCAGAGTAGTATTGTGCCATCTGTGGACTTCAAAACTTGATGCTAGTGTAATGTACTGGCACATCTGTTTAGACACCTACTTATTCAGGAAGGTGTTATGATTGACTAAATGGAAACCAAAGAACAAATCTAAATCTGTTTTACTTCTCTGGACACAAAAGTATAGCAGGCATCCATTTTAAGTAGGAGAGACATGGAGAGGAGGCAAAAGCAAAAGAGCGTAACATTTCCTTTGTATTAGGTGGGATCTTAGAGACCCTCTAGTCCAATTTCCCTCATTTTGTAATGGGGGAAACTGAGTCCCACTTAGTCAATCAACAAGGTTACTATGTTCTGGGCCCTGCCCTTTATATGAAGAATGGGAAGAACATCCCTGCTCTCAAGGAGGTCACATTCTAATGAGGGAGACACCATTTCAATAACTAGATGTATACAAGATCTTTACAGAGTAAGGAGAAGGTAATCTCAGAGAGGAAGGCACTAGTAGCTGGTGGAATTGAGAGAAATGAAGTTTATATATGGTTACATAACTAGGTTATGTCAGGGTTGAGATAAAACTGTCTCAACTTGCACAGAAGATTGTTCTCGTCATTTAAATAGTAAAGGAAGTAGAAGTAAGAATGTAAGCAAGTGAAATGGAGAAGTAGCACTCATCATTTGGTAGCTTTGCAGAAGAGTATGGAATAATCCATACTTTGCACGTGAAAGATTTAACACATCCCTGATTAGCATCTTTTTTAGTGGTTAGATGATAGAAAGTTGATAGAATTTAAAGCTAAAAGGAACCTTAGAAATCAGCTAGTTCAACTTTCTCGTTTTGTTAGTAGAGAGAGAATTCTGGCATGTTCTGTATTGACTAAACATAATCTAATACCTAATTATATATTTTCTGAACTATATTCATTCTGCACTGGCTGTTTTCAGACTTCATTATTCAGGCAAAGAGAGGACAGAGATAGATATTCTTTAGAAATGCTAGGCTTTTTTGTTCCATAACTGGAACCCTCTTATAGTAAAATCTTTCTTTCCCCACTCTAAGAAGTTTGATTTAACAACTTCCCTGTAAATAGCATTTCAGTCCTTGCACTGGGACGGCTTTGTTCCTCAGAGCCATGGGATTGATTAGTCAGAGAATAGTTTGAGCCACAATACTAGTCCTGTCCTTATTGCTACTGAACAAGTACTAGCATGATTAGGAGAAATAAAAGAGAGGAGATAATCAGAAAATGTGGCTTCTGAAAAAAAGTAGTTGACACATTTTGTTTTGACACAGCACACATTACCCAACAAAGATCCCTCCTCTCCTGGAAAAATGTTTCCTGAATGAGTTAAGCAAAACTACTCGAAGTTATTGTGACCGATAGTGCATGTCATAGGATTATGGGATCATAGACTTACAGCTGGAGGAGACAGTAGAGGTCATCTAGACCAAATACTTTAAATAGATATAAAATAATCAGAGAAACAAACAAACAGATGAGGAAACTGAGGTCTCAAGAGGTTAATGACTTCTAGAACTGGGAATGAAACCCAGCTTGTCAAACGCCCAAGGCCAGCACTCTCTTCCCTGGGCCCTGCTGTTCTGTCAGTGATTGTTAATGGAAAGGAAGACTATGTGCTTTCCCTTTAATCGTTTAGGACCAAAATTGTCATTTGTCTTTGACCTGAGTTTTGTTGCTTTTTAGTGTTGTCTTTGTTTATATTGTATGCATATCATTCTTTTGATTCTGATTTTTTCTTTCAGTATCATCACATCTTATGTATCTTTCCATATTTCTCTAAACTCTTCATGTTACATTATGTTTTATTTCTAATTGTATAATAATATTCCATTATACTCATGCCAGTTTTTAAAGCTATTTCCCAATATTTGGAAATAGATTTTATTTCCAGGTTTTTGTTATTAAAAATAATGTTGCTATAAATTTGGGGGATGGTACATGTTTTTTGTTTTTGCTACTATTAACCTCCTTGGTATAGAAACCCAGTTGTGGGCTCTTAAGGTTAAAGGTTAATTCACCTTACATAATTTCAAATTCTTTTCTGGAAAGTTTGGATCAATTCTTGGCTTTAGTAGCATTGGATTTGTTTGTCTGAGATTTTAACCTTTATACAGCTCCTCTAAAATTTCCCGTATTTTCCTGTATCCCAATTTTGATGGACTTGAATTGATTTCTCAAAGTAATTTTGGTTTATGTTTTTCCAATTTTTAGTGATTTTAAAGAATACTCAAATGGTTGATGGTATTTCGCTTTTCTTCTTTTGAAAATTATGCACATCATTTCATTACTTTGTTGAAAAATAGCTTGCACATAGTAGGTGCTCAATGTTTGTTGAGTTAAAAAAAAAGAAAAATGGTTCTTTAATACATTTATGCTGATTGCCTATAGATTTTAGATGTCAGATTGTCAGATGTTTAATGTAATCAGAGCTTGAATGAAAGCCTTACCTGGGCTTGGTGAATGAATCTCTATTATTTTTTTACTTGTTTTTGCTCATGTTTGGAGAATTTGGCTGGCCTGGCTGGCACTAGATCTGTTCAGGACCCATTCCATAGGTCCAAAGAAGTGGGAGCTGTTTTTATCTCAGAATTTTCTGAGCTCCTCTGGAACACTTTGCTTAGGGACTATTAAAGTGCCTGTGTTACTTTCAATTTAACTTAACAAAGGTTTGTTAATCATATACAGAGCTTCATGCTCAGCATTAGGAATAAATAATAACAGGCCCAGTCCTAAGAAACTTATAGTCTAATAGCAAGAAAAAGGTAATTAACCCAAACATGACACTATTCTAGATGACTCCTGGGACACACAGCAGTGGCAACAGTCTAAATCAGTCCATGTGCTGTCTTCATACCTGCGTCATCTGCCAGGGGCGCTTTGAGACATTTTCCTCTCCCATACTTGGGTGGTCCAGCATTTGCAGAGGTTCCGGTACTTCCACCAGACACCAGAGGGCACTCAGGCTGCTCCCTGACACCCTGCTCACTCCACCACTGACAACTTAAATTCATGCTGGCTTATAATTGATAAGGTTTATATTTATGTATAATTATATACAATTTGATATGGAACATTGTTCAGAAATAAGCAATTTAGGGGCAGCTAGGTGGCGCAGTGAGTAGAGCACTGGCCCTGGAGTCAGGAGGACCTGAGTTCAAATCTAGCCTCAGACACTTGACACACTAGCTGTGTGACCTTGGGCAAGTCACTTAACCCCAATTGCCCTGCTTTCCCCCCTCAAAAAAAACAAACAGAAATAAGAAATTTAGAAACCTATGACTCTAGAGCCCCTTCTGGAATCTGTCCTCTCAGTCAGTGACTTACCATACTTACCCCATACTTACACACTGTCATAGGGCACAGTTACCCCTTGAACATGGCAAAAATGGAAGGGAAGAGACTATATGATCCTCCATGGAGCCATCTACCTTTCACTACTCACAATTTCCCAAGATTTACTCCAGGATATCCTTTCAGTGCTTCCTATTCCTATTCCATACATTTTGACAAGTTTTAGGAAGGATTAAGAGATCTGGAGGGTGGCCTGGTCTCTATCTCAGGTTCACAGACAGTAATAGAGAAAAGCAGAGGGAGAATCATTAAGGGAAAACCTTCCTTGCTACCTTATTCATGAACTGTGAAGATTCCCAAGAGCTGCCAGTTTGGGGACTCAGTGCTTTTACTTCTTTCACTTAGGCCTCAGGCCTCTCTTCCCTACCTACAGCTTAGTATTTGCCTCCTCACTCAGACACATTAAGGTAGGCATAAGGACCAGCCTCACTGTGGCACTTAGTACCTCTTGAATGCATCTGACTCTGTATCCCATTGACAATCCATGTCTTCATCACCTGGTTAGCAGATGAGAACATTTACAAAGTGTCTACACATGCTCCAAATCAGGGAGCAGGGGGCTTCCATTCACATCATCACGTCGTTCTAGAAGCAGTCTTTTTTTTTTAATTATTTTTTTATTTAATATATTTAGTTTTCAGCATTGATTTTCACAAGAGTCTCATGAATTACAAATTTTCTCCCCATTTCTAGCCTCCTTCCCACTCCAAGATGGCATATATTCTGGTTGCCCTGTTCCCCAGTCAGCCCTCCCTTCTGTCACCCTACTCCCCTCCCATCCCCTTTTCCCATCCTTTCTTGTAGGGAAAGATAAATTTCTATGCCCCATTGCCTGTGTATCTTATTTTCTAGTTGCATGCAAAAGCTTTTTTGTTTTTGTTTTTGAATATCTGTATTTTAAACTTTGAGTTCCAAATTCTCCTCCCTCTTCCCTTCCCACCCACCCTCCCTAAGAAGTCAGGTAATTCAACATGGGCCGCATGCGTATCATTATGTATAACCCTTCCACAATACTCATGTTGTGAAAGACTAACTATATTTTGCTTCTTCCTAACCTATCCCCCTTTATTGAATTTTCTCCCTTGACCCTGTCCCTTTTCAAAAGTGTTTGTTTTTGATTACCTCCACCCCTATCTGCCCTCCCTTCTATCATC
>CM053624.1:311406556-311476547 GCA_028646595.1 Phalanger gymnotis
GAGTTAGTCTATTTTTTAAGGTGTTGTTTTCTTCAGTATATTTTTCAGTATTTTGGGGGGTCTCCTTTAGCAAGTCATTGGCTTGTTTTTCATGGTTTTCTCACATCCTTCTCATTTCTCTTCCCAGTTTTTCCTCTACTTCTCGTTCTAGAAGCAGTCTTGCCTCCTGCCTCTTCCACATAAGGATGGCATTAGCTGAGCATGCAACTTAGCAGTGCTGTAGTCATTTGAGAAAGAAAAGCAGCTCGTCCAGTACACTAGCCTCTAGATCTTGTTCCCTCTGTCCTGTTGTACAACTTCCTGCCTGTTGGAGTTCATCAGAAACCGTTCTACCAGTCTCATTCTTGAAATCATAGTCATCATTATGGGCTAAAAAGTTAAGTAATTATAATTAAAATATATTAGAAGGTAAAGCAAAGGTGTAGATGAAGGGAGAATCTATTAAGAGTTTACTATGTGTCAGGCACTGTGCTAAGCCTAGGGATGCAAAGAAAAAACTCCTCAAGGAGCTTGTATTCTAAAGGAGGAGAAAACACAAATCTAAATAGAAGTCTAATCAAAGTGCTATGAGAAATCTGAGAAGCAAGATGCCACTTTTACCTGGAGGATGAATGTGAGTCAAGAAAAGGCCCCATGCAGAAGGAAGGATCTGTATTAGGTCTTGAAGAAAAGGTGCAGGGCAGGGCAGGGAAGGGTATAGTCTCACTTTTAGTAGCTTCGAGTTGCTCTCAGTTTTTTGCAGATGGAGTTGGCAAAGCGAGGAAGAAGTATAGAATTCTTATTCTCTGAATATTATTAGTGTCTTTCTATCCTCTTTTGTCCTTTTTCCTCCACTTTCTACTTTCCTACTAATGCTATTTAAAACAAAAATAGATTCAGAGCCACGGATTAGTATCCTTGGATCTGGTAAAGCATCTGGCTTTGTCTAAATTATCTGTAATTTCTCCATTTCTCCAGCTCACTTTGCCTTTGATACTTGGTACAAAAGGACATTGGCTTTGTTGTAGTCAATGAGGGCCAGTAGAATGTATAGTTCACTTGTGTTAGAGTCTTAAGATACTAATAATGAATTTCAGCATGTCCAAGAAAAAAATGATACATTGGAATTGATCGTTTTTAATAAATATTTTCCAAGTAGAAAGAGCCTAAAAAGGATGTGTTATCAGCATCATAAATCATCTGAAGAAACAAAGATGGAATGGAATCATGCCACAAAATGACGCATTTAGAATATTGAATCTGGAATGGAAACTTTGCCCTCTTTAGTTATGTTGTGATTTTATTGGAGTTTATGTGTCCATTGTTGCTAAGAAACATTTCTATTTAGGTACTCTCCCATAATTTATAATTAAACCCTACACTGCAAATATCTTCATAGACGTCTTGGAAGCTATATGAATAATGAGCATCCCTTTTGAGTTTAAGGGTTAGTACTTAAAACAGGAGGAAATAGATTTTTTTCTGAATGCTGGATAGATTTTTATATGTATTTATGATAAGAAAGTCAGCTTACTAATTATTTTGCAAGACCAAAGTGTTGGGCTACACTGCTGTGGTCCCTATTCCAACCCTATTTTTCCTTATATCAGTCCTTATTTTGCTTCCCTGTAATTGTCTAGCCATTGTTACTATATCTACCCTCTGGGACTAAGAAGGATCAAGTCTCATCCCTCTCTTATGGAACAGTCTTTCAGATACTTAAAGTTAGTCTTTTCTCCTCCTAGCCTAACATCTCTGGCTCCTTTACGCAATCTTTGTATGACATGGCCCTGTGCCTTTCTTAGTGCATACAGCCTGAGCTGTTTTGGCAGCCGTCTGACACTGTTGAGTTATATTTAGCTTTCAGTCCACTTAAAACCCCTGATCTTTTTTCATTTGAACTTCTGTCTAGCCGTGCCTTCTCCATCTTGTACTTATAAAATTGATTTTTTAAACCCAAGCTTAAGACTTTATTAAATTTAATCTTATTTGATTTGGCCCAACATCCAAACCTGTAAAAATCTTTAAAAATCCTGACTCTGCCACCCAGTATATTAGCTTACCCTTCCAATTTTATGACAGCTGCAAATTGGGTAAGCATGATGTCTGAATATCCTTATCTAAGTTGTCGATAAAAATCCTAAAGCACATCCTGGAGCACCCAGTCAGTCAGCAAGCATTCATTAAGTGCTTACTGTGTGTCAGACACTATGCTAAGCCCTGGGATCCAAAAAAAGCAAAAAGAGTCCATCCTTCAAGAATTGACATTCTAATGGAGAAGACAACATGTAAGTAACTAAGTACATACAAGATATATAAACAGAGTAATTGGAAAGCAAGCCTAAGAAGGAAGGTATTAGCTGTTGGAAGGACCAAGAAAGGTGGGGTGCAAAAGGTGACATTTGAGCTGAGTTGAAGAATTTCAGGAAAACGAGACCAAGATTAATGAGCAGAGCCGTCCGTGCATGCTGAACTACTGTTGTTGTACGTCCTTCCTTCTCAAGGAGGACCACGACATCAGGAAGATGATGCCATGGCTTGCAAGTGAATTTGATTTAAGAGAGGGAGAGCTGTGCGAAGTCCTCAGCCTCACTCTCTCCTCCGGAGCCATCTGGGTCCAGTGACAAGATGTAGGTCAGGATGACTGGAGATGGCCACCAGGGAACCACTAGTGCAAAGGCCAGAGAACATGTTGTGTTTGAGGAACATGAGGAAGGCCGACACTGCTGGATCATAGAGTGTATAGAAGAGTGTAGACTGAGTGGGAGTTTGGAAAGGTAGGAAGGTGCCAGGTTGTGAAGAGCTTTAAATGTCAAGCAGAGTAATGTATATTTAATCTTGGAGACAATAGGGGACTATTGGAACTCTTTGAGCAGCGGGTGACATGGTCTGCCCAACACTTGAGGAAAATCACCTTGGTAGGCAAGTAGAGTACGTATTAAAGGGAGAGAGATTTGAGACTGAGAGGCCTTAAATAAGGCTAGGGTTCCCATAATGTCTACCCCTTTCACCAGTTCATCCTCTTGTTGGAAATTAGATCCAAAATAGAATTTTCCCTTACTGCTTCCCCTACCTTCTTGAAGGGTAAAGTTATCATTAAGACAAATCAAAAAATTGTTAGCTGCTTTGCTTCTGGTGTGGTAAGGAGAGTCTAAACTTCTCCCTAGAGAAGAGTTGAAAAAATATACCTCCTTCTTCCTTTGAAGAAGTGATTGACTGTGAGTGTGGAATATTACATCTGTTGTCACACATAGTTGATATGTTGGTTCATTTTGCTGAACTGTTTTCTTCTCCCTTTTTTATTCTTTGCTATAAGGAATGGCTCAGGAATGGTAAGAAAGGATATATTCAGAAATGAAGGTGACATAAAAGCAAAAGAAAAATTTGGACATGTTTTAAAAGGGGAGGGCAGGCTTTAGCACATGATCGTGCTCAACTATGAAGGATGGAAAATCCTATTGTACACACTGTTTATAAGAGTACTGCTTGCAGTCTAGTTTTCCCTTTTTGACCTATTCTATACCCTATATTTATCAGGTGTTCTCTCTTAAACCCCCAGACCTTTTTTACATTGAATCTATTTATTTAGAGACCCTCAGTAGTCCTACATTCAGTCAACTGTTGTTAAAAATTCTTGAAAATTATAAATTTGTCCCATAGTCCCAAGAGGCATCTTACTGTAACACTTTCCCTCGACTGCCCAGTGATATTTTGGGTCTCCAGTGAAAAGTGTTTCTACACAAGGAAGGGTGCCACTTGGAGCACCTGCTGGAGGGGCTATTTAGCCACCAGATGGTGCCCGAAGTGGGAGCTATACTAGCTCAGTCATTAAGAATGCATAAATGCATCTGGCATCCCAGCCTTGAGCTACCATCTCACTACAGGCTGAGCATGTGAAGAAGATACCCCGCCCCCCGCCCCGACATCTTCCCAGGTTTGTCCCTTATGCTACTTTTTTCTGCATTCTTACCTAGGGGTGCAGTATAATTTTGTCAAATAACTTGCAGTTCTCTTGGTTTATGCCCTACCCACTTGGACCTGCAGTTTTCTTTCTTCTTTTTGGTGACATTGGGGGTAAGAGGCCTGTACTTAGAGTTAGGAAGACCTAAGTTCAAATTCTGCCACAGATATTTACTTAGCTATGTGAGCCTGGGCAAATCACTCAACTTCTCTCAAGCCTTAATTTCCTCATCTGCAAAATGAGGATAATAGTAACACTTACCTCATAGAGTTGTTATGAATATCAAATGAGAGATGTAGAGTCAAAATGGTGGAGTAGAGAAGCACTCAGCGAAGCTTTCCCAAGATTCACCTCCAAAAAAAATCTAAAATAATGACTCAAACCAAACTCAACCAAAAGGTTGAGTGAAACAGTTTCCCAGCCCAAGACAACTTACAAGGTTGACAGGGGAAGTCTGTCTTACCAAGAGTGGCGGTGAGTCCGAGAACACAATGCAGGCCATGTATTCGTTGGGGGCAGCTGCATTGACACCAATACCAGCAGCAACTTCAAGAACTCTCAGGCCAAGAGGGTAGGGGTGGGGATGGGGTGGACAACTAGTTGGAAGGAGATTGTAGGAGACCCTTTACTGGAGCTGGGTTCAAGACTTTGTTGCATTGCCCATACATAATTCTGGGCCACAGGCCCCGGGGCAAAAGGAGCAATAGCACTTGCAGCCACAGGGGAGCAAGAACCCAGGTTGTAGTTCCAGGGCAGAGAGGAGAGCTTGTGGTCACTCATAGGAGAGTAAGGACTCTGGTTTCAATTTCAGAAGAGAGGGGAGCACTAGGGATTGCAGTTGCGGGGGAGCTGAAAACCAGGTCACAGCCCCAGGGCCAGGAGGAGTGCTAGTGCTGGTGCCTACAAGGGAACAAGATCCCTTCCTGGGTAAAGCCCAGAGCATAAATCATACTACCTTGGAAGCACCAAAAACCTACAGACCCCCAAATCTAGCTCTGAAAACAGCATCAAGAAAGGCTTGAAGTTTAGGACAGCGCCCCCTCTACCCTAGGAGCAAAGGCCAACTTTAACATAAAGCTAAAAGTCAAAAAATAGGCTGGGAAAAAATGAGCAAACAGCAAAAAAAGAACTGACCATAACAAGTTATAATGGCGACAAGAGAAGATCAAGACATAAACCCAAAAGAAGACAACTCTGTCAAAGCAACTACAAGCCAAGCCTCAAAGAAAAATGTGAATTGGATACAAACCTGAGGAAGGAAAATTGTCTCACATGTATCTCAGTTCTTAATGCTTGGTGCAAGGGCTCTGTATTTGGCACTGAGGTTACAGAGATGACAAATGATGCAGTTCTTGACCTCAGGGAGCTCATAGTCTGCTGTGGGAAGTGGGGTGAGGATACAGTATATACAGATAAGTACAGTACAAAATAGAATGTGATGGAGCAAGGGAGAGATCTGAATAAAATGCTCTTAAGATAAGTTTAGGTAGTGGTTGAGCTGGACCTTGAAGGAACTGTAAGATTTCAGCAGGTGGAGATGAGCAGGTAGAGCCTTTGAAATGTAAGGGTATAGTCCGTGTGAATATATGGAAGAAGGTGAGGGGCAGCAGGAGATTGGGGACCATTTTATAATCCTGTTTGTCTAGAAAGTAGCATGTGTGAAGGGAAATAGTGTGAAATAAGGTTGGAAAGGCAAGTTAGAGTTAAATTATGAAGGACCTACAATACCAGGTCGAGCGGTTTATGGTACTTCACCTTGAGAGTGTCCATCGCCATGTGCCCGACCTGTGGTAGAGCATTCCGAGCTCATATTGGCCTGATCAGCCACAGTTAGATGCGTTGTAACTGGACTCTAACATCATGATGTCCTTTTGGTCCTCTTAGAGAAGGAAGGACAACAACCATCCATCATAGATTCCATGTATCACACCAGCTGGTAGAGGGAATGTTTCCACTCCCCACAAAGAAATCTTTTTTTGCTAATTCTTCCTTTTTTGTAAAGTTTCTGCTGTGTCCTTTTTCTATTTAGGCAAATGATCAGACTTGTAGTAATTTCTGTTTCTGTAGCACTTTACCATTTGTAAGTACTTTCCTAACAAAAATTCTGTGAAAGATTGGTACCCCCATTTTACAGGTGAGGAAACCAAAGGTCAGGGAAACATTCTTTTCAAGGACCCATGATTTTATTAGGTGGATATTAGAATATTGGAATTGAATTCAGGGGATTTAGATTTAAGATTGCGTGGCCTAGGAAGAGCCAATTAACTAACCTGGGCCTCAGCTATGAAAATGAAGGTATTGGGCCATGTGATCCAGAGAATGTAAAGACAGATATATATTACAGCCACTAAATGCATTAAAGCAGGGGTTCTCAACCTGGAGTCTGTGAACTTTAAAAAAAATAACTGTATTTCAATATAATCAGTTTCCTTTTTAATTTTATGCATTTCTGAGAAGGGGCCCATTGGCTTCACCAGACTGCCAAAGGGAGTTGCCATGACTGCACTGTTCATTGCCTGGTGATCCACCTTTTGGCATTGAGTTTCGCCACAGCTAAGTTGGTCCTCTGAAAACAGATGGAAAGTTCATGGGGCCTCTTCTTGCAGCCTTTCTATCTTCATAGGGTCTTTCAGAATTTAGACTACATCAGCATAGCCTTTGAGAACTCTGGGTAAGCTCCATTACAAGAAGGATTTGAGTGGGGAGGGAGAATTGTTTCACTATTAAATGCTTTTCCTGGCTGAGTCTGAAAGAAATAAAGTGGACTAAATTATTAGAATGCGGCAATTAATCAACCCAGCAACGTCTGTGGCATATTTTCAAGAGAAGGAAGGCAAGAGAAAAAAACTTTCATTTTTTTTTAAAGTAACCCTCTGTACCAGTGACTCATAATTCCAGATTGATTTATTGTTCCTTAATTGATTCATTTAACAAATATTGAGGGCCAAATATAGTCAAGGACCTTTGCTAGGCCAGAGGGAAGCACTGGCCTCTGTTCTGTGGCTGTGCATGTGTTTGGCCTCCATCCTGGGCTGGTGCAGCTTTTGCCCATTTACCACTCACTACATCAGAAGGGCTGAGGCTGTGGCCCCGGGATTGCTGTCACTATACAGAGAGTCAGAAGGAGATACAGGAGTAACCCACCCAATAGATGATGGAGGCAGTGCTTCATAATATGCAGAGTCATTATGGTGCTATAGAAACTGCTGGACTGGAAGTCAGAACTCCATTTCTTGTCCTGGCTCTGACACTGACTGGCAGGAGGACCTTGGGCAAATCACTTGACCTCTTAGAGCTTCATTTTCTTTATCTATAAAACTAGGAGGAAAGGTCCACTTCAGTTCTGATATTGTGTAATTAACTTAAACTGCTCACTTAATTCACAAACATCTACTAGATATCTGGATTAGACATTGGAAAAAAAAATGACAAAAACAAAGTAGCCCCGGTCCTAAAGGAGTATGGGATTGGTCTTCTAGGTGGATTCAGTGTGTAGACTATGTTAGAAAACCTTGTTCAAATATGATTTGAGGAAGAGAGTGAACAGGGCAAATGAAAGAACATACAGAGTATTCTAGGAAAATGGGAAGTGGAAGACAGCAGTAACAACTGGAGGAATCCAGGTTAGCTTAATGGAGGAGGTGACACCTTAGCTGAGCCTTGGAAGAAGAAAAAATACTCTGATGGGGGCAGCTAGGCGGCGCAGTGAGTAGAGCACCAGCCCTGGAGTCAGGAGGACCTGAGTTCAAATGTGGCCTCAGACACTTGACATACTTACTAGCTGTGTGACCTTGGGCAAGTCACTTAACCCCAACTGCCCTGCCTACCCCCATGCAAAAAAAAGACTGATGAGCAGAAATGAGGGAGGACATAACAGGCACAGGAAATAGCTCAGACAAATGCAAAGTCTGGAATGGAGCTTTGAATTCAGAGAGCAGCTAATGGTCCTGTTTAATTGGAATACAGGGTTTGTGAAAAGAAACTATAAGGAAATAAGGCTGCAGAGATAGGTTAGAGCCAGATAGTGGAGAGAGCCTTAAATGTCAGAGATTTGTGTTTTATCTGAGATACAAAAGGGAACAAACAGACATATCTGAGGAGGGGAGTGATATGGTAAAACTGAGCCTCAGAAAGATTTTTTTTTTTGGTAGTCACGTACATGATAAATCAGAGATGGAAGAGATTAGGGACGAATGAACGAAAGAAAATGAATTTTTAAAAGCATTTATTAAGTGCTTATTGTATATGCAAGGCACTGGGCTAAAGGCTGGGGATACAAATAAAAAAGGCAGTGCCTGCCCTCAAGAAATTTACATTCTAATGGGGCAGCCATCCCATTAGGAAGACTTCAGCTACACATCAGATGGAAAGGTCCCAAGGTCCTTAGGGTACTGAGGAAAAGCAGATAGTAATGCCTCTTCTTGACTGTGATTCATACTGGCAAAATCACATCAGTTTCTGATATCTAATTGTTTGACAGTGCCAAAGACTTGGTGGTAAAGCCTTTTTTTTTTTTCTTCTGGGTATTCAAGAGCTGTGGCTGCAGTACTTGCTTTTACAGTGGCTGCTAGGCCGCATCTCCACTTTGATTACTTCCCAGGATGATGGCTAAAGAACTGTGCTGGAGGCCTTGTTCCCAAGGCTCTTAGGGTCAAGGCCCTGGGCTGCCTGCCCTAGGGTCTGAAGGGAAATGGTGGCAGGGTGTTGGAGGAAGGTTGACTTGTCTAGCACACCCCACCTCCTGCCTCTTCCTCAGCTGGTTCCCCTGTCCTATGGGAGGCTGTGGGGGGGATGGCTGGCTAACCATCCTCTCTTCATAGGAGTTGTTTGCCCCAATACTACCTGGAAAGGTGAGGCTGACAGCAGGACCAGTGATCTGGCAGGTGCTCCCTCTTCCTCAGGGCCTCTATGCTTATGGCTCGTTGGCAGCAGTTGGTCAAAGAAGAGTCCAGTTTGGCTGAGTACAGAGATGAAGATCAGATGGCTCGAAGCTGTAGAAGTTCCTGAATGTCCAGCAGAAACATGAACATTTCTTGTTAGGCAGTAGGGAGCTAGTGAAGGTTTTTAAGCAGATAAGTAATAGCTAAAGACTAAATAAGAGCCCTTCTAGCTCTAAGAATCTATAAAACTGTGTTCCTTTCCTCTTTGAGTTTCTCTTCTTTGCTTCTGCTTCTCCCAATAGGTACTCCAAAGTTTTCCATTATACCCAGTGTACCAGGAATCAGTACATTCACCTTTGTGGTTAGTGTTTTAGTCTCACGTTAGCTTAAAGCCATGACTGCTGGCTTCAGGGACTCACCGGGAGCTCTGGTAGTCCAGCAAAGTCAAAAAAGGCCTTCTCTGGGACTTTATTGATCCTCACAGCCACTAGCATCTTCTCCTAGAGAATTACCTTCCCTCTGCCCTGTATTTTTCTTGTAGAGACTAATTTATATACATTCCCTCTTCCCCCTATAAATTGTACACTGCTGAAGAGCAGAGGCTTTTCAGTTTTTCTCTGTGCCCCAGGACTTAGGACATAACCTGACAATACGAGTAAGCACTTAATAAATGCTTGCTGAATGGATGATTGATCGATCGAGATGTGTTCACTCAAGGAGTAGTGATCAGGGAAGGCTTTATGGACATGCTGATGCCTCATCTGGGCCTTGAAGGAAGGCAAGGAGTTCACCTTGGGGTTGAGGTGAGAGCCATTTCAGGTTTGAGGAACAAGATGTAGAAATGTATCGATGTCCACAATAAACTCAAAATAGACCTGATAACCTGAATATTTAAGGTTGCTCCATAAAACAATTTAGAAGAGTATAAGATCAGGTATCTTTCACAGCTGTGGCTAGGAGGAGAATTATTAACCAAACAATTTGTTAAAAAGAAAAAAAAAGATTTAAGTTGTACAAAATTGGAGAGCTTTTGTAAAAACAAAATCAACCCAATTAGGATAAAAAGGAAACTCATTTGGGGAAAAGTCTTTACATTGAATTTCTCTGGTAAAAGATCTCATATCCAAGATATACAGGAGATTAACACAGGTATATAAGACTAGGTTTTCCCAATGGCCAAATGAGCAAGCAGTTCCCAAAAGAAGAATTGCAAACTATTAAAATACAACCATATGAAACTTTACTCCAAATCACCAATAATAAGAGAAATGCAAATCAAAACAACTGAGATTTTACCTCACACCCAGAAGACTGGCAAAGACCATAAACAGTGGAAATGGGTTGAACAGTGGATAGAGCACTGGTCTTGGAGTTGGGAAGACCTGAGTTCAAATCCAGCCTCAGACATTAGTTGCATGACCCTGGGCAAGTCATTTAACTTCTATTTGCCTCAATTTCCTCATCTGTAAAATGGGGATAACAAATAGCACCTACCTCCCAGGATTGTTGTGAGGATCATATGAGGTAATCATTTATATTATAATTTATATTATTTATATAAATTGCTTAGCATAGTACCTAGCACATAGTAAGTGCTATAGTTGTTATTCAATCGTTTTCAGTCATGTCCAACTCTCTGTGACCCCATTTGAGGTTTTCTTGGCAAAAGTATTGGAGTGGCTTCCCATTCATTTTCTTCTCCAAGTGCTATATAAATGTTAGCTATTATTATAATTATTATGTTGGAAGGTTTGTATGAAGATAGGCACACTGTTACAATGGTGTGGAGCTGCGAATTCATCCAGCCATTCTGGAAAGCAGTTTGGAATTATGTTAAGAAGCTATTAAAATATCCATATCCTTTGATCTGTTAGAGAGCCCATGGCTAAGCATAGGCCCTAGGGATGTTAATGATAAAAAGAAAGGTCCCTTATACACCATCATATTCATAGCCAAATTGTCTGTAGGACTACAGAACTAGAAAGGACTAGAAACAAAAATGCCCATCGTCTGAAGAATGGCTACCAAGGTTGGGGAACCTGCGGCCTCGAGGCCACATGTGGGCCCCTAGGCCTTCAAGTGTGGCCCTTTGACTGAATCCAAGTTTTATAGAACAAATTCTTTTATTAGAGTGATTTGTTCTGTGGCCTTGAGGTCATAGGTTCCCCACCCCTGGGCCTGCTAAACCAATTGTGGTTCATGAATATGACAATGAATATGAAGAATACAGAAAAAAATGAAAAGACTTATATGACTTAGAGCAAAGTGAAGTCAGTAGGATAAGGGATTTCAGAGGTCGTCTTTGCTTAGAGGAAACTGAGGTCCAGGAAGGTTAGGCAACTGTCTACAGTCACATAGGTAGTAAATATCTAAAGTGGGATTTGAACTCAGGTCCTCTAATTCTGGTGCTCTTTGTACCCATATTGTATTGCCCATCCCTCACTCCTCTATGTCTCTCAATAGGTGAGAGGTAAATGGGAGGGCATAGTGGCTTTTTGGGAAGGGGCTGTTTGCCCCAAAGGAGAAAGAAGGAAAGAAGGAAGGAAGGAAAGAAGGAAGCATTGATTAAGCACTTACTTTGTGCCATGCTCTGTGCTCTGTGCTAAGAATCAAGCACAGATTGCTGACCCAAGCTAGAAGCTTTATGATGGAGAGGACAAAGACACAAGAGTCAACAGGGCCACCCTGGTGGGTAGCTGAGGTGTATACTTTGAGGTAGAGCTGAGACCCTGGTCCCAGGCCAACCTGTTCCTTTCCTATAATGGGGGCTCTTAAGAAGAAAGCAGCTGAGACAAATTACCAGACCCTGAGCTCCACGGGCTCATTGACTAATGTGATTGTAATGACTTCAGAATACAGAGAGGCGTGGGAAAACATATGATTGATACAAAATGAAATAGCCAGGGAAACAGTATAAAATGGCTACACTGATGAAAATGGAAAGAACAGCTATAAAAAACATCAAGACTGAATGCTGTGAAATTTTATTGACCAAGCTTGGTCCCAAAGAAGAGTTCTAAGAATTCACTTTCTGTGGATGTGAAACACCTCATAAAGTGTCAGACTTGGTTGATGTATTGTTTTGTTATCCTCTTTTAAAAAACTCTTTGTTTTTCAGTCTTTCACAACATGAGTATTGTGGAAGGGTTATACATAATGATACGCATGTGACCTATGTTGAATTGCTTGACTTCTTAGGGAGGGTGGATGGGAAGGGAAGAGGGGAGAGAATTTGGAACTCAAGGTTTTAAAAAAATAGGTGTTCAAAAGTAAAAAAGTTTTTGTTTTTTTTTCATGCAACTAGAAAATAAGATGGGCAGGCAATGGGGCGTGGGGATTTATCTTGCCCTACAAGGAAGGAAGGGAAAGGGGGAGGGAAAGGGAGGGGAAGGGAGTAGGGTGACGGAGGGGAGGGCTGACTGGGGAACAGGGCAACCAGAGTGTACGCCATCTTGGAGTGGGGGGGTGGAAATGGGGAGAAAATTTGTAATTCAAACTCCTGTGAAAATCAATGCTGAAAACTAAACATATCAAAAATAATAAAATAAAATTAAAAAAACTCTTTGTTTTTGGAAATGAAGTGGGTGTAAAAAACAAATGATAAAAACACAAATTAAAAGAAAAAAATTAATGCACCAAGGTAGGGCAAAGCAAGATGTGAGAATGGAGCAATGTTATAGTGAAAATTGCCCAAGGTATTTAAGCTAACCTCCTCAAGAATAAACATTGAAAGGGGAAGACACTCTCCACCCCAATTTTTATTTTAATTTTAGAAATATGTTATATTGATGTCTTTTGTCTCTGCATCATAGTTGTTTCAACTATACCTCCTTAAGATTGAATACTTCCTTGTGACAAAGAAAAACAGTTCAGAAAAAACATCTGATAGAGTACATCTGACAGTACATACAGTATTCTGGCCTGCTAGTCTCTTGCATTTTTGCTTTGAGTGGGGAAGTACATTGCATTTACTATTCTCAGGGACATTCACTGATTTTTCTTTTACTCAGAGTTCAGTTTCCTTTTAGTTATCTTTTTCATTTACATTGTATAGTTATCACGTATATTGTTTTCAGGGTTCTGCTAACTTCATTCTACATCAGTTCATGTAAAAAATCCAGTTTGTCATTCAAAAATCTTCATAAGCTAGTGTCCCACAACCACATCTCTTCCACCTTTCCAGTCTTATTGCACCTTACACCACACCCCATGCCCCGAACCATGATTCAATAACATTGGCCTCCTTGCTGTTCCTCAAAGAAAATACTCCGTCTCCTGATGACTGGGTATCACTGACTGTCCCACATGCCTTGAATGCTCTCTCTCCTCATTTCTGCCTCTTGGCTTCCCTGACTTCAAGTCCCAGCTAAAATCCTACTTTATATAGGAAGCCTTTCCCAATCTGTCTTAATTCTAGTGCTTTATCTGTGTTGGTTACTTCCTTTTTATCCTGTATTGTATGTATATATGCTGTATGTAGCTTGCTTGTGCATAGTTGTTTGCCTGTTGTCTCTCCCATTAGATTGTGAACTCTTCAAGAGATGGAATTTTCTTTTGCCTTTCTTTGTATCCCAAGCTCTCAGCATAGTGCCTGGCCCCATAGTAGGTGCTTAATAAATGCTTATGGACTATGTAAATTTTTTCATGTTTCTCTGCATTCCTCATATTCATCACTTCATAATGCACAGTAATTTCTCATTATATTTACAAACATCCAGAGTTATTTTTGACCATTTCCTAAAGAATGGAGAGCTAATTCTTTCCAATTTTTTGCTACTACAAAGAGTGGTGGGATGAAGATTTTGTTATACATTAGACCTTTGTTTCTTTCTTTAAAACATCAGTATGTTCAGGTTTATTTTATAATATTCTATTTTTCCCAATTATGTGTAAAGACAATTTTTAACATTATTTTTAAAAAATTTTGAGTTCCAAATTCTTTCTCTCCCTCACCCTTCTCTGAGACAGTACAATTTTATTATAAGTTATAGATGTGTAATCATGCAAAATACATTTCCATATTAGTCATGATGTGAAAGAAGACATAGACCAAAAGAACCCCATAAAAATAAAGTGAAAAACAGTATGCTTTGATATGCCTTCAGACTCCATCAGTTCTTTCTCTGGATATGGATAGCATTTTTCATTATGAGTCCTTTGAAATTGTCTTGAATTATTATATTGCTGAGAAGAGCTAAGTCTATCATAGTTGATCATCACACAATGTGGTGGTTACTGTGTACAATGTTCTCCTCATTCTGCTCATTTCAGTTTGTGTCAGTTCATGTAAGCCTTTCCAGGTTTTTCTGAAATCAGCATGCTTGTCATTTCTTATAGCACAATAATATTCCATTACATTCACATACCACAACTTGTTCAGCCATTCCCCAATTGATGGGTATCACCTCAATTCCTAATTCTTTGCCACCACAGAAAGAGCTGCTTTAATTTTTTTTGTACAAATAGGTCCTTTTCTCATTTTTATGATCTCTTTGGGATACAGACCTAGTAGTGGTATTTCTGAATCAAAGAGTATGCACAGTTTTATAGCCTAGTTCCAAATTGTTCTCCAGAATGGTTGTAGGCTAGAGCAAGATTGTAGAGGGCCTTACCTGACAGGCAAAGGAGTTTGTATTTCATCCACTTGGCAATGGGCAGTGACAGGGTCAGACTTATGCCTTAGGAAAATCATTTTGGCCATTATGTGGAGGGCATATTGGAAAGGGGAGAGACTAGAAACAGGGAGGCCATTTAGGAGGCTATGAGAGTAATCCAGGCAAGAGGTGATGAGGGCCTGAATTGATATGGTTCTCTTTGAGTAGAGAAAAAGGGAAAGAGACGGGGGATGTTGTGAAGATAAAATTGATGGTACTTGGTGACTGATTGAATTCAGAGGGTGAGGGAGAGGTAAAAGTCAAGGGAAAAGTCAGGAAGACTTGAGTTCAAATGTGGCTCCAAGGCTACAAATCTTTGTAAAAAAGAGATTGGTGAGGAGTGGGGAAATATAATCAGTTCTATTTTGGACATATTGAGTTTGAGATGTCTATGCAACATCTAGGAAGAGAGATACAAGTGACTAGTAATGAAGGAGTAGAATACAAGTGAGAAATTAGGATAGATATTGTTGATTTAAGAGTTACCTGCATAGAGATGATACTTTGAGCCCATGGGAAATGATGAGATCACCAAGCATAGAGAAGAGAACCCAGGACAGAGCCCCGAAGAAAGAAGGAAACAAGGCCCTATTAAACATCCATTGTGTGCCAGGCACTTTACAAATATTATCTCATTTAATCCTGATACCATCCCTGAGAGGTAGGTGCTATTGTTATTATCCTCATTTTACAATTTAGGAAACTGAGGCTGATAGAAGTTGGTTATGTGCCTCGCCCAGGGTCACACAGCTGGTAAGCATCTGAGGACAGATTTGAACTCAGGTCCTTCTGACCCCAGGCCTAGTGTTCTAATCTACCCTAGCTGGAGAACATTTGTGCTAAGGAGACAGGAGATAGACGATTATCCAACAAAAGAGACTGAGAAAGGATGTTTGGTCAGGGAGGGAGAGAACCAGAAAGGAGTGATGGTGCAAAAACCAAAGGTGGGCAGGCAGTCAGCAGTACAGAAAGCTGCAGAGAACTCCAGAAACAGAACTGAAGAGAGGCCACCAGACACATGCAGCTGTTGAGGTCCCTGGGAACTCAGGAGATTGCAGGTTCAACCATTTGGTGGGGTGGGAAGCCAGACTATAAGGGGTGGACAAGCGCAGGAGAAGACAAGAGAACTTTGTTAAGGGTGGCTCAGTGAGTAGAGCACCAGCCCTGGAGTTAGGAGGACCTGAGTTCAAATTCAGCCTCAGACACTTGACACATGTACTAGCTGTATGACCTTGGGCAAGTCACTTAACCCCAACTGCCTTGCCAAAAAAAAAAGAGAGAGAAATTTGTTAATAAAATAGGGGTTCCAAAGGACAAGTTGAAAAGGAGCAGGTAGAGCAGGTGAGGGAGGCACTTGGGAATCCTAGGGCTGAAGTGGATGGGAATGAATAAGTAACAGCAAGGGCCCTGCATCTTCACTGAGAGAGCTGGATATCCTGAAACACAGGGATGAGGAGAGAAGAAGGTGAATCTTTGCTCATCACAGCATGGGAAAGATGAGCCTTTTGTTTGGATTTCTGATGCTCAGAGGTCCTGTGATTGACAGGCAGAGGTACCTGTTTGTTCTCTCAGATATCAAGGAGGAAGGACATCGGGTTGGATGTCAGCAAATGCCTGAGATTGAGTGGCCCCAGAGGCCTGACTGAACCCACCTTCAGCTCTACTTCCTCTGTTTTATGACTGGATTGTGGCAGAGGATGAAGCAGTCAGTAGATTCGCCTACTGAGGGACAGGGCCTGGGAAATGGGGAAATTGAGCTGAATTGGGACAAGATAGTAGACAGATATAATAGTGATAGCTAACACGTATGGAGCACTTAAGAGGTTTGTGAAGTATACTACATGGATTGTTTCATTTGTTCTCCCAACGGGAAAAGGCAACTCCAAACCACTTAGAAAGGCTCTGAACAATAGATTTGGTGTCAGAGGAAGAGGCCCAAATCTCCCCTCTGCCATGGTGCAGCTGGGGGGCGCAGTGGGTAGAGCCCGGGGCCTGGAGTCAGGAAGCCCTGAGTTCAAATGTGACCTCATATTTGACCTAGCTGTGTGACCCTGGGCAACTCACTTACCCCTGTTTGCCTCTGTTGCCTCATCTGTAAAATGAGATGGAGAAAGAAATGGAAAACCACTCTGGCATCTCCACTCCAGTGTCTCTGCCAAGAAAACCCCAAATGAGGTCACAGAGTTGGACATGACTGAAAACAATTGAACAGCAACAAAAATCACTTAATCTCTCTGGTCTTCCCTTTCTTCACTGTAAAAGGAAGGGGTTGGACTGGACATGTTTGGAAGTTCCCTTCCAGTCCTCAGTCTAGGATCATATAGAATCCTTTCTGATCCTGTGACTAGCACTCTTGGATCTGCTGGCTGTAGGCCTGGGGAAGTGTTGGCTGGGGCCTCTAATAGGACTCCACTAATCACAGATGGGACCAGTTTAATACTTTTCCACCCATGATACTGAAAAATTACCTTATTGTCAGGGGTCATCATGGTTGGTGTCCAAGATACTGGTGTTTTGGGGCCCAGGGCCCAGTCACGTGTCTTTGCTTGAATCTTTACAGAACCCGTCTCTAAGATCTCTTCTGGCTCTGACATTCTGTGAGTCTAAGGATCGATGAAAATAAAATATGAAGGAGAATAATTGTCCGATGCCTGCCCCATAGGCCTCTTAGTTCCTTTGCTGTCTTCCTCCATTTTTATGGCCTGAAGGAGTGACTTCCCTGGGCTTTGGTTTGCTGCTCTGTGAAATGAGAGGGTTGTGCTAAACGAAATGATGTCTAAGCTCTCTTCCAGCTCTCAATGCTGTGATTCCCAGCACGCAGAGGCAGCTGGAAGGGGCAGGGAATGGAGGCGGCAAGGCTGCCTGGTAGCAGCTCATGGATAGTGGGAGAGCCAGCATTTATTGCAAATTGCAGGTTAGGCTGTTCACAGCTTCCCTGGGGCGCCGATGAGAGGAGAGGAGACAAAGGGCCTTGTATTAGAATGGGGGGTTTGGATGACTGTTCTCAGCTGGAATGCATGGCTGCCACACACCTTGAGTGTCACTGAATCCAACTCCATGGGCTTTAATGATACTCAGCCAATGACGGCCTTGCTTTAAGCATTCAAATGCTCTGTTCAGGTACGCCATTTGAGATTCTGTGCAGGTTTAGCGTTTAACCCAATTCTTAAGCTAATCTGACTGAGGCAGCTGTGCAACTCATTTTAAAAGCAGTGACCCCAGCCCATTATCAGCCTGCACAATTAGTCCCTGAGCCACAAGCCAGCAGTTCTACTTCTCCCCTGGGAGGTAGGAGGGAGAGAAGGGAAGATTAAAGCAGACTCTCACTCTATGCTGACTTTTTCTTTTCTGCGTTCTGCGTTGAAAGAAAGCTTTGAGTAGGATGAGAGAAAGAAGAATCGGATTTAGGATTTAGCATCGTAGGACTTAGAGCAGGAAGGGTATTAGCAACCATCCAGTCCAACCCCCTTATTTTACAGATGAGGAGGCCGAGGCCCAGGGAGGGGGATGTGGCTTATTCAAAGACACTCTTCGAAATCAACAGTAGAGCTACAATTCTCACTGAGATTCTCTGACTTCAAATCCAGTGGGCTTTCTCCTCCACTCCATGCTGTCATCTTTAGGTTTAGATATTTGGGTTTTGTATCTTTTATGTCTAACCTTGGTTCTGCCATGATTTATCTGGGTGACCGAGGGCTTCACCACCATTCTCCATTTACATTCTATACATTCCCCACTTGCAGACTGAGGTGATATCTAACATTGCTTCTAGCTCTGACATTCTGTGACTCTTAGATATGTGTTCAGTAGCTTTATAAACCTTCCTAGAAAGGTGAAGTGGGAGCTGGTGGTTGAGCCCTATCCCTTCAGCCTAGATAGATATAAAGTGCAGGTTCAGCCTAGGTTAGGTCATGTGTCTCAAAGCAAATGGTGAGACCTCTACTGTGAAAGCTTACCTTGGATATCTCAGGTCTACTTAGTGAAGGAGAATTGATTTCCATCCCTTCCTTGCTTCAGAAGCAGATAAATAAATAAACCATAGCTTGTGTCTGGGCCAAGGGGAAATAGCCTAGAGTCTGCTAGTCCTGTTTGGGGATGCATCTTCTTGTCCTCACCTCCTTATCTCCAAGCACCCATCAGGACCAAGAAGGTTTCTGGGGCTGCGTATAGAAAAGCTTGGTAGATGGGCTCCATCGCTGCTGGAGGGGAGGGTACCAGGCAGGGCTGGCATTCTCATTCTTGCCTGCGATTTGGCCCAAGGGGATCTTCTCTCTGCTGTGTTCGGAAAGCAGGCTCTCTGAGGAGAAAGGAAAAGTCACACTTCAGTAATCTGAGACTCCCTCAAGAGACGGGCAATGACCCTTCCTTTGTTCCAACAGCCTCCTCCCCGGAAGGCAGTCTGGCGTAGCTGATGACCGCCATTGGCAGACTGCTTTAAGCTTTCCAAAATGCTTTTTTGCACGCATTATCTCATTTGACCTTCCGGATGAGCCTGTGTAAAAAGACTCGAGATAATGATCCCATTTTACAGATAAGGAGATTGAGTCTCGTTTAAGTGGCTTGCCCGTGATCACACAGAAACGAGCAGAAGCCATATTTCGGGAGACCATAAAAAGCTCCAGACTTGGAATCAGAATGATAATAATAAACATTTGTTAAAATCCCCCCATGTTCACAACACTGTGCTCAGACACCGGGGAAATGGGAAACAAGGTCCTTGCCCTCCTGGAGTTGATAGTCTAGTTCGGGCAGTGAGACACCAACATTGATAGCTATACCGCACTGTCTTAAAACATGGTATGAGAAGTCTGATGTGGGAAGTTAGTGATGGGAAATCAGAAGTGGCTTCCTAGAAAAGGTTGCATTTGAGTTGGCCCGTAAAGAACAGGTGGAAATTCAGTTGGCAAAAATGAGGAGGAAGAAGATGTTCTAGGCATAGGGAACAGTATGAGCAGAGGTGCAGAAGTGTGGGGATTCAGGGTGTAGGAAGTTCTGGGTTCAATTATTGCTGTTGCCACATCCTTACCAGAATGACCGTGGTCAAGTCACTTCCCCATCTGGAGTTTTTTTTTTCCCTTTTTCATATACTGAGGGCTTGAACAGGATTTTATTTTATTTTTTTTAGATTTCTTGAACTCTAAATCCTATGCTTTAGTTGCTATGTCAAAGTAGGATGCCTTGTTAGGAAGTTTTAAGTAGAAGTCATGTTGAACTGTGAACCAAAATGTCTTCAGTCTCCCCAGGAAAGATAAGGGTAGTATTTATTAAATTCTTTTTTAGTGCAAGAGAATGCCCAAGCCCACTGTGACTTACTGTTAGATGCTCTACGAGACAGAAGCAGAGTGGAGCAGAGAGCCCTGGAGATGGAAAAGCAAGCTGAAACTGTAAGTTGGGATCTCAGATCCAATCAAACCTTGGTAAAGGGCTTACTGGATCTGTGGCCAAAGTGGACAGTGACATGAGCCCTGCCCTCAAGGAGCTCATGAACTGACAGGTCCCTTTGAACTGCTATAACCCAAGCATTTACTTCTCCTTTATTTGAATCTAACTTTGCTGGAAGTATCCTGTAATGTCATGGGGCTGGAGATTCTCTCTTTTGGGCCCTGGCCCCTTTGTTAGACCCCATCTCAGATGGAGCTCTGGCCCTTTAGTGAGATAAATTATAAAGACATCATCAGTGCACTGCTTTCCCAAAGAAATGTTGTCTATTTCCCTCTAAATCTCTTTAGAATGAGGCATTTATTTATACCAGATCGCAGAGATTAAATAGTTGCATCTGGAGCTTTCTTTCCTTTTATTGAATGCTGTTGTTTTTGTCACTCCCTGTTTGTCTATCACATATTTTTGATGCTCATTATCTAATGATTTTCTTTTGACTGCCTTTCCCCAGAGAGAGGCAGAATTTTTAGATGTGAAATCCAGTCTGAAGCATCTTGAAGTCCTAGCAGATGAACATAGCAAACAGCACCAGAGGCTGTGTGACCAATTAGATCAGCTCAGCTTCCCCAAAGTCTTAGCTGAAATGCATTCGCTTGGTTCAGAAGCTCGGTTACCCTTACATGTGAATGATGGAAGTTCTCAGACCCTTCCAACTCTACTCCAGGCCTCCAGTCTCATCAGGAAAGCAAAATCAATCTCAGAATCACCAGATACAGAGGAAACTATCATGCTCCTTCCTCACCTGAATCACCTCACATCATCATACCAATATGAAAAATATAGTACCGAGAAGCAAGAAGCTGAAGATGAAACTCACAGACACAAGAGAAATGCGGCTACTTTTTGGCTCGACAAGGGAACCTGGAGTGTAAAGGATGAAGCTGTGCAGACTGATTTAGAGCCTCAGGCTCCTGCTAAGAGGTTGTCTGAGGACTGTGACTCCAGTAGCAAGATTTACGGGGATCGCTGCAAAAGAGACTTGATAGTTCAAGAAACATCTCAATTTTCATCAACGACTGTGAACGACTTGGTCACTAAGGCCAGGCCCACATGTATTCTGCAAGAGTATCAGCCAGCAGCTCTATTTGGTAGTAATACATATGATCAAAATAAAGGGCTTGAACAGAAAGGCAAGAGTATACACATAAGAAAAAGAGCAAAGAGGAAAAAGCCCAGGAAAGTTCACAGAGGCACCTTTATAAGAAGGAAGAGTTCAGGTCTTTCAAGAAATACCTCTAATTTCAGCTCAAGAGTAGGGAGTCCTCAGTCTGCAGCCTCTGGGCAACAAGATATGTTTCTGGATCAAGTGGAGGACCCCAGGCAACCCTTGCCCCTGCTATGTCACTACAAAACTCTACAGCCTGTAGTGAAAGGAAGAGGAAGGACAGAGAAGACAGAGAGGGCAGCTAGCCCCGCCAAAGAAGCAACCAACTTCTTCCTCTGTGATTGCTCATCTCCCTTTCTGGATAGCACTGAAGGGGATAAGCAGATGAGGTGGTTCAGTGATATCAATTCTGACAACCTGAGCAGCCCTAATGCCGTGGAAGCCGAGGAAAGCACACTCTATGCCGTTGCTTTTGACAGCAGCGATGAAGATGGAGACTAACCCTTCTTTGGGGCTCCTGATCACCACTCCTTCTTACCGACCATTTCTGCAGAGGTGGCTGTGAATAATCACTCTTTTTCTAGCTGGGAGAGCAAGGTGAAATGCATCATTCTGTGCCTTGTCTTGGGGTCAGAAGGAGACTCTGGAATACACATGCCCAAGTAAAATGCCCTTTGAAGCCCCATCCGAAGAACTCAGCCTCTTCATTCTCACTCAGACCGCTGGGTGCCCAAAGAGTTCGGCCAGAACTTTGTGTCTTCCCTAGAAACAAAATGTGAACTAGAGCTTAGCCCTCATTATGATGATGATTTGGTTGACGCATCATTGTTTTCAGGAGGAATATCCGTTGTATTACTGAGGGTTTAATTAGTAGGAGATGACCTTAGCCCAAAGAATAACTGTGGAATTACACCTGTTTCCAAATGTTTCACTTAAATGTGACTTAAGTATTGCTGAGGTTTTAGCTTGCAATTCTAGTTTTTCATTATTTCTTCCTATTAGTAGTTAATGTTGCCGTGGTAGTTTGCTTTGTCATCTAAACATGCACCATATATTGTTGTGAGCCAAGGCAAAATTAATTGTATCTAAAGCATGGCATTTAAAAACCTTTGACAAAAATATTAAAATGGACATATTCTCCATAAATGCTGTAGTAGTACAGTTTATATCACACAATTAGCTGTATTTATACTGGACTTCATTTTCTTAGATCTTTCATGCATAATTCTGGTTTAAAATCTTTTTTTCCTCTCCTTATTTTCATAGGATTTTAAAGTTGGAAGAGTCCTTAGCATCTAGTCTAACCCCCTCATTTTTACTGAGAGTTATAGAAATTAAATATCCAACATGACTTGGGTAACGGATATCTAAGCAGGGATTTGAACTCAGTTGTTCTGAGTCCAAAGCCATTGCTCAGTCTGCTGCACCCAGCTGTCTTCCTCAAATTTCACTCAAAGAATGCAAACATCCCTAAATACATATATTATCTTTTTTGCTATAATTTAGACTTCTCAAGATGAATTTGAATCAAAATACTCCCATATTTATTCTTGATTTCCATATTTCTTTTATGAATATTAGCTGTCAGTTATTTAAGTTAGAAAACTATGTCATGTAGGAAAACAGCTTTAAATTTCCTTTTTAGACTTAAATGAATGTTTTCTTGTTGTGCTGTCGGAGAGGTTATTCCTAGCCGTGGATCTGTTTGCCTCCCAGATAGTATTTATTGAAAACAATGGTGAACCTGCCCCTTGAGAAACAGAAATATCCTTTGGTCAATTTTGCCTGAACAAGATCAGTAAGACTCTAAATATTCAGGGCTTCAGTTGTTTTCTCTAGGCAGGTCCTCTGACTCCTACAAGGAAGGCGCAGAAAGGGATCAGGACCTTTGGTTTTCTAGGCTTTGGGTATAACTGCATCCTGTCCTTGTCTCTTTCTGTCCTCTTCCCTTCATGATTCTGCAATCATGGAGCAGCGGGAGAATTGCTGCTCAGAGACTCTCAGTCTCAGTTCATATCATGAGGCTTGTGGGCTGGAGGCTTTGTATTATTGGAAATCTTCTATTATCCCAGCCTGCTATTAGCCTTTTGAGAAGTTTAAAATCCAGTCGTTTTAAATTCATTTAAGAAATATTTATGAAGCTCCTGCTGTGCATAGTGCACTGTATTAAGTCCTGTAGGAGATAGAAAGGTTGGATAAGACTCAAGCCCTGCTCTTACTGGGCTCACAGACTAAAAGCAGAAGATATCAATCCACACAGATAAATGTGAAACACACGTAAAAGGGGGAACAGGCTGCTCCCCATCCACAAGAGTTCTTGCTTTATATTGGCACTATGTTTTTCTGGAATACTCAGGGTATTATATATATCTTTAGGCTGTCTGATGGTATGCCAAGCCCTGGGCTACTGACTTGAATAACTTTAAGCCTGGAGTCCCATTACATGTGCTTGGATGGAACCTATCTAGATCCCATGGCTCCTGGCCTTTCCTTTTATTACTTCAGCTTGGGTTTTTGTCAGGAGTATAAATAGCTGTAGTAACCAATAAATCTCTCATGGCTCAGCCCCCACCCTGTGGAGATTTGAATCTCTTTCCCAGACAGTGTTTACATGATTTTAAAGGATTCTTTGCTTGAAGTAGATGTGAGTACATTTTAATAAAACAAAATTAAAATAAACAGAGTACAGAATCAGAAGTCCAGAGCAATGAGGTTGCTTCCCGGGCAGCATATGAAGTTTCCCTGAACTCCTCACTACAGTGAAAATAAAATTAGCAATGTTAGCTTTAAAACTCTGAGCTGTGGGGTGGCACTACCAACATATCTGAAATCCAAAACTTCCCACACTGGGGTTCTATGCCTGGTGTTTCCCAGATGCACCCAAATGCCTTTTTAGGGAAGCCTTCTCCAGAAATTCACTTTTAAGGTATTTTGGGGAAAGGAAGAAAATCTTCTTACTTCTCCTAAGGAGTAAGGCAGGCAAAAGCTCTTCAGTCCAGTGCTACAACAGCTCATCACCAGCTCAGGGGCCATCTCTGGCATCTTCTCCTACAGGTCTCTGGAATATTTCTTCGTGTGTCATCTGGTATTGCCTGGGTGTGGCTCCCCCACCTACCTTCTAATCTCCAGCTGAGCTCTCCTCCCAGCTTCCAGACTTTTCTATATCCCTAATGTCTTTCCTCTAAAGCACAGTGACCCTTTTTTCAAATGTCCCCTGTCAAACTGTGACATGAGAACAACTTTAGGTAACTGCTTTTAGATTTAATGGCCTAGGCAAATCACACTGGCATTCATCTTGCTTTTCTCCATCCTAGAGAGCAAAATCCAAAGAAAAAGAAAATCCTGGCCATATGACGGTACATAAGATAAGTGCATTAGGAGCCCTGAGTGAAGTCAGAGGGGAAAGATCAGCTCTGACAGTGGCTAGCAGGGTTGAGTTCATGATAGGGGCTGATGCCTCAATTGGTCTTTAAAGAATAGGTAGGAAGTCAGTAGATTCAGAGGGAAAGGCAAGCTATTCCAGGCTTGGAGAGCAGTGTGAGCCAAGGCACAGAGCGGGGAGAGCACCAGGAATATATTTGGGGGCAGAAAACAGTTCACTCTTGTGGATCACAAGAGGGTGTGCTGGTAACTGTAGCATGGGAGCATGCTGAAAAGGAAAAATGATGTCAGGCTGTGGAGGACCTTGAACATCAATCAGAGGGGTCTGAACTTATTGGTCAGGTGGAGCCACAGAAGATTTCTGAACAAAGGAATGACATAGTGGATTTTTCAGACGGCGTTATAAAGAAATGATTGGATTAGTTTAAAATAAAGGATCCTATTGAGAAAAAGCCATTAGCCTGTATGACATTCATCTTCTCAAATGCCAAAAGAGAACACCTCACTCACTCATTTGCTCATCAATAATCCAGTCCTTTCCTTCTCCATGAATATTTCATTTTGTTGTAACGAAGCCCAAGGATAGATTAATTTAGTGTTCAGTGAGCTCGAATTTCTTTTTGGTAGAATGAGAGATAAACCTCTCCTAACGATGCTGGGTTAATTAAAATTATGCTGTTTGTTTCTGATAATAATGAAAGACAACCACAGTGTTTTTCCTTTTGTTCGTAATGCTGCGAGATCAGATGCCATTCAATGCTAAATGTGACAAGGTTCGTTTTCAGGAACTGATTGTAGCATTTTCTGTCAAGAACAATGGCAACTGAAAATGTAGAGAAACATGAAAAGGAGGTTATCTTCAGGTGGGTTCGCACTTCCTAATTGTTTATG
Source organism: Phalanger gymnotis (assembly GCA_028646595.1). Taxonomy (NCBI): domain Eukaryota; kingdom Metazoa; phylum Chordata; class Mammalia; order Diprotodontia; family Phalangeridae; genus Phalanger; species Phalanger gymnotis. The sequence continues at coordinate 311,431,847 of CM053624.1, forward strand.
AAATGGATAAGACAACACAGAGTTCTATTTTTTTCAGTGTATAGTTCTCGTGAAGAGTTTTGAGTGGCACCGATAGAAATGTATTTGGGCTAGGAAATTATCTGCAGTAGGAAGTTGTCCACAGCCACACATCCAGAAATTAAACACTGTTATTGTCCCCTCTGCCCACTGATTGTCACACAACTTGAAACTTATCAGGCTTGTGTAGATTTTTTTTTTTTACAGCTTATCGATGCTTTCTAATAATTTGTATAGTTCCTTGCAGTAGCCCTGTAGTTGGTGTGTTTTCATCCATCCATTTTGCATTTGTTTTCCATAATTTCCTTTGACGGCTGCTGGGAAGTACAGAGCTAATATTACCCTTGTGAGCAGAGGGCGGGGCTACCTCGAAACTAGAATGGGATGAGATTTGCATCTAGTTTGGAGCTTAGTAAGCTGATGTCCTCATGTCAAGGAATTCCGAACCTGAAGATTATCTGAAAGCTTAAGTGACTTGTCCAAAGTCACCCAGGTAGAAAGTAGCAGCTCACAGAGGAAGGTGTGCTCACTCTCCCACAAGTGGTATTTGTTTAAAAAAAAGTTAGCTGGTGGGACAGACAGTAGGTGGTGAAGTCCTTAGAGCACTGGAGTCAGGAGGACCTGAGTTCAAATCCAGCCTCTCACACTTAGTAGCTGTGTGACCCTGGGCAAGCCACTTAACCCCACTTGCCTCTCCCCGCCCCCCAAAAAATAAGATAAAATAAAAAGTTAGCTGGTTAGAAACCCTTCCTTCAGGGTCACAGCTCCAAAGCTTTTAGTCAGCATGTTATTTTCTTTGCTGGATTAGGCTACCATCTTTCCAGCAGTTCAAGAGAGGGGAAAGAACATTGAATGTGACATCCCAAAGACTTGGATTTTCATTCCAGCTCTACTTCCTGCTGCCTGCGCAGCCCCAGGCAAGCCCCTTACCCTATTTGCGCCTCAGTTACTTTGTCTGTTAGTGAGGGGGTTAGGCTAAATTACTTCTGATGTTCCCTTCCTGCTCTAAATTCTGTGGAAAGGGGCCTCCTTTTCTGCTCGTGTTTGGGTGTATTGTGAAGTGGGTTAATAAACAAAACTTGGTTTTTTCCTTGGTAAATATTTGGATAAAAAGTAAAATGTCATGTACTCCCACACACTTCAAAATACAAGTAACTGCCCAGTGTGCTTCAGTTATTCTTGGAAGGGCCATGGCTGGAGAAGCTGTCATCCATAATTCAAGTCCTGGCCCTGCCTCTGGGGGAGCTGCCGGCTTCTCCAGGGCCCAGAGCAGTCTGCGGACCCGCTGCAGCTTCCCCTCCATCGCTGCAGCAGTTGGCCTTCATGCCTCAGAAATGCAGCTCATGGTCCAGAGCCAGCTGCTCCAAGCCTTGAGACACCAAGTTCAAGCCCGAGGACTTCTCACTAAAACTTAAAATGGCCAGGGGCCTGACCTGGACGGCCTCCTAATGCATCAGCCTTGGGATCTCGTTCCAGGCTTCCGGAGGTTCAGACGTCCTTAAAGGGGCCACATGATTGCTCCCTCCTGGGAACTGAGAATATGTCTATGCAAATGCAATCTTCCCTTCTCTCTGTTCAGTCTCTCTCTTGCTTTCTCTTTTTCTCTGTCTCTCTCTGTCTCCCTGTCTTCTGTATATCTCTGTATGTATCTCCTTCCTCTCTAAATCTGTCAGTATCTATCTCTCTGTGTGTCTATCTGTCTGGTTCTCCAGCCCTCCAGTATCTGTAGTTCATGTTTAACCCCCTGCCCCACCCCCACATATACACGATCCCTTTTAAAGGCCAAGCACAAGGATCTAGTTTAAATATGGGAACCAGCAGCAAACTTACCATCAATATGGTGTCAAAAGGACATCAGGTCCTGAGGACAAGGCAGATTCATGCTTTGTCAAAGAGTTTCCTTCATGTAAGTAATTTCATCCTTTGTTGAGGGGAGAGGAAGGCTCCTCCTGAGGCACACCTGGGCACACAGGTGGTAGCAAAGAATATGATTTCTTTTTTCATCATGGAGAGGAATTGACCATGGGAATGACTGCTAAGGACAGCTCTATTTTAGGCTGTTTCCTTAATGTATGTGGCATATGGCAAGTACTCAGCAGGTGTTTGGTTTTATTGAGAGCTTTTGGAGGCTGAATATGGAAGTTTATGATTGTAGATTTTCCTAGGCTGGGCCTTTCTTGGGTAAATCCTCCTCCTCCTCCCCCTTTAAAAGTTTCATTTTTTTCTTTTTTTAATTAGATTTTTTATTTTTAGCTTACAACACTTAGTTCTACATGTTCTAGAGTTTCAAATTTTCGTCCCTTCCCTTCCCCACCCAAGACGGCATGCAGTCTGATATAGATTATATATGTATACCTTCTCATTAAACTTATTTACACAATAGTCAAGTTGCAAAGAAGTGTTATGACCAATGCAATGAATCGTGAGAGAGAAGAAACAAAACCAAAAAAGAAGAGGAAAAAAGGAGAGCAGGTATTTTGCCTCAATCCACATTCAGACTCCACAGTTCTTTCTCTGGATGTAGATAGCTTTTTCCATTATGAGTCCTTTGGAGCTGTCTTTGAGCCTTGTATTGCTGAGGAGAGCCAAGTCTATCAAACTCAGTCATCACAGAATCGATATGTCTGTGGTTATGTGCAATGTTCTCCTGGTTCTGCTCCTCTCACTCAGCATCAGATCATGTAGGTCCTTCCAGGTTATTATAAAGTCTGCATCTTCCCCATTTCTTACGGCACAATAGTATTCCATTACATTCATATACCACAACTTGTTCAGCCATTCCCCAACTGATGGGCATCCCCTTGATTTCCAATTCTTTGCTACCACAAAAAGAGCTGCTATAAATATTTTTGTATATACATGTCCCTTTCCTACTTGTGTGATCTCTTTGGGATACAGCCCTTGGAGTGGTATTGCTGAGTCAAAGGATATGCACATTTTTATAGCCCTTTGGGCATAGTTCCAAATTGCTCTACAGAATGGCTGGTTCTGTTGACAACTCCACCAACAATGTATTAATGTTTCGATTTTTCCCACATCGTCTCCAGCATTTATCATTTTCCTGTTTTGTCATGTTAGCCAATCTGACAGGAGAGATATGGTACCTAAGCATTGTTTTGATTTGCATTTCTCTAATCAATATTGATTTACAGCATTTTTTCATATGCCTATAGATAGCTTTAATTTCTTCACCTGAAAACTGACTGTTCATATCCCTTGACCATTTCTCAATTGGGGAATGACTCGTATTCCTGTAAATTTGGCTCAGTTCCCTGTATATTTTAGATAAAAGTTTCACTTTTAATCAGTCTCCCACTAAACTGTGGGATCCCCATGTCATTTGGATTCAGTATGGAGGAAATAATTTGGCTCAGTCTCCTTTCAGTACAGACTCTGTTTCACAGACCAGGCAGGAACACAAATCAAAGAGTATTTAGTTTAAACGTGTTAGCATACAAGGAAAACCATGAAGTAGAACCATTCTTTGCCTCTCACAAATAGCAATCTGTCACTGACTAATGCATTAGTAGGGAAGAAGAACGAAGTCTCTCCCTTCATCCCCACCCAGAGAGATTCCAGGGTGAAGGATATCTGCCCTCAGGTATGAATGGCACAGCTCTCTGGGGAGCTCCTTGACTCCTAAATTGCCATTTGCTAAAGAGCCACCTCTACCCCTGTCTGTCAGTGAAGTAAGCTTAGCCTGTAGACTGTGCCCTTCAAAGTTGTTCCTCACCTCCAGTTGGCTTTCCTAGCATGGCCACCTCAATTCTTCTTCCACATCTCTCTCCTCTGTCCCCTTCTCTCTGCTTACACAGCCACCACCTCCTCAGCTCAGGCCCTCCACACCTCTCACCTGGATTATTGCAGGAGCCTTCTCCTGGTCAGTCTCCCTGCCTGCCTCTCTAATCTATCTGTCCTTCACATCAGTGCTCTATTACTCTGGCTCTTCTAGACCTGGCCAGGTCTAGAAGGTAGGTATCATTTATCTTTTAAAGCCAAACCAATATTATTGTTCCTTTAGAATTAGACTGCCTTGGCCATGTGCCTGGGGCCTGCTTGCCAGGTTGGTCTTTGATTTGTCTTCTTCACCTGCCTTATAGCTGGTGGTGCCCAAAATGGCCTTTCGAGTAGCTGCTGTGAAACAATACCTCTTTTCTCTCCACAGGTCAAAAGCCTTATTCTCAGCTGGATTAGGACACAGAGTGACTTGGTTTGTTTTTTGTTTTGTTTTTTTTTCACCATATCACTGTCTCAGGAGGCAAGCAGACGGCCTCCTAACACTGTCCATGCCTCACATCGTGGATAAACACACATAAATCTTTCCATTGGCCCTTTGGATTTCTGCCATGCTTATTCGCCTATACTCAACTCCTTGTTATACAAATTCATCCAAACCTTGTATAAAACTTTAAAAAACACATCAAAACACTTGCTATGAGAAGAGGGACCAAAGCTGCTAGCCCATTTGCATATCAGGAACAGTGGCAGCAAAATCTTTGTCCTTTTTACGTATTTATTCCTGCAAATACGATATCCTAGCCTGTAAAACACATTCATGAGCGTACAAAATGGAGATTAAGCTCCAGGTTCAGGTCCCATGGAGGAAAGAGCTTTGGAATCAGAAAACCTGGCCAGGAATACCAGCCCTGCCATGTCCTGCATGAGCACAAACATGTCCCCATTCCACCATTTTCCATTTCAGGCTTCAGTTTTCTCCTCAGTCAATAAAGGCTTAAACTAAAACAACTTTAAAGAGTTTCTTCCCCCTTGAGACGCTATGATCCTTCCCCTTTACCCTGCCTGAGGGGTTCCTGGCTCCTGTACTGGTGTCAGAGGTCAGAGAGAAGTAACCTAATTATTCTGTAGAGGAAGCTAGTAGCCGAGGTAGATAATGAAGCCAGCTGCTTACTCTCAGGGAGGGGGATGGAAAGAGAAGACTGAAGGAGTCTCTGCAACCTTTGAGGAAGTACAGTGGGTGGTTCTTTATAAAGGTTTAGGGCTCTCCCAAGTACTGAGCTGATCCCTGGGTTGCTGAAGTTGGTACAATCTAGTATATCAAGGCTCACACCTGGCCCCATGTTTCCCAGTGGAAAGAGCCTCTGGTTGAGGGATGGTGCATTTAGATCTTTTCTAATATTGTAGGGCCCCTCTCTTCCCGGAGACAAGCCTTTTGCTCTTCTCAGATAAGCTTCTGCTTGTCCCAACAGGTTCCATATCCACCAAAATATCCATAGCAACATTTCTGTGGCCACAAAGGATTGAAAACAAAGTAGATTCCATCCATTAGAGAATGGCTAAACAAATCATGGTACGTGAATGTAACGGAACATTACTGTACCGCAAAAATCACAAATGTTATGAATTTAGCGAAGCGTAGGAAGATAGATATGAACTGATACAGAGGGAAGTAAGAAGAATCAGGAAAATAGTGTACCCAGTGCCTCCCAAGATGTAAACAGAAAGAATGGCAATCACAGCCAAAATCAGATTGAACATGACAGAGTTTAGAACCAGGTAAGAGGCACGAAAATGGAGCTCCCTCCCTTCTTTGCAGAGATGGAGGATTATGGGTCTAGAACATTGCATATACTGTCAGATTCAATTGATGTGTAGTTTGGTTTTGCTCTGCTGCTTTCTTTCTTTTTTCCTCTTGGTTACAAAGGATAACTCTCTGGGTAGCGTAGGAGAGAGATAGATTGGAAATAAAGATGATGTAAAGACAAAAGATATGTAAAAGATACTTCTCTGGAAGCACTGAGTCAGTATAGCGGAAACAGGATGAGCCCTTTTCCTACCATCATCCCCACCCTTCTGGCTATAGTTGGAGTTTGATGAGGACTTTATATTCATACAGGCAGGCTGGAACACAGTATACAGTAGATGCTGGAAGCCTTCCTCTGGATCTTTTAATATTTTAAATTGGGTTGGGCATCTCTTGTTCCCTGCTATCCCTAGGTCACTTCATTTTTTGGTCAATGTGCCCTTGATGCACAGAAGTCCTCATTCATATATCCCATAGGACATGTTTCTAGCCCCTCTTCAAAGACTCTGGGTTCACAAGGACTGGGTCGAGTCTTGAGGTGTCTGATCTCCAAGGGCCATTGGCTCTAGTTACTGTCCCCACTTGAACTTCTCCAGGAAAATCTATAAAATAAAGGTTAGATATAACTCATGTCTAGGTTTCTCCAAATTTAGTAACAGCATCCCCAACTCCCACATTGACATTCAATATACAATGTGGGTATTGGGTATGGAGCTGCCTTTTTATTTTTACCCACAGCAAATGCATAAAATCCAAAGGACTCACAGGATCCTTTGAATAATTCCAGAAAGGAAAAAATACTGAAAGGTAAGGACATTTTGGGGGTTGCTTAGCAAACAGTTCCCATTCACCTTCTGCCAGCATTATCTAAGCAATTCACAGCGGTATCACAGAGGGTTGGCAAGGTCCAGATCTCCTGGTGATATGGCTCCTGTCCCCTAGCTGCATAGACCACATTGGTGTTCCTCTTTTTCCAGAAAACATGCTGTTAAGAAAATCTTCTAAAAGGCCTATTGCCCAAACAATTTAACTCAAGAATGTTTGATCCTTTGGAAATGCTAGCGTGCATAGAAAATTCATTTTCAGATCTGACCTGTGCCCAGAAAAGAAATAAAAAGACAGAAGAAGGCAGCCAGGAACTAGAGGTCTGGGAATTCCTCATACAGATTCCCCATAGGCTTCTCCAGTGTGTCCTCCTTTTCTACTTGCATTTCCGGAAGGCCAATGTAGAGACAGCATGAGAAAGGAAAGGGGCTTGCTTCCATGGAAACTGGGAGAAATTACCAATGAATATGTTCCCCCCTCCCCCCCTCCCCCTTCAACAGTCATCTCAGAGGCAGCCACGATTCCCTGGGAATCAAACTTGACAAGGTGCTAGGGCACGTCTTCCTCCACTGCAAGGTGCAATAGGTCTTTAGACGAAAATCTATCCTGTAATAGCAAGGAATTCCTTGATCAATTCCCTTTACATAAGAAATATGCAGCAGCCTACTTAGCCCCACCACACATCTTTTCATTGACCTTAGACTCGAGGGGGAAGGGGAAGGGATTAAGTATTTATATAGTACCTACTATGGCACAATGCTGAGCGAAGCACTTTAGAAGTGGCTTGCCAAGGATCACACAGCTAAATGTGTAAGGCTGAAGTTAAACTCAGGTCTTCCTGAGATCATGTTGTTTCATGATTTCTGGCCATACAGAACTGTGAGGGATGTTAGAGATTGTCCGCCCCACCCCAACCCCATGTTACAGATGAGAAAACTGAGCCCTTGAGGTTGTGACTAGTCTAAGGTTACATAGGTAATAAGGAGCAGAGCCAGGATGAGAAGCTAGGTCCTCTGACTCAAAGCTCAAGGCTTTTTCTTTTGTCCTCATGATGTGTGTCCTACTAGCCCCCTCTATCTACTGCCACAAGTGCAAAAGATACTGATGCTTCCCAGGTCTCCTGACTCCAAACCCAAAGTTTTTTCTCTTGACGAGTAAATTCTTCCTAAGTCTAACCAGAAATTCCTGAGTCTTTCTCTGGTCAAACCTCAGGACCCTGTGTACTTAGAACCCCATCACAGGAAGCAGGGACCTCTGAGTCCTTGCCAGAGCCCTGCTCTACGGAAGGTTAGGTGTGGAGTTGACAAACTGCAGTTTCAAAATCCCCCATGTATTCCTCAAACCAACTCACTTCTATTTTGATTTTCAAACCTAAATTATACTTCAGTGTTTCCACAGAAACAAGTCTCTGATTGTCTGGCATGCCAGAAATTGTGTGTGGGGGTGTGGAATGATCAAGTGACATAAAACCATTTATAGAGTTTATCAAATATTACTGAGCTTGACAGTTTTATATTTCAGGAACTTAACAAAGTCCTAATGTCTCAGGTCATTAAAAAATGAAGAGATTTTCAGACTTATTGTTCCAATCCCACATCCTCTGAGGCTATTTGTTCAGTTTCAACAGGTTAGCATCACAGACTTACCCTGGAGGGAAACCATTGCTTGGTCACCACAGGAGCTGGGCGAGTGTCCTAGAGTTACTATAGCCAGTCCCTGCCCTGTGCCTCTATCCCGGTATGTATTTTGGACTAGGTTCAGTCCTAAGGAAGTTTGGCTTTTAGAAAGTGGAATCAGGCTCTCTTCACTCCAAAAATTTTAGGGATAATTTTACTTATGGCTCACACCCTCCCCCCACCCCCAAAACGAGGGGAGTAAAAAGAACTCAAAATACAATATGAATCAAGTATGAGACAGGCAATTTATTCTCATGCAAAAGAGGAATGTTAAAAAGTACATTGGCAAGCATGCATTGACAGAATGAGATTTTGTTAATTTACAGCTATTATCACAATCCACTAGTAGGTTGACCTTAAACTTCATCAGTGCATAGAACAGTTGCAGCATGCCTGATCACATAATTTACTTTTCACCTCTGCATGGTACTGTCCAAACCACTCCCAGTACTAATCTGCTGGTAAAATGACCAGGCTGTTAAAAGATAGTTAGCAGCTGTTAGTGGCTGTCCTCTCAGATGCACATTTCTGCCTCAAGGCTATTGCCTCATTACCTCTTAGGAAAGGAAACGTGAAAGGAGATGGGGCAGCCAGGGTAATTCACACCGAGAAAAAAAGAGGGTCGGGGGTTCTTGCTCCCTTTTATACATGCCCCGAGTTATTAGGTCTTAATGGCTATTAGAGAGTGCTCTAAGATTTACGAGGTACTTCACATGTATTATTTCATTCGATCTCCTCATCACCCCCCCCCCTTATTTCCATTTTATAGATGAGGAAACTGAGGCTAAGAGAGGTTAAGCCACTTGCCCAAGGTAACACAGTCCGTAAGTGTCTGAAGCGGGATTTGAAATCGGGTCTTCTTCAAAGTCTAGCACTCTATCTGCTGGGCCATGTAGCTTCCCCTTTTAGCTCCACAGCTAATAAGGGACTCCATCATCTCACAATGCCATCCCCTCAGGAATGATTCATACAAGGCCCGTAGCACTCCCACCCTCAATACTTCCTGTTATTTGCCTGGAACAAGGAATGGAGACTCTGGGAATACCTTATGGGGAGACCATCCCCACAAATAATCAATCCTTTTATCCAGCATCACTCTTTCCTTTCACAAGGACTTTTCTCAGTCCTCATCCTTCTTGATTTCTATGCAGCATTTAACACTGCTGACCATTCTCTCCTCCTGGTTACTCCCTCCTTCTGGATTTTTTGATATTTCTCTTTCCACCTCCACTTATTTGCTGGCTCACTATATCATACCCCCTAACTATGGGTGTACCCCAACACTGTCCTTGGTCTTCTCCTGCTGTCTTAATTTAGTGACCACTTCATTTCCCATTTGTTTAATTACCATCTCTGTACAGATGACTGCCAGAGCTGTAATTCCAAACCTAGTCTCTCTCCAGAACTATAGTCCTCTATCACCAAATGCTTATTGGGTATTTCAAACTAGATGTGTCTGTAGGCAGTTCATCATTATCCCCTACACAAAACAAACAGCTCTCTTCCAAGCTTTCTATTTCTGACATCCTTCCACTCACCCAGGTTCACCTGCTTCATACCATCTTTGACTCCCTCATCACCACACCCATAACCAGTTGTGCAAGCTAACTACCTCCATGACATTTCTCTCCCCTGTCCTCTTCATTGGTGTTGCCAGTGTCTTTCTTCTTGCTGTAATAGATTTGTAAATCTAAAGGGAAGAACAGATGGTAGGAGAGGTGATGCTTGCCCTGAAATGGGAGGTGAAAAAGCCCATGTTCTGCTGGAAAGGTATTAATGACAAGAAACATCACCTTGGAGCACCCTGCAATAGCAGCAGGAGACCCCTGGAAAAAAAAAACAGCAGGATGTGAATGGTCACTAGAGAGGCAGGGAGGCTCCTGGCACTGCTTTAATTATCAGGTGGACTTTAAGGGAATGTTGGGGGAGGGGGACACAAATGGAGCCTCTGTGCCTAACTCTCTAACAACACAGCACACACAATGTAAACGCCTGGGACAGGGGCCTTAGGTGTCTTCTTTTACACAAGTGCTTCTTTTAGGAAGTATCATGAAGGTCAGATTTCTATAAAATGGATTCTAGGAGAGTTATGTTCAGGAATCTTACTGTAAATCATTTTTGTACAGAAGGCGATCCTGAGAACTAATTGCCCGTAAGTCACTGTAGCCCATTAATGTAAAGTAGAGTACTGGATCCCAATCCCTCTGCAGCACCTAGCTCCTTTTCCTGGCTGTTGCACTATTTTAATCTTGGTGTTCTCCCATTCTGATATCAAATGAGATCACAATCCTAAAAGCACATTGTAAGCCTTCAAGCACCATATAAGTATGGACCATCATCTCTATTTATTTGCTCCCCCATTGACAATGGTTGTCATCTACCTCTGGGGATAAGAACAATTTAAAAGTATTTCCATTTGCACCACTGAGGGGTAAGGAGAAATTGGTCCAGAGATTCATAGATGGTTCAAGGCAGACCATGAGAAATCATCCTAGTTCCACCTCATTTTACAGAAGAGGAGCCCGAAGCACCATCCAGCTGGGACTCACTCCCAGGTCTCTAAGCTGGTATTTCCACTCTACTGTACTGTTCTGCTTAGACTTTGGGTTCACCTTCCCTCCCTCTTTACCTCCCTCTCCCTCTCTGTCTCTCTCTCCCCCTCTCTCTCTCCCAATTGGAAGCCCTGCCTGGGATGGTGAAGTCCTAACCTCAGATGCAATTACGTGGCCTTACACATCTTAGTTGTTATTTGTTTAGTGGAATCACAGAGAAGCTCTGAATGTGTACCAAGCTGATGCTTTGTATGTATGTACGAGACTATTTTTCTGACCCCTGGCCTATGGACAATCTAGGCTGAGTCCTTCAAACTGAAAAAGATATTTTCCCCTCCCCCTTTTTTCATTGTTTCTTTTCTTTTTCATTTTTGAAATTGAAGACATTATGACTACATTGCTTGTTCTTTATATGTCAACCATCCAGACTTTTCATCCCTCAACCACCTTTGTTTCAATGTCTCCTCTGTTTGTGGGAAGCTATGCTTCGAGGGGGTGGGGGTAGCCGCTAAAGACTGACAAGCCCATTGCCTCAAGTGATTTTAATTCCATCTTATCTTTCCTTTGTATGGTGCTGAGGCTACTCCTGCTGTAGTCTGCCTTCTGTGTGTGAGTCCAGGGGAATCTCAGGGGGATCAAATTTTTTTTACAAGAGTGCCATCTACTGCAGAGAAAGAAGAAAAATCCACCCTCTCACTGCTTTTAGGGAAGATTCAAAATGAGGGGATCAGATTCTTATCTCTCATGATATCAGCCACTTCTGATATCTTCTGTTCTAAGGTCACTTCCAATTCTGATGTTCTATGAATTTATTGTATTTTATTCTTCAATGGTTCAAATGGATGCATTTGTCAGTTGCTTACCCCTAGGGATGGAGACCAAATATTTGGGAATGGTAGCCCAGAAAGGGGGTAGGAGAAGTAAAGAGAGGAGGAAGAGATTCATAGATCATTAGAGCTCAAGAGACTTCAGGAATCAGATTCTAAAGCCCTCTCCAATGGTGTTGCCCAGTGTCTTTCTCCTTGCTGTAGTAGATTTGTAAGTCTAAAGAATGGAACTGATGATAAGACAGGTGATGCTTGCCCTGCAATGGGAAGTGAAGAAGCCCATGTCCTTCTGGAAAGGTATTAATGACAAGAAGGATCGCCTTGAAAAAAAAAGTGCACTGTGGGCTGAAGTAGTGGCAGGGGACCCCTGGGAAAAAAGCAGCGGGATTTGGACAGTCACTAGAGACACAGGGAGGCTCCTGGTACTCCTCTAATTATCAGGTGGCCTATGTTATAAAGGAAACAGGCCCCAAGAGGTTTATAGCCTAACCAAAATGCCTTCTTAGGAAATGAAGCAAGAAGAGGGAAGGGTTTTCACTCTCTTCCCACCCCCACTTGGGCTCACTGAAATCTGCAGAAGCACGTGGTAAACTGCATGTGTTTACTCAGGTGGCCTGATGGAGCTGGAAGGGACCTTGAGAACCTCCTAGTCCAACTCCTTCATTTTATGGACGAGAAAAACTGAATCCTCTCGAGATTAAGGGATTTTCCCTATGTCATAGAAGTCATAAATGACAAGCAAGGTTCCTCCAGCTCCAAAGGTTATGTTTTTTCTGCTGTAACACCCATGCCGAGTTTCTGGACGTCATGTTCTTGCTTCCTTCCCTTAGCAGAGATCAGAGACTAGAGCTCCTGAGAATGGACTTAACCGACATATGGCAGCCACTTGGGCACTGGTAGAAGAACTCCTGGAGGAGCACATAGAAAAAGCAAACATGTACTTGCACATAGATTGAGAGTTCCTAAAAGTGTGCTTCTCCAGTCTTCCCCTTTTTTGAGTTGTTTCAGTCGTGTCTAATTCTCTGTGACCCCATTTGAGGTTTTCTTGGCAAAGATACTGGAGTGGCTTGCCATTTCCTTCCTAGGTCATTTTGCAAATGGGGCAACTGAGACTTGCCCAGGGTCACATAGCTGGTAAGCTGTCTGAGGTCTCATTTGAACTCTGGTCCTCCTGACTCCGGGGCTGCCTCTCTATCCACTTTGCCATCTAGTGGCCCAGTTATCTCATACTCAAGACCAAATTTAAAAGTTCCCAAGGTAGAGAATTCCAGCACCAGCCTACAAAATGGAGATATATTCAATAGTTAGTCAATAGGCTTTAAGGATTTACTAGGCACTGTGCTAAGGCACAGGATGCAGATAAAGGCAAAACAAGGTCCCTGCTCTCAAGAAGCTCACATCCTAAGGGGGAAGACAACATGAAAACAACTCCATCCTGTAATCTCAGATGGAAGGCTGGGGGGCAGAGGGAGAAGAGACTGGGAAATGGGTCCTACAGAAGGCAGGATTTGACCTGAGTCTTGAAGGAAGCTAGAAAAGCCATGAGGCGCAGGTGAGGAGAGACAGCATTCCTGGCATGGCAGACAGCCAGTGAAAATGAACAGAATAGACAGATGGAATTTGATGTGCCAGGAACAATTTAGTAGGGACCATAGAAGGGAGTGAAGTGTGTAACCCAAGTCTCAAGACCCATCAATAGGGAGCTGTGCAGTCTCCTCTCATGTTGGCTTTTTTTTCTAGTCTTTTCCTTTAACATTCTGAAGTGAAGTTGGCATCTTCCATCTTTTCTCTCAAAGCCAAAAGCCAGAAGCACCCAAAGCCTTAAGACACTGAAGAGACTCAAAGCCATTGGAGGAAATTTGGAGCAGGTCCAAAGACTTGAAGAGGCTCAGAATAGAGTCTGAGGAGCCTGAAACTCTCCTTCCCTCTCCACCTCCACCCTAACCCTCATGAAGGCACAAGGCATTGATGTCCACCAATGAGGAGAGAGTCCCATATCAATAGGCTTTGGAGTTCTGGTTACAAGAAACTAAAAGGTAGAAGGGCTAGGTTGTGAAGGGCTTTAAAGGCAGGGGATTTATGTTTCATCCTGATGGTAATACGGAACCTTTAGAATTTATCGAGTAAGGGGTATGCCATAGTCAGTCCTGCACTTTAGGAAGATCACATAGCAGCTGAGTGGAGGATGCGCTGGATTGGGGAAGAGTTGTGAGGCAGGGAGGCCAACTCAAGCCCATTTCAGCAGTCCAGGTGTGAGGCGATGAAGGCCTGTGCTAGAGCGGCGGCTCTGTGAGTGGAGAGAAGGGAATGAATATGAAAGACATTGTGAAGGGAAAAAGGACAAGACTTAGCAACGTATTGGATATGTAGGGCAAGTGCGAGTAAGAAGTCAAGGATGAGACTGAGAGCGTGAGCCTGGGTTACTAGGACGACAATAATAACGATAGCTAATATTTATAAAGTGCCTACTATGCGCTGGGAACTACACTGCTTTACAATTATTATATTTGATCCTTGCAATATCCCTGGGAGGAGATACTGTATATAGAGATATATATTTCGGTACTAGAATAATAGTACTCATTTTACAAATGAAGAAACTGAGGCAAGCAGAGGTTGTGACTTGCCCAGGGTCAGATAGTGAGTGTCGAAGGCTGAATTTGAACTCAGGTCTTTCTGACTCCAGGCCCTAAGCTCTCTCCACCATGCCACCTAGATTGTGGTTCTAGCAACAGTAATATGGAAATAAGAGGAGAAGGCTATGAAGGAAAGGTAATGAGTTCTGTTTTGGACATGTTGAAGTTGAGATGTCCAGTGGCCCCTTAGTGATATGAAACTGGAAGTCAGGAGAGAGGTTAGGGCTGGACAAATAAATCTGAGATTATCCACCAAGAAATGCAAGGTGAACCAGTGGGAGTTGATAAGATCACAAAGGGAGATAAAGAGGAACTATGCTTAGAATTTGCATCATACTTTCCTTTCATGAGAGTGTAAGCTCCTTGTGGGCAGGGGGTATCTTATCTTTGTTTTCCAATACTGAAGGGAGGGCCTTGAATAGAGAAGAAATTAAATGTTTGGTGAATCAAACTGAACTTCAGTTTGCAGGCATATGACTGAGTCATGCCCAGAAATGCTGGTGGTCAGCACCTTCGTTTTGGAATATGACACGTAACGTCTCTTTGCTAAAGTACAGAAGGCAGATTAGCAAATTTGTGAATTGTGGGCTTGTTTATATTTCTATTCCCAGAGCTTCCTTCTCTTTTATGTGGCTGTTTCCAAGTGACTGGAATAAATGCCAGTAGTTAGCCTGGTTTAATGGTCAGCCAAATCCCTTTAGATACCCAACCCTGGACTTAGCTTCCTGCTGGTCTAAGCTTTACAAGGGCTATGTGCAACTGAGAAATACGTTTTCCTCCTTTTTGTATTTCCTCTGGTTCCCTTGGGTTTGTGAACTTCCAAAAGTGGTAACAAAACACCACATTACCTAACACACTTAGGAAGCAAATGTTCATGTCTGAAGGCCACAGTGAAAAGTCACAGAATCCCAGACAAACCACAAAAAGCCTTTGATTATACTTAACTTCCCAGTGTTCCCCACCAAGGGACTTGCTACATTGGCTGTGGAGGAAAAGGTGAAATCTCATTTGCCTTTTGAGCTTGGCTTCCTCTGTCTCATGCAGGAAAATGGGAATCCTGAGATGGGACCATGGGGTGTTTCCCCTGTAACGTGTCTGCTGGGGAGGTGGCCAGTCCTCTTGCTATTTTTAAACCTTTGGATGTATTTGCCTCCTTGGTCCTGGGAGTTGAGGATGGGGAGGTGGGGGACATCAACCCTGTCCCACTGAGTGTTTAAATAATAGTCAAATAATAAAAGGGTGCCTGGGAAACTGTTTCCCTTTTCTCCAATCCTTTTTTTTTTAAATAAGAACTCATCAGGGAAAACCCAGCAACATGACATTGTCCCCACTGTGATGGGCCTGTTGGGAGTGAGTAGAAAGCTGTATGTAAAAGGCCATTTGACTTGAAATATTGGTGTCCAAAAGAAGGTTTCACTTAGGGCCTCAGAGCAGCCAGTGTTTCTTTCCTCCTACTTCTCTGCACAGGTAGTGGTGGCGCTTCCCGCCTTATTCAGAGTCCCTGGGGACTTGGATTTGTTTTCAATTTTAACTTAGCCTGAACTTTCCCACTGAAAATTGTTGCCCTGTTGGGGTACTACTCTTACCCATGTGCCCAAACTTCCCAGTTATGCAGGAGAAGGGGCCAAGGACTTAAAAGTTTATCCAAGAGGTTGGATAAGGGCCTCAAACCTCTAAAAGGGCCTAAATGGGAACCACTCCCAGGATCCAAGTTTGGGGAACAGAAGGTAGGATTACAATGTGAGAATGAGCATAGGCCAGTATATTTTCCTGTACAGTAAGATCTGTGGGTTTCATGAACACATGTCCCTTGCTCCTGCCCACCTAAGAGGCCTTGTGGGGTAGCCACAAAAATACTAGACTTGGGAGTCAAGAGATCTGCGAATGAATGTAAACTGAACGCTTCTCCAAACATTCCCTTGCCTTACCCACTTCACAAGGTAAACTTTGAAGTTGCCAGTGATATTAGGTGTTAATGGTGGATCCTCAGGGAATGAGGGGAATCACTAGCTCTGATGCTGTTGAACTCAGAGGTACCACTATTCTTTGATATAGATTCCCGGAGGGGAAATTCCCAAGTGCTATTTCCCAGGACATATGTGACTATCCGAATTTATCATTTATTTTCTTCCCAGAGGAATTCGCAGTTTTGATCTATTTATCCAAATAAACACCCTTCTGTAAATCTGTTTTGTGGGGGTGTGGGTGGGAACTACACATGGAGCCTAGGCCTGCCCATGGATTGGGAGCACCCAGTGAATCTGGAGGGCTTTCTAGCCAGTCTGAAGGATAGACCCTCTGGGCATTTCTACTCCTAGTTGTAAGTCAGTCTTTCCGTTGCTTTGTAAGTATACTCCACTCAATGCCTCCTGCCTTGGGGACAGAAGGCCAGCACGAGGGAAGAGGAAAGGCCCCTCAGAAAAGCCTGACACTCCCATTTCCATGTCTAGAATTCAGATCCAGCCCCTGTCCATCTTCCGCTGGTCCTGTCTATTCCCTTTCTCACCACCAGAGTGAAAGGGCAGCGCTTTGCTCTTCCTTGCTCTTTCCTGGGAGAGGGTGGGAGGTGCACTAGCCTGAACACAGGATGTCTGTAGGTCAGGGGAGGAGCCTAGCACCAACTAAAGGCAAAGGCTTTATATCTGTAAGCCTGGGACAGGGAAGGTTGAGCTTGCTTTAGACACTTTGCCTTTAGATTTCCTGAAGTCTGTTTCTGCCACCCCCAGCACGTCTACCGGTTCCTAAGAGACATCTGCAGATCTGCCCATCTGTCTCAGGTCCTAATTGCTGTCCTTACACCATCCCCTCCTTACGTTGCCCCCACCCCTCCCTCCTTTCCCCCCACAACACGCTTTCAATTTTCAACATTCCTGAGCTCCAGTATGTCAACTCCCCATTAGCCCTGCCTCAGACCTCTGGCCCACAGACAACTGTGCTGTGACCTTCTCTCTAGGCTGGGCACTCCCCTCATTGGAGCCACCGCCAATCTCATTCCCTCCCACACACCAACATTCATGGCCCTGTAAAATGGATTACCCCTGACCTACAGCTCCCCAGATGGTATAAGCATGTCTGTTAATGAGGCATACATCCCTCTGTCCTCAGGCATGTCTGGGTACACACCATGTGCACGTCAGCATGTCCCTCTAACAAGGAGTCCCCTTAATTCCTCCACAGGTAGCACCTCATTTCCCTTACTTCCAGAGCATGTCATATATCCCCTTAGGAAGTTGCAAGCTACTCTAGGGCAAACATTCATTTTTCATCATTGTACTCCCCAATGCAATGGCAGTGCCCTACCTATGCTGGGTACATAATGAATTTGGACCCTGTAGTCCGCCATTTCCGATGCTGCCCAGGAATCCCTTCCCCTCCTGGCCTCCCAGTGTGACCATCCTACCCTGGGGTCACTGCTACCCACTTACTTTTCTCTGTTCTTGATCCCAGGTGGTGAGAGAAAATGATGAAGCAACCAGCCCAACATTCAAGTTTTAGCCTCAGAAAACCCACCCTGGTTGCTTGGCAATCCTTTTATTCTTAAAGGCTGTCTCCTTTTGCACATAGGAGAGATGGCCTAGTGGGAATTTGGGCACCGAGGGAAGCACGCTGCCAGGACAGGGGCCCTGATGGGGAAGGCCTAGGTCTAGGAATAGTGGAAGGATGGAATAAAGGAGGCAGCTTTGGGCTCACATTCAGTCCTACTCGGTACCTCTGTGACCTTGGGCAAGTCACCTGACATCTTGGGGTTTAATTGGCACTCTTCCAGCTCTACATGCTGATTCTAACAGTCTATGGGTGTGGGAGTGGGGGTGGGGGATGGTATGTGGGTCCTGGGCAGTTTCCTTTCCCTTCCCCCAAAGAGCCAGGACAGGACTCAGCAAGAAACCAGAGACAGGCACAGAGGTGATGGGTTTAGGAGCCAGCTGGCCAGCCAGGCTCTTGCTGACAGGGCTGTCTTGGGAAGGTTCTCTCAGTCACTGTCCTGTCTGTGCACACTCTAGAGTAGAGGGTTTCCTCCCCACCTAAGGAAGCAGGATCATTGTTCCACTTCCTGTTCTGAGACCTCCGTACCCTTTGGGTGGGGCGCCCTCCTCTCTAGGCCCAGAAAAGTGGACACATCATCACTGAGAAGATAATGCTAAGCCTCAGACTACCGCTGAGCTTTCTTGTCACAGAGCTGATCTCTGAGGAAGGCAGGGCATCAGTTTCCTCAACTCTAAATGAGGTTAGACTAATGTCTCAAGTCTCTTCCAGCTCTAAATGTTATGACCCTAAGTGGGCACCAAGCTTGCTAGGGATGCAGCATACTGGGAGACCACTAGCTCATAGGCCCTTGGGCACTGGCTATATTTATAATCAATTAGCAAATAGATTTAAGGTGCTGAGGAAAGTAAGGAAAACACTACTGAAAAAGAAATATAAAAACGAAACTTGGGTAGAATAAGGATAGAGATGGCAAGATCTGGGAAAGAAAAGGTGCAGGAACCCACATGACAGAGTCTGGGACATTCTTTTAAGGAGCTGGTTGTCAGAGACCCTTGTGCATTCCTGAGCAACCACTTTCCCAGCTAGTGCTGACTACCGCAAAAACCGAGGGAAAAAACTAAAGCTAAAATGAACTACTCTTACTTAATATGGTATTTAAAAGAGGTCATCAAATTATAGTCCTCTTCCAAATCCAGGACAGTTTCTATGATATTCTGGTCATCAAAAGTTGGCTTGAGGCAACTTGCTTCTGCTTCTGTGGCCTTGTGTGGGCTCTCATCCATGAAGAGAGCCAGGACTTCCTCTTTAAAGGGGGAATCTTCTGAGCGACTGCAAACCCGGTTTAACTCATTTTCAAATTCTAGCTTTCCAGCCAATTCTTCAATAGTTCGGATGCTTGTATGGTCTTAAAAATAAAAAAAAAATCTGTATTCAAATGTGTACAATAGGCATTTAGAAATTTTTCACTGATAATTAAGAGTTCTGCATGGTTCTGATGATCTACTGGGATGGTGAAACATACCAGGCTGTCTTTGCCCCAGGCTTCTATCTTTAACTCAAATTCTGTAGCTATCAAAGTTAGTGCCAAAGTAAAGTGAGGCCTCTGCTTGACACAGAAAAGGCCCCAGTGAGGATATAGAGTCACTGACATTTCTGAGAATCAGTGTGGCCCATTTTCATGGACTTATATCACCTGAATACTCTATGTTTGAGAAAAAAGGGCAGCCATTTGTTGGTGAACTGGAAGGACAGAGAGTAGATTGGTCCAGAGAAAACACTGGGCAGAATCATGACCTGGGTGAAGTCTATCTCCATTTTGTTTCTGGCTTCTTTCTGTCCCCTTCTCCAGTCCTCTCTCCCAACACTTTACCCAGCCTTCTTTCCCAGGGTAGGGCCTCCACGAAATTCCCAAACCTCCTGCCTCAGCGCTTTTCTAGGGTTGCAGGATTCAGAGTTAGAAGGATCCTTATCTTATCTAGTGCAGTGGTTCTCATAGAACTGTATGGGGCTTACACTGCCAATCCCATGCCCAGGTGGGAGCAGACCCCTTGAGAAACACTGATCTAATCCAATTGCCTCATTTCACAATAAGGAAACAGATGTGAGTTGGTGTCGAGTTGGAAGGGGTCTTAGAGACCATCTAACCCCCTTATTCCTACAGACAAGGAAACTAAATTCTGGAGAGTTTATTTGTAGTAGTAGTATTTTTAATTTGTATCCGTATCACAGTGTCTTGTACAAAGTTAAGTACTTAACGGTTGCTGAATTCTACTGGTACTAAGTATGAGGCCCAGGACTCAAACCCAATTCTTCCACTCTCTCTCCAGTCCTCTTTCCTCAGCACCGTCCCTAGTCTTTCCAATAAGTAGAAAAGGTGGGATTTGAAGCCAGATCTTGTATCTCCCAAGCACTACACCATACAGACTCCTAAGTGTTCTTTCCATTATATCACAGTCTCATACGAGAGGCTGGGATAGACTAATTCAGTGCATAACGTGTCACCCTCCTTTTCCAAATGATCACCTTCATTTTGAAAAAGGATGCATGGTTTGTTAATAGGGTACAACAGAAAGAGTGCTACATTTGGACCTGGATTCAGATCTGAGTGCTGCCATTTACTAACTCAGTCACCTTCATCAGGTCATTCAACGTCTCTGAGCCTTAGTGCTTCAGTTCCCCAAGTGGAAAATGGGAGAGGGGATTGGACTAGATGTCTTGAAAGATCTCTTCCGTCTCCAATTCTATAATCCTTTGACCCAGAAGAATCACTTCAGGCCTGGGATGGAGGAGAGACTGTGGGCCTAGAGGTGAGGGTAGGAGAGGGAAGAGAAAGAAGCTTCCTTATCCATCTCTGATTACAGCTGTGACCTGTTTCAGTACTCTCACTAACTAGCCAATCTGCTAGATTGTAGGACAGTAGTAGAAAGAACATCATATTTGGAGTCAAAGAACTGAGTTTGACCTCCAACTCTGCCACTCGACTAGTGGTGTAACTTTGAGGCTGACTTCCTCATCTGCAAAAGGATCTTGAAGGTCCCTTTTAGCTTTAAATCCTATGATCCTAAGTCATGTAACTGGTCATCCCCATGTTGAGGACATAAAACATAATAAGTACTGAGATAAGAAAGATTTTGTATACTAGAACCAAATGAAGTCATTAAGTGCTGTGAGGTTCTGAGAGCACATTGGTCTGTTGTACTTTTTGTGAAAGGAGAAACACAGGACAGACCATCTGAGACCAATTATTTGCAATCTCCTTATTTACCAACCTTTTTTTTTAAGCAAAAAGTTCTATCTCCTTTAATCTATACTGCACGTGCTACCAGCAGCCTTCTGATAGCACAGCTCTGATCATATCACTTTCTTCATTAAAAACCATCAGTCAGCCAGTCAAGTCAGTCAGTCAACAAGCATTTATTAATCAGTGATTTCCTACTGTCTACAATGTAATAAGGCCAAATTATGAGCCTGGCACTAGGGCCTCTTCACAATTCTCCCTGTCCCACCTTTCCACCCTTGGAATCCATCTCCTACTCTCCCCTTCGCATTTTTTTTTTGGCCGGGTAATTGGGGTTAAGTGACTTGCCCAAGGTCACACAGCTAGTACATGTGTCAAGTGTCTGAGGCCGCATTTGAACTCAGGTCCTCCTGACTCCCGGGCTGGTGCTCTGCTCACTGTGCCACCTAGCTGCCCCTTCCCTTCACATTTTTGGAATAGGACCTAACACTTCTCCTACCTCTGTATCTTTGTTCATGCTATCACTTATTTCTAGAATGTCCTTCCTCCATCTCTACCTGTTGAAATGCTATCCATCCTTCAATAGTCAGCCCCTTCAGGGACTTCTCCAACCAGGTACTCTTTTCCCCTCCTATACCATGGCCCCTACCTCTCTTACTACACTCATCACACTCTTCCTTTTATATTCTAGATATCAGAAATTGGTGGCCATATCATCTGCCCCACCTCAAGAACCCACCCAGGATCTTTCATTTTCCAGGTCGCACTTCTGCTGTTCCCAGAGGACAAGGCTCCTGGTGGCCTGATCAATGGCTTTACTGCATCTTACTCTTTTCAGTCTACAGCTATTAACAACCTTCAGATTAAAAACCCTAATATTGACCTTCTTGATTGTCCCACTTTACTCCTGAGAGCCAGGCAGACTGCCATCCTCTCTGGACATCAAGGAGTACTCACCAATCATATCAAGTAGATCCTTTGTGATTTCTTGGTTGGAATTGTTGAGAGGAACGTTGGCTTCAACCTTCAAATATCTATCCACATCTTTCCTATATTCCCCCAGAAGGGGAGGGCAAAAAAATGGTGATAGTTTAGCTTTCTTTCAATAATGTACTGAGGAGGGAGACCAGAGCTATCAAGTAGGGTGATGAGGCCAACCTTCTGGTGATCTTAAATTGTCAGTGAAAGTCTGAATAGAATAAAAGAAGCTTTGGTAAATAAATAAAAGGGAAAGTATAACAAAAGCCGGTGTGTCATAGGTGTTGGGCTAGTACTGATAACGAATTTATTAATCCTAATACTTTTAGTAAAGTGTTGTCCTGATTCATAACAATCCTGGCAGTGAGATGGCTCACATGGGCATTGAGAGCAGTGCATCAAATCTTTCAGGTCCCGAGGGTACCAAGAACCAGGTTTTGTTTTGGCAAAGAAGAGAAGACCATAGGGGAACAATAGACGATGGTAATTCTGTTGGGAATTAGGGATGAAGAGATTTGCAGAAGCACAGGTGTGAGTGGGGGAGACAGGGGGGAGTGACTAGGGGCCTAGCAGGAACAAAGACAGGTGCAGAGGAAACCTTGAGAAATGCTTTGAGAAACTTTGAGACCAAGAAAAACAAAGAGCTCGAAGATGAGGAAGAAAGCTTGATGAGGAAGAAAGCTTGAGGTGTCTTTTGTGCTATGAAGAACAATATGGATACAGTAAGTTTGGGAGAAAAATAAGTTGTGTGTAGGTACTTTCTAACCTTTTTGTTTCTGTGGCATGAAAAATCAGAGGTTTCGAATACTTACCACCCCTCTTTGCATTCAGACTTTCAAGGCAGGTCAATTTCTAGGATTCTTGAATAGCAAACTCAATTCAACAAATATTTATTAATCGCCTGCTATGTGCAAGGCCCTGGGCTAGGCTGGGGATACAAAGGCAAAACAATGAAATAGTCTTTGCCCTTCAAGAGCTTACATACTATTAAATTAGCAGGGCCAGATTTGGGAACCTTTAATTATGTTTTTCTTGAATAGTCTATAGGGGTAAGAGTAGATGATCTAGAATATCCCTTCCAACATTAAATCCTATGGTCTTATTATATCTGCATATTTTCCAGCCTTTGCCTTTGGAGATACCTGAGGCCCTCTGTAAGACATTAACTTTGTGTTTTTTGAAAGTAATAGTGTTAGTTACAAACTCTTGGACTTTTTTTTTCTTTAAAAATAGGTCTCCCCATCTCAACCAGGCTAAATGTGCAGGGGGGGGTGCTCATAGTCCAATCCCAATACGGATTGGCACAGGAGCTTTGGCCTGCTCTGGTTCGTCCCCTCCCTGCCCCACTTCTGGGAGCCCACCAGATTAATGCTAAATTTAGTGTGGACACCTGAACAGTACCTGCAAATCAGAACTCTTAAGCTCAAGAGATCTGCCAGCCTCAGTCTCCCTGATAGCTGGAGTTACAGACATTGCCACCACACCCATAAACCCTTTCTTCCAGAAATAAGAAACATCTTAGAATGTAATAGTTAAAATACCAAATTAAAAATCACCTTAAACTTTCTTTTCTCCAACTTTCCCCATCTCCAGTGGCTCTCAGAAACTGCCTTTCAGGTACAAAAATCGAGGAATGCATCAACACATTTTCCTTGCTGGTCAAAGGTTTTCTTTTTGGGCATAAAGTGTGTGGCTTCATATTTACTGGGATATGATTTGGTACAAAGACAGGGTTCTCATTTTCAGGAGCACAGGAAACAGGAGCAAACTGACCAACATAGGAAGTGGTGGAAGGATATCTCCTGCAAAGAAGTTTATTCATCTGAATAGAGAAGGAAGAAGGTGAGGTGTCCAAGTCTGGCTTTTGCTGACTTGGGCACTCTTGAGAATGACTGATGCCTTCAAACGCACGGTCAATGGCTGCTGTCAGCTCCTTTCTGCATCTTCTTAGCTTTTCAGACATTTCACCTAAAAATGGCCATGGTTCTGTTATAACAGTGTGTGAGAAATGCGAGAATACATAAAACGGCAAGAGAACTTATCAAAAACCGTACCAATTACCCTCCTTGCCTCTCTCCTGTAATGTTTTCTTTTTTCATCCATTTACCTGGGCTTCACTGAACACTCACTATATGCTGCCCCCACAGGCCTGTGGTTATGATTTTAATGGCACCAGGAAGGTCTACCTACCCTAAAACTTCTTTGCCCTCTTACTCCAAAATCAATACTCTTTCCTCCGTTGAGGTCTTCAAGAATTTTTTTTTTTTATTCCTTCTAGTACTCTGAGAACCCAACATCTTTACTCCTCAGTTGTCAGCTAACAAGGTAGAATTTGCTTACAATATGGAACCTGTACTAATGGGCCATGAAGTCAGAAGACCTGTTCATAGGGGTAATAAGAGTCAGAGATGTAGGGGGTCTGATGGACCATCTAATCAAGCTTATTTTACAGATGATGGAATGAAGGATCTAAGAGGCTATGAACTTGTACAGTTCATAAAAGTAGCAAGTGGCAGGGCTGGGAGTTGAAACTGGGTCCCCTGACTCCAAACTCCACCTTCTTTCCCCTATACCACATTTTCAAATACTCACTGCTCCAAACATTTACTAGTTGTGTAATCATGGGCAAATCATCAACCCCCTCAGATCCTCAAGTTTTCTCATTTATAAAATGGTTATAATACTTCCTTGAAACATTAAAAGACTGTGTTAATCTGTAAACACAGAGTGTAGACTTTTTTTTTTTTAATATTATCTTACAGGGTTGTTGTGAAGAAACAAATGAATGTGAGTTCTTATTCTGACCAGAATCCACAACTAGTTGAAAGAAAGGCCTTTCAGGAATGGAACACTGGAAAGACAGGGACAGGCATAACGAAGTCTCTTGAAAATGAAATCCTTAAAGGATCCTTCCTCCAAAGAATGAAGTGCTGGACCTGAAGTCAGGATGTTCTGAGTTCAAATCCAGCCTCAAAACACTTGGCTATGTTACTCTGGGCAAGTCACTTAAGCTGTCAGGCCTTTCTTTATCTGTAAAATGGAGGAGATAATAGCATCCATCTCCCATGGTTGCTGTGAGGATAGAATGAGTTAATATTTGTATAGCACTTTGCAATCCTTGAAGTGCTATATAAATGCTAACAATTAGCAATGCTTTTTCTCCCTGGTTTCTTTACCATAGCTCTCCAATGCCCATTCAAACTGAAGTACACCGAGTTGGTTCCTGGGGAGGATCCAAATGTGTACTTCACCAGGAAAGTTTTTATTAAAATAGAAGACAAAGCCTTCCTTAGACCAAAGAAATGATTCTCTCCTCTACAACAAAATGAAATTCATCTCCAGCATGCCTCTGAAATCATACACTTCTACTTCCTGTCACCAACGAACAGTGCTGCTGAGCCCTGGGCATAACACGATCATCACTTCTAGCATTCCTGTCACAGAAACGTATATCCATCAGAAGTACACCATCACCCCGCCAAGGTTCAGATGCTGTAACAGATCTGACATCCATTATTAAAGGGTGTGTGTGTGTGTGTGTGTGTGTGTGTGTGTGTGTGTGTGTGTGCGCGTTTAATTTAGGATTAGAATTCTCAAACATTTTTTGAAGGAAAAAATCCAGGGGCCAAAAACACCTTTTCATATAAATAGGTTTCTGCCCCGCATAGTCTTCCCTCCCTTGAGCCTCCCACTGCCTTTAACTTCTCCTTTTCCGCAGTTCTCCATTACTGACTCAGAACCTTGGAGCCACAGAATCTCAGATGTGGTAGAGATCTCAGATGCCATCTAATCCAACTTCCACCTAAAGAAGTCACCTTATCATATTCCTAACAAGCAGTGCCACCCCCATACCCATCTCCATCTAATCGGTTGGCAAGCAAGACCTGTCATTTCTACCTCTATCTTGCTTGCACCTTGTCCCTTCTCTTCACTCTTACTGCATCTACCCTAAGTCAGGCCCTGGTGCTTACTGCACCATTCTTTCCCTTCTCCATTCTAGTGGCTCGTTGAATTCCTGATTTTGGCACACAGGGTCTTTCAAAATCTGGCCCTAACCTAACCTACTTCTGCAGCCCTTAGATTATATTACATTAGCTCTAGAACCCAGCCAAACTGGCCTAGTCTATCCCCTTCTCACCTTGCCTTAGGAAGGCACTCTGTAAACCTCTGCTCACGCTTTTTACCCAGGTCTGCAATGAATTCTACCTCCTCCCCGCCGTTTCTGTAACCTTTTTAAGCCCTTTGCATAAAGTTTTCCCAGAGTGCCCCGCGGCCTTTCTCTGCCTCCGTGAGAGGCCTCTCCCCAAATTTCTCAGCCTCAGGAGAGCCTTTTCACACGGCTCCTTTTAGCTCGTCTCAGTCATCAGCGTAGGCTTCTTCCCCGTCAGAATGTAAACGTCTCGAGGGCAGGACCTCATCACCCACCAGTCCACTAACTAGCAATTAGGGGTGCTGGGGGCTAGCGGCTGGGCGCGGTGCTGCTCGCCGGGGTTTCAAAGGAAGGCCAACGGCTCTCGAGGAGCTCACAGACTAACGGGGAGACCCAGGCAAACCCGTCACATGCCCGGTGAGTGCTCCATTCATCACAGTGGGTGGACCTGACTCTCTAACCGGATTGAGGGGCGGGGGAGCGGCTCAGCGGAGGCCTAAGGTCGTCTCCATGCAAACGATTCGGACCCCTACCCCGCCCCACAACGCAGGAGACCAAAACTCAGGGAGCTCGCCCCTCCTTCCCCAGCGCCTTCCCACGACGCCCGGGGCGCCCCTCCCCCTGCCGCCCAGGCCTCGCTGGAGGTGTCTCAAGACCACGTTGGGCTTCGGGCGGCCGAGGCTTCCTAAAGTCACCGAGCCCGGGGTCTAGGGACTCCCCTTCCCCGCTCGGCCCCGCACCCACAGTCTGGCTGAGGGCGGCCCTCGCCTCCACTCGGTGCGGAGCCCGCCCTGACCTAACTCCCGGCCCGGCCTTCTCCGGCCTGTTTGCGCCCCCTTCCCATACCCGGATGGCCCCTCAGGGACAGCGGAGGGGGGAAGGGGGCCTCTCCCTGACAGCTGAGGGGGAAGCGGGTGAAGACCCACAGTTCCCGCCTCAGCTTTGGCGAGGCCCTCGGGAAGCAGGGGGGGGCGGGGCCCTGGACCTTGGAAGGCCGAATCTGGCTCTTCTGAAGCCTCCCCCACCGCGGCCCCAGGATCGGGTCTCTGGGGCCTCAATTGTCGCCGCAGCTGTTCCTCTGCCCCGCACGCCCCCGCCCAGCCCGCGCGCTCCCCCGGCTGCAACGGCCGCCGTGCACGCGCACAGACTAGGCTCCCTCCCCGCCCCCCCCAGGTCCCAGCACAGGACGCCACGCCGGCTTAGTGCAAACCATTCGCTTTTATTCTAGCATAAAAACCCGGTGTTGTAGGCGGGCAGCCTGGTTCTGAAGGGGTCTCGAGCTGCCAAAGACCCTGGCCAAGCCGAGGCAGGAAAGGAAGGGCTCCCGCCGCGCCCCCCCCCCCCCCCGGCTACATCGTGTTCCATTAGGGTGCAGAGGAGAAAACCCGTGGTTTCATCACCGTGGCACGGTCACACTGCCAGTCTCAAAGGAAGAAAACTGGCAAAGGGGAATCTCCCTTACAATCAAATGGGCCAGGGTCGGTAGAGGCGTGTTTCGGACCTGGCCGAGGCTGCGGGGCAGGGGGGGGTGGAAGGGCAAGGTCGGCGTGCCAGGGGACCCGGGTGGGGGCAGCCCAGCCCTCAACACGGGGATGGTCTACAAAGCAATACACCAAAAGCAATCGAGAGCTAAACGAACTACAATTTCAGTGCTTTGAAATAGTGAAGGGTTGGAGACAAGGCCTTGGGCAAAACGCTGCTGGGCATTGGGATTGGGAAGGTTCCTGGCTACCTGGTAGCCAATCCCAGCTTGCCAGGAACGCACCACCTTCCATTCAGCAGGTGGGAGGTGGCAAAGGACCGAGGGTGCGGCAGCTCTGGGATTAAGCGCAGAGGTCAGAGAGCAGACCCTAGAGGGCTAACAGCTAGGATCGGGGTTGGTCCACATTCTCCTTCCTCTACAACAGAAGAAACCTCTTTATATAGTTTGCATCCAGGGGACCAGCTCCTGATCTGAGGGCCTGGGACAGAACTAGTGATGTCAGTAGGCAAAAGCCAAGATAGGCAGTCCTAGGCACAAGAGAAAGGCAGTGGCATTGGGTTAGGGCATTTTTTAAAATGGAGAGGAATCTAGAAGATAGCACACTGAATTAGGAGTTAATTTCAAGAATGCTGACAGGTTTTTGTTAGTAAAAGAAAACAACTTTGGCATATGCATTTAAAAACATGAAAACAGGAGTCTGTGTTCTATAAATTAAATGATGTCTTTGCTACCAAGAGGCAGAAATAAAATGGTGTCCACAGGCACTGCTTTCTGGCAGCCTCTGCTAATAGGGGAAACCAGTTGCAGCCAATGAATATCACAACACTGACACCAAATGGCAGGCCTGAAATTCGGAGATCAGGGAAAGGTGACCAGAAAAGGAAAAGGGTGCTCCAAACAAGACAAAGTTAAGAGTAAAAAAGGTTATCTGCAATTTATCAGAGGAGAATCCTTCCCCGCCTCTCTAAAATAGAATGATCTGTCAGCAAGGGAACAAAGTTGGGCAATAAATTTCTTTCCTATCCCTCCCAGCTATGCAACCAGAACGGAAAGTGGGTTGGAAGAACTAACTTTTCCTTTTACCAAACAGTTCCTTTTCAGTGGCAATGCAAATGACAAGGAATTCTCAGTTATAGGCCCGAAGGGTAAGCAGGGAGGAAACATTTCCAAAATTAATGTTTCCAGGGAAAGAAGACTAAGAAAACTAAATCTCCAGCAGCCTTAAAGATGGGGAGATTGTTTTTAGCTATAGCTAATAAAAAATCCAGCTGAATATAGAATCAAAAATGTTTCAATTCATCACTGAATACAGTAGTCATTAGCATCTAAAGATGTCCCACGCTAAGGAAGAAGACAGAAGATTCAAATACATTTAAAATCTACACTTATTGAGAAAACAGTTGCATTCAAGTCATTTCATTCTGGAAATACCAAAGGGATCCAAAATCAAAATGAATGTTTTCTTCAAGGGAAAGGGGAGGAATTCTTCAAGTAAATCTGTGTCAAGATATAAGAATGACAGATCAAAAAAGTGCCCAATTTCACTTCTGGGTGAGTTTCCTGTGAGAGAGGCTACAATGGCAGCTGGCAAAGAGAAAGGGGAAAGTGGAAATCCGAGAACTCTAGAATAGAATTGAGTCTAATCAATACAGAAAGCTCACTACTGCCAACAATCATCTGAGTGCACCAAGAAGAGCTACTTTGGAGATTTTCCTGGAGAAATCTTCTCTTCCCCCAATGGTAGACTTTATCATCTCTTCACTCCCACCCCCACCCCTACACCCCACCCCATTCCCCAATCATGTGTGGATTCTCCAGCCTTCTAGCCTTTACCCAGCTGACCCCAGCTCTGTAGCATTACAGGTGTTTACAGAACTTTCCCATAACTTGTATTTAAAAATAATAATTCAGCCTCTCAACAATAACCCTTCATGAGGAAACAGGGTCGTTTTTTTTTCTCTTCTGTTCCATAAAAAGGGAATTTCCCTTATGGATGGCAGTCTGTACATCTGGCAGCTTTTAGAGTGCAAGAGATGTTCCAGATGTGTCAAACGGTACTCTGGAAGCTAGTGGCTGTCTTCAGGCAGTTTCAGTTGGTATCCATGCTATACACGTCATCCTCCTCCAGCCCCTCCTGGGAGCGCCTTCCTTTCTTCCCTGCTTCTGAGGGACCAGGGAAACCTGGGACTGAGGGTGCCTTATAAAATTCATCATCCCGACGCTGGTAAAACAACACGTATGCTGCTTTTGTCTGCAAAATAAGAAGAGTCAATCTGATAGGCTGAATCAAATAAAGTCTAGAAAACCTCTTCTGACTAGTTATGAACAGTAGCAACTAAAGAGGATTTTACCCTCACCTGAAGAATCTACAACAGATACAGACCTTTTTGAACCTATGCTGTCATTGCTCAGGGTGTAAAGGGTCCCAAGTACAGAGACTTTTCAATACTGTTATTTAACGGCCCTGAGCCACAGACCCACTTTCTTATTACAGCTTCTTCTCATTTTCTATCACCCATGTTTCCAAAGTTTTCCAGCTTTAATTCATAAAGGCTGAATGCAGGAACTTGATAACTTGAACCTACTCAAAAGTACTCACCACTATTTGATCCTCAGAGGCCAGAGATACATTACTATCATCGAAGTAATACCATTTGCCATTCAGTTTGTTTTTTGCATATGCAGTATCTGTCAAGTCAGGGAAGAATATATTGGCAATTACTAAAGAGCGTTTCTATGCTACATTAATAATCACAACAAAGCTTTTTCAAAAACCTTGAATTTTAACTGTTACTGAGACACACAGCAAACTGGAATGTGTGATATATTATGCAGATAATATTGATTTTCTAATCTGTTTCTCCAAAGATTAGCTTCAAGTGAACAAGCAAGCAATGAAGCTCTTGATGACCAAAGTTTTAAGCTGGATTTATATAAATTAATCCCACAAACATAGATAGCTAGTATCAGGTTATAAGCCTGCTAGAGTATGCCAATATTTTAAGATTGGCAGGGCTCATAGATAAGAGCCAAAAGCTCATTTTTGAGGTTAGGTAATAGACTGGTATTTAGAAAAGAAATGCAAACTGAACTAAAATCTCTCTCTTTCCAAAAGCCAATAAAGCTTTTGTATTCAAGTCTATCCAAATCCAGCATCTTTCACACACAAAACAATCCTATGTAGCGCTTACACATTAGACCCTGAGTATACTTATCCAAGGAAGAAATGCTTTCCAACCAAATCCAAAATACCTCACAAACGAACTACAACAAGACTCCTCTTACCTGGTGTCCTCATCTCCAGATGCATACTACCGGATTAACCCTTTCTAAACTGTATTCGTCTAAAACCTAGCTAAACTTATCCTCTCTCCAACCATATCTTTCACTATACTTCTCTAAAGAGGTACTTCTTAAAACTGTGGGTCTTGACCCCATATGGGGTGGTGAAAAATCTGGCAACCATAAAAGGCTTCTGAACTCACAAGGACCAAAAATTAACTAAAAATCAAACGAGTACTAAATCCAAGGTGCTTTGGCAGCACCTGCCTGTGTTGCTTCGATCAACTTCACTGCAGCCTTGGTTCTGAACACAAAGCATGCCCACTTTGCACTGGGCATGCCCTCAGGCCACAATCACCAACACTTCAGGGGTTGAGAGTAGAAAAAGTTTAAAAAGCCCTGCTCTAAACCAACTCTCTGATCTAACCAAATGGTACAAAACTTCTCATTCTTTTCTGTCTCCATGTCTATACTAATGCTGTTTTCCCTGCCTGGGATTCTCTCAAAGTACTTACTGCTGAACTTCATCTGGCAGAGAGAGACAGACAGACAGAGTGTGTGTATGTACACGCATACACCCTGTATACACAATTTGACTGTAAGATCCAAAAGGCAGAAATTGT
The DNA here is from genome assembly GCA_028646595.1 of Phalanger gymnotis. NCBI lineage: Eukaryota > Metazoa > Chordata > Mammalia > Diprotodontia > Phalangeridae > Phalanger > Phalanger gymnotis. The sequence goes on from CM053624.1 coordinate 311,463,163, forward strand.
GTAATACTTTGTCACAACTCTCAGAACACCTAATACAGTACATGCACACAGAAAGTGTTCAATTAAAACTTGCAGATAAAATGAAACTGAAAAATTTGAGAATGACATGAAATCTGTTACTTACAGTGGCCCACACCCATAGCTCCATAATGATTGGATACTGCAATGAGGTCATAGACATAAGGGCCAGCTGCCGGGTCACAGACAAATTCAGACATATGCAGGTCTCTGAAGATAATACATAAAGCATCCCATAAGTATGTGAAATTACAGGTAAAATCTGGTAGATATTAGGTATATATAAGTAGTTCACCATATTCCAAGTTTCGAATATGAAAAGTCATAATATAAACAAATTAGAGGAGCAAGTTAGAAATCAGATTTAAATATAAGGGAAGAGTTCATGTTCAAACAAGGGACAGGGATAGAGGATTACTTTCGAAAAGGGACAGGGTCAAGGGAGAAAATTCAATAAAGGGGGATAGGTTAGGAAGAAGCAAAATATAGTTAGTCTTTCACAACATGAGTATTGTGGAAGGGTTATACATAATGATACGCATATGGCTCATGTTGAAAACAATGTGTGGATTTTACTGTATACTTTTAAAAAAATTAAGCCACATGAAATAGGAGATTTATATACCATTTTCTTTTTTGTGCTCTATAAAAAAATACTCCTTTTTTTTCCTGCTTTCAGTTCCGAAATAAAATTTAAAAATATCTCAGATCCAAGACATGGATGAATGGATTGAAATTATTCAGAAAAAGTTCCACTCCTTAACTGATAAAACAATGAAATGATACAGAAGCTTTCAAAGGAAGAAATCCAAGCTATCAATGTGAAAATAAAATCCTCCAAATCACTAATAATTAGAGAAATATAAAGTAAAGCAACTTGAAGATTCCATCTCACCCCCATTGGATTGTCAAATATACATGTGTGTATATGCGCACGCGCGCACACACACGCCCCCCAACACCAAAAAGGTTTTGGAAAAACAAGCATATTAACATATACTGTTAGAGCTATGAATTGGTATAACCACTCTGGAAAGGAATTTGGAACTATGCCCCCCAAATGAGTATGAGTAGACTGTCCATACTGATCAATAAGATTGTAAGTAAATCAGTAAGAACTAGATTCAAATTCTAGCTCTGACATTTACTAGATATAGGACCATGGGAAAACTATTTCCTTTTTCTGGCTTCAGTTTCCACATCAGTAAAATGGAGGTAAAGTACTTATACTACCTCCCCTCACAGAATTGTGATATTTGATGATTATCACAGTAGGTCAAAATAAAAGAATGGGAGCTAGAAACCTGGGCTCAGATCCCAGTGTCTTAGTCAGGTGACATTTGATGCTTCAGGTATTCCACACCCTGACTGTACAAGCCAAAAAGAAAAAGTAGAAGAAAAAAAAATGTCTAACAATTTCCTGGATACAGGGGTTCTGTAATGACAGGTTAAAGTATGATGCAATTATAGCCACAGCTAAAGACACCTCTACACAAAAATGAACTGGTTGTTTGTAACTCTAGGCCATATTTTAGGCAATGTTTTGGGGCCAAGGTCCCTTGCCCAGCAGTATTACTGCAGGATTTCCTGATTATGACTTTGCTTGTTATAGATATTAAAAAAATCCTACCTTATTGGAAATTCAACCACTGTGTCAAGTTTATCCCTCCAGTATCTGTTGTATGAAAATCGCTTGAGATGAACCACCAATATTTTTGGCAAAGACCACAAGTCAAATTTCTTTGTGGCCTGCTGATGTTTCTTACAGTTAGGACAATACCTGAAGAGGAAATAAATATGCTCATTTAACTGACATCATTCAATAGCTATAGAGCCAAGGTGACTATCAGAAAAGCATTCGGACAAACTTTCAGTTACTACCATAGTCACCTTTTCTTTATAGCAGTGAAGGTCACCGGTCCCCCACACCTTCAACATATATACCCTATGAGGGCCTCAAAGCACTCACTGTTATCTACTCCATACACAGGTAAGTACAGAACAGAGAATTTTAGGAAAGAGCTAAAGGAAATAATATCTTTTATATCAGGAATATTGGCCAATTCCCTTTAGTGGTTCTTCTCTGCTCCACAACCAAGTTGTCTCTAGTGCATAAAGCATTACTTCAGTACCACATGAAAAGTAACAATTTTGCTATTCTCAACTCTGGAAAACACAACCAATTAGTACAGAAAATATTACTTGCCAGGAAGTTACTTTCAGACTGGTATTTACAATGCCCAGTGTAAAAGAAAAAATTACTTAAATGGTTCATTGATGAATATAATGGCTATGCCTTTAAGCAGTGTGAGTCCATTGTAACGACGCAGACTATAACCTTGATACACCTTAGCAAACATTCATTAACCATCCCATGGCCAACCTAGAGATAAATTGCTCCAAGCTCTGTGAGGCTGGTCTTTGGATTACTGAGTACATAGCTAGTTCTGTCTTGGTAGGATTTGCAAGAGTTTACCTTCTGCTGCCATATCTAAAATTATCAGCATGTCAAAATGAAGCATCAGATGATGTCAGGGGACAGTGCACGTGCATGCACACATGCATGCACACACACGTGCGCAGGTGGCCACACACACTACACACTGCTCTCTGTAGTCCTTCCCATACACATTTGCTCAGTGACCCACTAACCAGGGATCATGCTCCCCAAGGGTTTCCATGGTGGTGAAGAGTTCTATGCAATCTCGGAGGGCTACCGTCGTCTTCTTCTTCTTCTGGGGCTGGAGCATACTGCTGTGTTTATCACAAGCCTATTAAAAACACAATGGTTAAGTTTGGTGCAAGAGGGTTCTCCAGAGTCAAAAAGAAACTCTAATCAGTCAAGGCAATGTATTTTCCTTTTCAGGTTAAATGGAATGCACTACAGAAAAATTGACATTGTTTTTCACTCTTAATCTGAAATCCACATTTAACATGTGAAAATGTACTGAGTTGTGGCACTGTCATTTGAATCATGATGGCAATCACGCTATTATCCCAAGACGAAAAGCCCTTTTCCAAATCCTAATTGCCCTACCACGGCTTCTTATTCCAACATCTGTGGCACAAAGCCTGAGAAACCCATTCTATGTTGATATTATCAGGTAGGCAAACTAAATCACCTACCTCTGATTCTTGTTCATCGTAGTGAAGACACCGGGTTTCGGTGTCCCAATCAACTGCAACTGTGGAACGAGCTGTGGAAGAGAAGGACAAGATTTCCATTTCCTGCTCACTGGCCAGCAAGAGAAGAGGCTGCTTGGGTAGCTGCTTTCCAGGTGATGGGAAAACAGAGAAGGATCAAAGTCAAGATCTAGCTTTGGCACCAGCTACTCCCTGAAATTTCTTATAACTAGACCCCTCCCCCTCTGGCCTGACCCTAAATCCCTCAAAGCAGGGAGCTTTCTCATCACTCTGAACATCCCTTTCTAAAGGTTTGTCGAGGTCTTCACATTATCAGCATGGAAAACCAAAATGTCTGACTAACATAGGTGGATGGCATTTTATATATGCATGCCAAGTTGATATTCACAAAATAATCTTAAAGGCCATTAATACTCTTGGCCCATTTCTTGTTTCATAAAAAAACATGATTCTATAGTAATTTGAAGCTTACAAGATGCTTTTAGCAAATTAGATATGTCAACTGACGTTTTCCCTCATCCACAAATCATGTTATTAATGGTTCTATAAACACTCTCTCTAGGGCTTTACAAATCAGCACTTGTCTCCTATGTATTCATCTCTGCTTATCTATGTTGGTCTAGTTCTTTGCTCATTTAGCAAACATTTACAAAGTGCAGGGACCCAGATTATCATTCTTATTACTAAGTCATATGACCAATCAGAATTCATTTTCAAACAGGCCATATCTTGTGAATAACCTTCTGGGATAAAAATTACGCTAGGAAACTTTTTCCTCAAACAAAATAAGGAGCAATTTCCTTAGAAAAGATCCAAATATTGGAAGAAAGATGGTGCTAACACAGAGATCATGACTTGTTCCTTCTCTTACTGGAGAATTATGTGTAGAGGAGAGACATCTGGTTCTTCTTTGTGGTCCTTAGCAGTTAAGTGCAAGGGTCATAGAATTTAGAGCTAAAAGAGACCTTAAAGTTGTCTAGTCCAGTCTCCTCATTTTACAGATGAGGAAATTGACACCAAAAGAGGGAAATAATACAAAGTCATACAGGTAGTAATAGACCCTGGATTCAAACCTGGGCTGTGCCTTACAAGTACAGTGTAGTCAAGAGATAGATAAGCTCTGTGGACCTTCTTCTAGATGTTCCTTTATTTTAATCAAGTTTACAATTTATCTTCACTATTTATTGTGAAATACACACACAGCATTTTTCATCAGTATTCAGATCTACAAATAAACTGACATTTGCTATTAAATCAGTTCTAAAAGTACAGAGAAAACACTTACAATTAAGTTTAAGGAGTTTCCCATCTGCTGCAAGAGAATTGATGTCAGTGGTGCCATAGGAATTCACCAGGCTAAAGGTGAAAAGCCTCTTTTTGCAGTGCTGGCCTCTGACTCTCTGCGAGACATTCTGACAGGACTCATTTCCCAATTCATGTTCTACACAGTCTTCAGATGAACAGGTCTCTGTTTCTGTAGTTTGTCTTTTGCTTTCATCTTGGTGTTCCATTTCTTCTTCGTCTCCTGATACAAATGAAAAATGAAGTCTAGCTTCAATACTTTAGGTGGTTTTAAAAAAATTTTATTTAAAAAATCATTTCTAAAAATAACTAGTAGGGTTATCTTTCATATTTACCTGCACATAGAAGCAAGTAATACTTTACCTGAGACTTAAATACCATCTGACTTTTCTAAACCCATTTTGATCTGATCTTCCTACCAGGCCTGTGTAGTATGGCAGATATTATTACAATCATCTTACAGATAAGGAGGCTAAGGGCCAGAAAGGAGGAAAAATCTGTCCAAGGTCACAAAGCCAGGTCCAGAACTCAATCGTGCTTCATAAGATTCAATACCAGGTCAGTTGCTCCTTCTACCAAGCAACAATGCCTCCATCTATGTGCGTGACACATAGCACAAGTAAAATTAGTTGGCATAAAAGAAATGTAAAATCCATAAAAATCCATCTTTCAATGAATTTGTGTTTTATGTTTTAGAGAACCTAGATTCCAGTTCCACCTTTGCCAGTAACTAGCCATGTGACCTTGGACAGGTCATCTGACCCACCGAACCTCAGTGTCTATACCTACACAATGAGAGGAATAGTCTTAGATAGTTTCTAAGGCCTTTTCTAGATCTGATATTCTGATTCTAGGACTTCCAGGAAAGAGCTGATGCACAAAAAAGAAAAATTATTTGACTCTGAATAGGTCCTGAAGTCTGTAGATAAATGAAGCATCTTAAGACTCAGAAATGAGGCTATATCTCTTCCTAGCCAAAGTATTCTGGCTAATGTGTCAGAGTCCAAGAGGCGCTGTCTTATGTCTAAGAGAAGCATGAATTTGCTAAGTTTCACAGCATAACAGAAGCAAAATAGACTCTCTCCTATTTCTAAGGCTCCCTGGTCACACATAGGTCCCTGCAGTCACTATCAATCGCTGCTGAGATCTTCAGAGATAAAGGATCTACATACAAACACAGAGAGAGCACCCACTAAACAAGAATAACCAGGGAATCAAAGATTCTGGTGAAATTAACACCAACCACATAGGAACACACCAATAAAGCGATTCACACCTTTTCAAGGATTGCTTGCTCGTGAGCTATTTCATCCACTGACACAGATCACAAGCCTTCCATCACTCGCAGGTAATAAAAATACTAGTAACAAACAATAACAATAACTGATATTTTATGTAGGGTTTTAAAGTTTATAAAGTCTTTTACAGAAAATACAAAACTTTCTGTATTGGAGATCTTCTCTTGGCCTGACTGAGCCTCATGACAACCCTAGACAGCCCAGTAACAAAGGTATTATTACCCTCATTTTACAGGTAAGGAAACTGAGGCTCTGAGAAGTTAGGTATTTTGTCTACATTCATACAACTACTAATTGTCTAAGATGAAGTTTGAATCTAGGTATTCCTGACTTCAACTTCCACATCATCTACTACACCAGTTGGGAACCTGTGGCCTTCCAGGTCCCCAGGTGTGGCCTTTTGACTGAGTCCAAGTTTTACACAACAAATTTGTTAAGGGGATTTATTCTGTGAAGTGTGGATTCAGTCAAAGGGTCACACTTGTGGACCTAGAGGGCCACATGTGGCCTCAAGGCCGCAGATTCGCCACCCTTGAACTACACCATGCTGCTACCTTCTGAAAACACGATGTGGCCCCCAAAATTCATAAGTTGGTGGCCAACTCTCTGAAGCAGCCTGAAGAAAGGCACATAGTCTATCTCTGTGCTTTCTAGCTCAAAAATATCTTCCAGAGCTGATGTTCTACATAACCCTATGAGAAGCAAAAGTCACCTCCATAGCACAGGAAGGCACTGGAGGATGACATCTGTGAAGATGTCAAAGTATTAAATAAAATGAACCCAACCCCCAGGCAGCTAGGTGACAAAATGAGTAGAACACCAGTCTTGGAGTCAGGAGGACCTGAGTTCAAATTCAGCCTCAGACACGTTACATATTTACTTGCTGTATGACCTTGGGCAAGTCACTTAACCTCAATTTCCTTGCCTCTCCCCCTCCAAAAACAAACAAAAAAATGAAAAAAAAAATGAACTCGACATTAAACCACTTTAGATAAAATTTAATCTTTTTCTGACTTAAAAAGTACTTTTGGATCTGGCAGCACCCCTTTCTAATACTTTCCATTGTCAAAGAGAGGAGAAAAAACTGGTTTACTTAAGCTTTGGATAAGCAGGAGTTTGTTATCTGCTTTGAAGAAAATTATGATTAAAAAAAAAGAAAAGGTACAGAGACCCAATAAAGTAGGGGGCTATGAAGTAAAAAGGGCTAAAGAAAAGCTTATAGCTTTAGATCAGAACACTAATTCTGTCAGTCTGAATCTGTTACCTGCCAGGCACTTCCTCCTACAGCAACGGAAAGAAAAAAAGTTCCAAGAACAAGGTCTCTTGCTTCTCACTCCATGACCTTCTGAGGAACTGTTTGGCTACACCAAATGCCACCTGAGGCTTCATTGACAGAATGAGAAATGAATACAGAACAGGGTTTGTTTCTATCTACATCTCCCAGAGCCTGCCTCCTTCCTTCTTACTGGTTAGCCTAGGACATTAGTACAGCCAAAGTGCTGCTGACTCTACATCTGTGAGGCAAATCAAGGGGCTGGAGAGCATTATGAGAAGTAGATGGTACAAAAGACACAAGAGGAAACAAATGAGTTTGGAGACCATGAGAATCATTTTGCAAAGTCGGTAAAAATGAACATCAAAGGACTACCTACTTCAAGAAAGGTCTGAGAACCAGGAAAGGCCCCTATGGTTAGGAGCTACTGGCATTAGTAAAGCTCCAGGTCCAACCTCAACAAGAACCAGGCTCTTAAAAGAAAAGAAGGAAGCATGGAGGGATCTTTCCAAGTGAGGGCGAACTCCCAGATGTGGAACTGAGACAGCTGAGCAGCAAGAAAGTACAGTGAGCTCCCTGCAAACAGATCTAGAAAATGTGCCAGACTGAATGCTGATGGGGACACCCAGAAAAAGTCATGAGTCCTGTGTACAGTCCAGCTCAACAGAGGAAGACAGAGACCAGGCCTATAGACACAAGGAACAAGGTCAGGCCAGCAACTAGCAGCCATGCACACTTACACCAGCCCAATACTAAACCACTTTAAACATAATTTAATCGTTCTATTATTTAAAAGGTACTTTTTCATCAGTCTGAGTCAGCACACAAGGGAGAGGCTGAACACCAGGGCAAGGGTAGAACCCAGACCTAGACTAAAGTCCTAAGATGGGGACAGGTACCAACTAGAAGCTTGTCACCCGCTACACAGTTCCAAGTTACAGACTGATGGCTGAATGAAAAGAAAGCTTGTATGGGACAGTGGAATTCCTGGGGAGAGAGGCCTTAGGTCGTGCAAGGGGAAAGGAGGAAGTTCAGAAGTCGGCAGCAGTCTCAGATTCCAGGCTCAGAGCAGCAGTCCCTTCCAGCATCTTGTCTGCCCTGCAGAAGAATAACCAGAGTGGGAATCCTAGACCAAAGAGAAGTCCACCCTTCTGTCACTATGAACCAACAAAACTTTCCCATAAGCTAATAGAGGCCAAGTCCAGAAGCAGTCTACTCTTGCTCAGACTCAAACCCAGGCCAGGAATTTGCAGAACTAAGGTCAAGGGGCCAGCAATCAGACTTTGCCCTGAATCAGACCACTTTGGGAGCAGATCCCTAGACTGTCCCTGAGCTCCTGGAATAAATGACACAATACTCAATACTCCAAGAAAGCAGCATCAGGACAAGTCTAAACCTTCCTTCCAAAAGTGCCATGTAGCATCAAGCCAGGAAGTAATCTGGAAGAACAGAATGGGAGGAGAGGGAGGAAGAGGAAAAAAATTGGCATTTATATTGTGTTTACTATGGGCCAAGGCAGTGTCCTAAACACAAAAGAACTCCATCATAATGAACTACTATAGTAGTAAGGACACTCAAGACACAAATCTGGAAGAAGAGAATGACTCCAAAACATCTACAAGCAATGTCTTGGAGAAACACAGTTTGGCATAAACTTAACTAGAATTCCTGGAAGAAAGGAGGCAAGGATTTAAAATGTTATAATAAATCAAAAGAGGATACCTGAGGGGGAAAAAATTAGAAAGGAAAGCTATGGAAAGAAAGGAATGGAAAGGGCATTAACAAATTGGCATAAGAAATATAAAAACCCTGGCCAAACAACAAACTCTCTGAAAATTAAAATGGATCAAATAGAAGCTAATGACTTCTTGAGGCAAGAAGAAATATTAAAGCCAAGTCAAAAGACTGAATAAGCAGAAAAAAATGTAAGGTAACTCACAGCAAAAAATAACTGAGCTAGAAAACAAATCAAGGAGAAAAATATTTAAGAATCACTGGATAATGTGAATACCATGAACAACAACAACAAAAAGCTGGGGGATGGGGGGCGGCCAGAGCAAACATGGTGGAGAGTTGCCTGAGCTCTACCTAATTTCCCTCAGAAACAAATCAAGAATTTGAGAGCGACAGAATCCACAAAAAGATGGAGTGAAACAATTTTCCAGCCCAAGATAACTTAGAATGACTTCAGGAAAGGTCTGTCTCACTTGGGTAAAAGGGGAGCACAGCCCGGCACAGACAGTGTCTGGGCAAGCAAGCAGGAGGATCTTAGCCACAGCACAGATCAGCAACCAAGGCACCTCAGTCCTGGCTCAGCAGGCCAGCTGTGAGGCCTCCAGCCCCAACACATTCAAGCAAACTGCTAGCCCCAGAACCCAGGGCACAACAGGCATGGATGGGGAGACCGGGTTACCCTCGTGCAATGGGCAAAGCCCCAGCCCTAGAGGACCCAGCACAAAAAGCCAGTGACTAAACCCCTGACCCCCAGTACAAGAAGTCTGGGACAGTGCTCCCTGTACCCCAAGGGTAGAGCTCAACTTTTAAAAATAAGTAAAAAAACAAAAAAGAGCCCTAATGATAGAAAGCTACTATGGCGACAGGGAATAACAAAACACAAACTCAAAAGAGGAAACAATGTCAAAATGCCGACATGTGAAGCCTCAAAGGGGAAAATGAATTGCTCTGAAGCCCAAAAAGTCCTCTTGGAAGAGCTCAAAAAGAATTTCTAAAATCAAGTATTAGAAATAAAAGAAAAATTGGGAAAAGAAACGAGAGTTATGCAAGAGAATTATGAAAAAATGTTCAACAGCTTGGAAAAGGAAGCACAAAACCTGACTGAAGAAGGAAACTACTCCTTAAAAAATAAAACTGGCCAAATTGGGGGAAAAAAATTCACTGAAGAAAACAACTCCTTTAAAAGTAGAACTGACCAAATGGAAAAAGTACAAAAGGTAACTGAAGAAAAAATTGCTTAAAAATTAGAACTGGGCAAGTAGAAGCTAATGACTCTATGAGATATCAAAAATCAGTCAAACAAAATCAAAAGAATGAAGAAATAGAAGAAAATGTTAAATACCTCATTTGTAAAACCAAATGACCTGGAAAATAGATCCAAGAAAGATGATTTAAGAATTAAATTAAATGCAAGCCATAATCATCTTTCAAGAAATTATCAAGGACACTTAACCTGAATTGCCTTGCAAAAATAAAAAAAAAATATGAAGGAACACCACCCTGAAAACCTATAAGCAGAGGATAAAATAGTCACTGAAAGAATCCACTGATCACCTCCTGAAAGGTTCCAACATAAAAACTCCAAAGAATATGGCGGCTAAATTCCAGAACCATCAGGTCAAGGAGAAAATACTGCCAGCAGCCAGAAAGAAACAATTCAAATATCAAGGAGCCACAGTCAGGATTACACAGAACTTAGCAGCTTCTACATTAAAGGATCAGAGGGCTTGGAATATGATATCCTAGAAGGCAAAAGAGCCTGGATTACAATCAAGAATCAACTACCCAGAAAAACTGAGCATAATCTTTCAGGGATATTCAATGAAATAAGGGACTTTCAAACTTTCTTGATGAAAAGACCAGATCAGAGCTGAACAGAAAATATGATCTTCAAATACAAGACTCAAGAGAACCATAAAAAGATGAATGGTAAAGAAAAAAAAAAGCAATTTGGTATTCAATAAGGGTTTATATCTCTACGTAGGAAGATGATACTTGTAGCTCTTCAGAACTGTATCTCTATTAGGACAGTTAGAAGGAGTATACTTAGAGGGTGAGGGTAGAACTTGACTTTGTTGTGATGATAAAAAAAATTAAGCGGTAAAAAAAAAAAGACAGTACAGGGAGAAGAAGGGGAAGGCAGAATGAAGTAAATTATATCACATGAAGAGACATAAAAGAACTATCATAGTAGAGGGAAAGAAGGGAGGGGGTGAGCATTGTTTCTTACTCTCCTCGAATTTGGCTCAGAGGGAATAACATACACACTCAATTGGGAAAAGAGAAATCTATCTTACCTTATAGTAGAAGGGGAAAGGAAAGGGGGGGGGCTAATAGAAAAGATGGCAGACTAGGTGAGGTGATGATCAAAAGCAAAACACTGGTGAGGAGGGGCAGGGTGGAAGGAGATGGAAAAAAATAAAAAGAGGGAAAACAGGATGGAGGCAAATATATAGCTAGTATCATGATTATGAATATGAACATGAATAGGATGACCTCTCCCAGAAAATAAAAGCAGATTGCAGAGTGGATTTAAATACCAGAATTCTACAATGTTGTTTACAGGAAACACATGTGAAGCAGAGAGAGAGACACAGACACAGGCACAGTAAACAGTAAAGGTAAAAGGTTGGAGCAGAATATATACTTCAGCTTAAATTTAAAAAAAAAAAAGCAGGAATAGCTATTTTGATCTCAAACAAAGCAAAAGCAAAAGTAAATTAATTAAAAGAGATAAGGCAGAAAACTATATTTTGCTAAAAGGTACCATAGACAACAAAGTAATATCAATACTAAACATATATACAACAAGAGATATAGCATCTTCTTAGAGAAGCTAGGTAAGGAAGAAACAGGGAGCAAAACTATAGTGGGAAACTCAATCTCTCCCTCTCAGAACTAGATAAATCTAACCACAAAACAAACAAGAAAGAAGTCAAGGGAGTGAACTGAATTTTAGAAAAGATAAACCCCTGGAGAAAACTGAATGGGGATAGAAAGGTATATTCCTTTTTCTCAGTGGTACATGGCACCCACACAAAGAAAGATAAACACACATGTATATGTATGTATATATATAGTATACGTACATACATATACACACACAAATTAGGGCATAAAAACCTCACAATCAAATGCAGAAAGGCAGAAATATTAAAGGTATGCCTTTCATATCATGATGCAATAAAAATTACATGTAATAAAAGGCCATGGAAAGATAGATGAAAAATTAATTGGAAACTAAATAATCTAATCCTAAAGAATGAGTGGGTCAAACCTCAAATCACAGAAACATTAATAATTTTATCAAAAAGAATGACAATAATCAGACAACATACCAAAATTTATGGGATGCAGCCAAAACAGTATGTAGGGGAAATTCTATATCTCTAAATGTTTACATGAATAACGTAGAGAAAGAAGAAATCAATGAATTGAGCATGCAACTAAAAAAGCTAGAAAAAGAACCAATTAAAAATCCCCAATTAAATAACAAATTAGAAATTCTGAAAATCAAAGATTAAGAAAATTAAAAGTAGGAAAATTATTTAACTAATAAATAAAATTAAGAGCTGATTTTATAAAAAAACTAATAAAATACATAAACCACTGAGTAATTTGATTTAAAAAAAGAAAACCAAATTACCAATATTAAAAATGAAAAGGGTAGATTCACCACCAATGAGGAAGGAACTAAAGCAGTCATTAGGAGCTAATTTTGCCCAACTCTATGCCAATAAATCTGGCAATCTAAGTGAAATGAGTGAATATTTACAAAAATATAAATTGCCCAGATTAACAGAAGAGGAAATATAACATTTAAATAATCCCGTTTTAGAAAAAGAAATTCAACAAGACATCAATGAACTCCCTAAGAAAAAGTCTCCAGGGCCAGATGGATTTATAAGTGAATTGTAAACAATTCTTTTTCTGGTGGCAAAGAACTGGAAATTGAGGGGATGTCCTTTAATTGGGGAATGGCTAAACAAGTTGTCAGTATATGAATGTAATGGAATACTATTGTACTATAAAAAATGATGAGCATGTGGATTTCAGAAAAACACTGTACACAGTAACAACACTGTGTGATGATCAACTATGACTGACTTAGAATTACAATAATCCAAGCCAATTCCAAAAGGCTCATGATGGAAAACGCTATCCATATCCAAAGTAAGAACTATGGAGTCTGAATGTAGATTGAAGCATACCATTTTCATTTTTTTTTCCTGTCTTTTTCCTTTTTGTGTTGGTAAGCAAAATGGGCTCCTTAGCACTTAGTTCAACAGGTGCCCTTGAGGAGTTTGGCTTTTGTTTGCTTTGAGTGATTCAGCTATTTCATTGAATCTTGCTAAGTGCTAAGCCCCAGGCCCAGAGCCCTATTGCGTGTGGAACCTACGTGAGTGTGGATTGATGACTGAACCAGAGACTGCTACAGCCGAAGCTGAAGTAGAGCCTACCGACTGGGAAGCAGAGTCGACCCGTGTGTGGACTGAGGAGTGCCAAGCAAGGACTTGAGGGCAGTGGGTAATCTTCTTACCGGAGAGAGGAAGCATGAATATGATTTGGTTTAATACCATCATGTTTTTCTGTAGCCTCCTGGTTACTCTTGTGAG
>CM053624.1:311477047-311566655 GCA_028646595.1 Phalanger gymnotis
ATCTAAGACAACTCCAAAAGACTCATGATGGAAAATGATATCCACATCCAAAGAAAGAACTTTGGAGTCTGAATGCAGATTGAAGCATACTCTTTGCTCTCTTTGTCTTTTGTTATTTTGTTTTGTTTCTTCTTTCTCATAGTTCCTCCTCCCATTAGTTCTAATTCTTCTTTACATCATGACTAATGTGAAAATACGTTTAATATGAGTGCATAAGTAGAGCATATATCAGATTGCATGCCATCTTGGGGAGGGGAGTAGGTGGAGAAAATTTAAATTTTATGAAAGTAATTGTTGAAAACTAAAAATTAATTAATCAAAATGTTAAGACAGCTGCTATAAATAATTTTGGAAATATCTTTTTTTCCCACTTTCTTTGATCTCTTTGGGGTAGTCTTAGTAGCAGTACTGCTGGATCAAAGGTTATTTACAGTTTAAAAGCTGTTTAAATGTAATCCCAAACTACTTTCCAGAATGGTTGGGCTAATTCACAGCTCCATGAACAATGCATCAGTGTAACTTTTCCAGCATATGTCATTTTCCTTTGCCATCATCTTAGTCAATCTGGTGGGTGTGAACTGGGTACTTCAGAATTTTTAAAATTTGTATTTCTCTAATTATTAGTGATTTAGAGCATTTTTCACATCTATTATTAATTTGGATTTCTTCCTTTGAAAACTGTCTATAGATAACCTTTGACCATTTATCAATTAAGGAATGTCTCTTTTTCTTATAAATTTGACTTAGTTTCCCATATATCTTAGGAGTTAGACTTTTATAAGAGAAACCTGCTGCCAAGATTTTTCCCCAGTTTCTCACTTTTCTTCTAATATCTTAAATGAATTGCTTTTCTGTGAAACCTTTTTAATTTTACATAATCAAAATCATCTATTTTACCTCCTGTGAATCTCTTATCTTTTACCTTGTCATGAACTCTCCCCCTATACATATAACTTCCGGGTAATTTCTTCTGTTCCACTGAACTGCTTATTGTCTAAATCACTTACCCATTTTGACCTTGTCTTAGTATATACAGTGTGAGATAGTGGTTTATGTTCAGACAACTTTCCAGTTTTCTAAACAGTTTCCATTCAATACTAGATTCTTGCCCAAAGAGCTAGGATCTTTAGGTATATCAAACACTAGGTTACTATGCTCATTTGGTTCTGCAAACCAAGTGCAAAATCTGTTGTACTGATTGACCTTGCTATTTCTAACCCAGTAATAAGTAATATAGTTTGAGCTCCTGTACTGGGTAGGTCCCCTTCCTATTTTTTCCTCATTGATTCCCTTAATATTCTTTTTTTATTTTTTAGAGGGAGGAAGGCAGGGCAATTGAGGTTAAGTGTCTTGCCCAAGGTCACACAGCTAGTAAGTGTGTCAAGTGTCTGAGGCTGGATTTGAACTCAGGTCCTCCTGACTCCAGGGCTGGTGCTCTACTCACTGCCCCACCTAGCTGCCCCGATTCCCTTAATATTCTTAACCTTTTGTTCCTTTGGATGAATTTTGTTATTTTTTTCTAGTTCTATAAATTGCTTCTTTAGCAGTTTGATTGGTATGGCGCTGAACAAATAATTTAGGAAATAGTATTTTAATAATATTGGCACAGTCTACCCGTGAGCAATTTATATTTCCCCAAATGCTCATAATTGTATGAAGCACATTTTTGTAATTCTGTTTATATAGTTCCTGTATGTGTCTTGGTAGGTAGACTTCCAAGTATTTTATACTATTCACAGATTTTTTTAATGGTACTCTTCCTGCTAGATTTTGTTGACAATACAAAAATGTAAATGATTTGTGTATATTTATTTTATATCCTAAAACTTTGAAGTTGTTTATTGCTTTGATTAGTTTTTGATTGACTCTCCAGGATTCTGTAAATAAGCTATCAACTACAAAAAGTGATAATTTTGTTTTCTCTTGGCCTATGCTGATTCCTTTAATTTCTTTTTCTTGCCTTGTTGCTACAGCTAGTACAACACTGAACAGTAATGGTAATAACGTGCAACCTTGTTTCATCTTTGATCTTATGGTAAAAGCTATGAGCAAACCCTTAATACAGATAATGCTTGCTCTTGGTTTTACATACTATTTATTATTTTAAAGAAAATTCCATTGATTCCTATGCCTTCTAGTGTTTTTGTTTATAAATACGAAAGGATATTGAATTCTGTCAAAAGCTTTTTCTAGATCTATTGAGATAATTGTATGATTTTTGTTTTTCTATTATTAATACGGCCAGCTATGCTCACAGTTTTCCCAATACTGAACCAGCCCTGAATTCCTAGTATAAATTGTCAAAGTGTACAGCCTTGCAATATACTGATGTACTCTCCTAACATTTTATTTAAAATTTTTGTACCAATATTCATTAGGGAAATTGTTGTATAGTTTTTTTTCTATTTTGACTCTCTGGTTTAGGTATTAATATTTAGGTTTTCGTGTAGAAGGAGGAAATTGGCAGGGTTCTTTCCTAGCCTCTGGAATTAATTGTTCTTATCGTTTAATAAAATTAATTTGTAAATACATCTGCTCCTGGGTTTATTGTTTTGTTTTTTGGAGAAGGGAGGGCAGGGCAATTGGGGTTAAGTGACTTGCCCAAGGTCACACAGCTAGTAAGTGTGCCAAGTGCCTGAGGGCTGGTGCTCTACACACTGCACCACGTAGCTGCCCCTGGACCTGGGTTTATAAAAAATTTTCACTATTTTATTTTTTCCCAACAACACGAGAAAACAATTTTTAATATAAAAACTGAGTTCCAAATTCTGTTGCTTCCTTCCTCCCCACCCTCTCCCCATTTTCTTCAAATGGAAATTTATTGTTGTATATTTTGAATCCTTTCTTACACTCTGCTATGCACATGGCACTGCTTTTTATCTTTTCTTACTTTGTATTTAAGTTTATAATGTTTTTTCCTTTTTTTTTTACTGTGTCTAAATTTTAGTATTTAAGTTTAAAATAAATTAAGAAAAAAAAGGATGCTTCAATCTGCACTCACACTCCATCAGTCCTTTCTCTACAAATGGACAGCATTTTTCATCAAAAGTCCTGTAGAATTGTCTTGGATCACTGTATTGCTGAGAATAGTTAAGTCACAGTTGATCATCGTGTAATATTTCTGTTACTATGTACGATGTTTTTCTAGTTCTCACTTCACTTAGCATCAGTTCATGTAAATATTTCCAGGTTTTTCCGAAACCATTCTGCTCATCATTTCTTATATCCTAATAGTATTCCATCATAATCAGGTACTACAATTGATTCAGCCATTCCCCAATTGATGGGTATCACCTCAGTTTCTAACTCTTTGCTACCATAAAAAGAGCTGCTATAAATATTTCTGTACAAATAGGTTCTTTTTCCATTTCT
Source organism: Phalanger gymnotis (assembly GCA_028646595.1). NCBI lineage: Eukaryota > Metazoa > Chordata > Mammalia > Diprotodontia > Phalangeridae > Phalanger > Phalanger gymnotis. The sequence continues at coordinate 311,480,420 of CM053624.1, forward strand.
TTGATCTCTTTGGGATACAGATCTAGCAATGGTTTTGCTGGATCAAAAGTCATGCAGTTTTATAGACCTTTGAGTATAGTTCCAAATTGCTCTCCAAAATGTTTAGTTCAGTTCACAACTCCACCAACAGGGCATCAGTGTCTTGATTTTTTTCACATATCCTAAAAACATTTATCATTTTCCTTTTCTGTCGTATTAGCCAATACGATAGGTATAAGGTGGTACCTCACAGCTGTTTTAATTGCATTCCTGTAATCAATAGTGATTTAGAACATTTTTCATATGACTACAGATAGCTTTAAATTCTTCTGGAAACTTCCTGTTCATATCCTTTGACCATTTATCAATTGGGGAAGAACTGATATTCTTATAAATTTGACTCGTTCTCTAGATATTTGAGTATGTGTGTGTGTACACACACACATGTTTAAGTACACACATACACATATATATGTGAGAGAAAGGAAGTCTTTATTGCAGACACTTGCTATAAAATTTTCCCCATTTTCCTGCTTTCCTTCTAATCTTGAATGCATTTGTTTTGTTTGTGCAAAACCTTTTTAATTTAATGTAATCAAAATTATCTATTTTATAACCCATAATTCTATCTTGCTTGGTCATAAATTCTTCCCTTATCCATAGATCTGAGAAGTAAAATACTCCATTCTCCCCTAATCACCTTTTATGACTAAGTTATGTACTCACTTTGACCTTATAGGGTTTTTTTTTAAACCTTATCTTAACATATGGTATGAGATGATGGTGTAGAAACTACACCTAGTTTTTGCTGAACTACTTTCTACTTTTCCCAGAAATTTTTGTCAAATACTGCATGCTGATGATTATTTTTCTATACTTATTGTATAGAAGCCTCTAGATCTTGTATTATCCTAATTATGGCTCCATAATACTTGAATTGTTTGCTTCTGGCTGCTTGAAGTATTTTCTCCTTAATCTGGGAGCTCTGGAATTTGGCTATAATATTATTGGGATTTTTAATTTTGGGATTCTTTTAAGAAGTGATTGGCAGATTCTTTCAATTTTTTTTTTACTCTCTGGTTCTAAGGTATCAGGGCAGTTTTCCTCAATAATTTCTTGAAACATGCTGTTTAGGTTTTGTTTGATCATGGCCTTCAGGTAGTCCAGTAATTCTTAAATTCTCTGTCAATCTATTTTCCAGGTCAGTTGTTTTTCCAGTGAGATATTTCTCATTTTCTTCTATTTTTTTATTCAAAATTTTGATTTTGTTTTATTGTTTCTTGGTGTCTCATGGAGTCATGAGCCTCTATTTCTACAATTCTAATTTTTAGGGAATTATTTTTCTTCAGTGAGCTTTTGTACTCTTTTTCCATTCCAATTCTCTTTCCTAAGGTTTTTTTAAAAAAAAACTTTTTGTGCCCCTTTTAACAAATTTTTTACTTTCTTTTCACATTTTTTCCTACATCACTCATTTCTTTTCACATTTTCCCCCATCTTATTTGATTTTTAAAATCCTCTTCAAACTCTTCTAGGTATTCTTTTTGGGGAGCTGTCCAATTCAAATTTTTCTTTGAGGCTTTGCACACAGCTTTTTTGATTTCATCTTTTTCTGGATTCGTTCCTTTACCTTCGTATGGTCGAGTTCTTTTGTTGTTGTTTGATCATTTTTCTAGCTTATTTCTTGACTTCTGTCTTTATGTTAACGTTGGACTCTGAGAGACAGTGAGAATAGCCTCCCCAAAGAAAAATTCCAAAAAAGCTCACTCATGGAATTTTTCACCTAGAGCTTTTCCATGAAGGACTACAACCAGAGACCTGACTCTCCCTCCTGGATCCAGTTTTGTCTGAGCTAAAGGTAAGCTCCCCTCACCTCCCTCCCTCACACTGTTGAGGAAGCTGCAATTTTGTTCATCTATCTTGGCATGCTATTTTGTATTTAGTGTGATAATGTGAAAATAATTGGCAATATAAAGCCCAAGCAATGCCACTAAGGAACTTAAACCCTTGAAGAATTCCTTCTTCGGTAGGGTGGGACTCTCAGTTTATGCTGAGAAGGATTGATATTGTTTCTGGGAAGTCTTAAGCCTCAGAGAATTTACTTTACTGAAGGGGATCCTGGTTTCAGGCCAGAAGGGTGCTTAATCCTCGAAGACTTCCTTCTTCAAAGGGGCTCTTGATCTTAAATTGAGAGGAATACTTCCTATTAAAGGGTAGGGAAATTCATCTTCCCAGTTGAGGAAAAAAGGAGCAACAAAAATACGGCCTAAATATTTTTTCTGAGAAGCTCCACTACAGGTGTGTGTCTCCTTTTTTGTGTTTCTGCACCTACAGCATGGTCTCTGGAGACATCTAATAACCAAAATGAGAACAGTAACCCACCTGTTGTAAAACTTAACTGGGACTTGTGGATCATACCCCACAAAAGTCCATCAGCCCTGTGTTTGATTTTCTGTGCATGTGTAGAAAATCCTGTGCATGGAGATAAGAAGGAAAAGCCTTGCTGGCAAATGCTTCTCTGTGTCTGTCTCTATCATGTAAACTAACTTTTTTTTTCCCCTGGGATACGAATGAGAACATTTCTGAGAAGTTTTCAAGTCTTACTATGAATTTCTAAATTGTGGTTTCAATGTTTTTATAAATGCTGAAATATTTTAGTGAGTCCTGCTTTGTTTTAAGAAAAAGAAAAAAAATTAGTAGAAATAAGAGAAGATAAACAGACTTGAGAACAGTGCCTGATGTTTTTTTCTGTGCCAAATCAATTTAACAAGACAAAAGGAAACTCTCAGGACTCTTAATAGCTCCAGGAACTCACTCCTATTGTTGATAAGACATTTAGGAAGAGATAAAGTTTAAATTTCTTCAACTCAGGGAAGCAACTTGAAGGTAAGTGATGCTTAAATCTGGATTTTTACTTGCTTTTAAGCAGCTTGCCTTTAAGTAGTTATGTTTTTCTAAAAACTTTGGGGATTGGTTTTGAATATCAGAAATTGTAAATCCCAGTTTGAGTCTCCAAACTTCAGTTTGTATATTATTCTCATTTGTTCTGTCTACCCCAAAATTTGGGACATTCATCTATTTCTAGAAGGACCTCTTAGCCTCTTTTATAATAGACCGTGCAAAAATGGAGGCAGTATGCAGGACTAAATCCATCTAAACCATTTGCTACTAAAAAAAATTCTGAGATTTGCTTTCATTAATCAATCCCTGACAGAGATCAAGATGGTATTTGTATGTTTTCCGTCCTCATTGGTACAAAGAACCAAAACAGTCCAAAAAGACAATGAGTCTCCTAATTTATTTTATGCAAGACTTTACAACAGTGCTAAGAAGTATTTTTGCAAGCACTGCCCAGGTGCCATGAGAAATGCTTCTTATGTTGTCACCCAATATTTGACATCAGGACAATATATACAGGAATTACATCACTGGACTTTTATGTAAAATACAGTGAATCAAGAATGCTCTATATTGGTCTTCTATGTGTGATCACTATTGAGTGTCAAAAACTAATGGCTGAAACAATTTAACTCTCATTCAACTGGATATCTGTCTGGTAATAAGCTATGCTTCTAGATTTTCTTACATTGAAAGGACAGCAAAATGAGGGATACTATTATATTATGAACTGAGAAGTTAAAAAAAGATTGTGATCAGACTGTTTAAATCCTGTTGACAATTTAATAGGGTATAAAAGGGTATTGCCATTGTATTATTGTTAATCACATAATGTAAAATTATTATTTGTTAAAGTATTAAATAAAACAAGTTGAAGAGAAGATACAAATTTTAAAACTTTGCCATAGACAGCATTCCATTCTTCTGTAGTTTTGAGTCACTTATCAGGTATTCTCAGTGTATGTAAAACCCACAGCATTTAAAATGTTTCCATTTGGAAACATATACCCAAACTTGATTAAATTGGAATTCTCTTTTAAAGTAAACTATAGTCTGAATTAAAAAGAGGTACCTGAATAAGTCAGAATAAGACTTCATTACAGAAGTTATACATGCCTAGCTATAAACACTACTTTACAACACTGACAATAACTTACATTGAAACGTAAGAGTTATTATTTCATAGGAATCTGCAATATGGACAATATGTTAAAATAATATTAAGTATCTTTAACCACCCCTTCTGAAAGGTAGATAAAAATTAAAACTACGTATTTTAGTAATATGGGTTTTAGACATTTTAATTAGTTTGATGGAGTTTATAAATTATGTGACCTCATCTATAATAGGATGTATTTGCACCTATCCTAAACTGTATCCTAAACTGTGGAATCACTATTTACAAAAATAACTTCTCTTGTAATTCAGATACTGTTGGATTATAAATTCAACTATTGTTTGAAAGCCATTTTAAAATGTCATTGGAATTATAAGAATAGTTTTAAAGATCTCTTAGGGTATTTGAGACTTGCTATTTGAGCACAGCTATAAGATCTTATCATTTCTGCTGGTGAAACAACGTAAGATTCTAAAATTCTTAAGCCTGAGAAATAGTAGTGGGGTGACTTGCCAACCTTCTGAGTTTGAGGAACCAGTTCTATACACAGCTAGAATGGGAAAATTTACATCTGTGATTACACTAAAAAGTAAATTTCATCTAGACTTATTTTGTAGCTCTATTGGTCACATCTTTGAGTCTCCTTAGTAGCAAAGTCTCTAAGATTATTTCTTCCTTACCTGAAAGCTGCAGCTGCCAGCACCGTTTCAGTTTACAATCTGGCCTTCGGAGCTCTACCTGTACTGCAGTACCCCCATGAGGCTGGGGCCCTTTTACAGAGGTACCACATTCAAAATCTTTTATAATTAGATGTCTACATCCATCCAGATAAAGAACTTAGAGACTCTGAATGCAGATCGAAGCATATTATTTCGGCGCGCATGTGCGTGTGTGTTTTTCCTTTTGATCTGTTTTTTCTTTCACAACTGTGACTAATACAGAAAAATGTTTTACATGATTGCACGTATATAACCTATATCAAATTGCTTACCGTTTTAGGAAGAGAGGGAGGGAGGGAGAAAAATCTGGAACTCAAAATCTTGAAAAAAAGGAATACTAAAATCTATCTTTACATATAATTGGAAAAAAATAAAAGATTTAAAAAAAAGTCTTGTCATTGCCAGGCTACTGCTCAAAAGTTAATTGAAATAATTTTGCTCACCAGCCTTACAGTTAACTTTAAATATCTTATAGTAAAAACACTTTCTAATAAAATTAGCAAATAATTAGATGCCTCCTTAAACTGAATTTCATAACTGAAAGAAGATAGTTACAAAAAACCTTCAATAAGCTTAGAATTAATACTTCTAACATAACCTAGGTTGTGATTTGCAGGATTTGCTATTTAAGGTAAAAATCTTGTGGGATTGTGAATTTTCTTTTTGAGCTTTATTTTGAGGTTTGTTTGTGGCATTAAGCTAATGTTTTATCACTTAGAGAAAAATGCCAGAAACTCAATGGGAGTGAGATCTATGAACTGCTATGGGTGGATGTCTGTCCCTGGGGAATACTTTGGTAAGGGGGAGATGAAATAGAGACCTTGGGAAGAGTAAGATAGGACCCTCTTGACTCAGTTTCCCATACAAGAAAACTTCCCTCCTAGTTAATTCTGAGTCTGGCTATGATAAGCTGTTATACAATTGGTTGCCTATTACGACTCTTGCCTAGAATTAAACAGAAATATGGAATCATCTTCTCCATGCTATCACTATGTCCCTCTTTTCCTTTTATAAGAAATTTCTTTAATCAGGGCAGGTGGTCAGTAGAAAATAATGAGCACAACACTTATGCTATTATTTAACAGATTAATACTGAAACACATTTAAGTTACTATAACAGGATGCAAGTATGTAAGATCGTAGGCAACTAGGTGGCTCAGTGGATAGAGCACCAGCCCTAGAGTCAGGAAGCCCTAAGTTCAAATCTGGCCCAAGACAGCTGTGTAACCCTGTGCAAGTCACTTAACCTCTGTTTGCCCTAATCCACTGTAGAAGAAAATGGCAAACTACTCCAGTAACTCTGCCAAGAAAATTCTATGGACAGTATGGTCTACGGGGTGACGAAGAGTCAGATGACTGAATGACTCAATGACATATAAGATCTTACTATTTTCAGTCTGATATAATCATTTCCACATCCTAAACAACTAAGTAGATAAGTATTTGGGCTTGTCATCTACCTGCTAGTAGTTATATATTCATGTGTAAGGTTGGGTCCTTGACATAAACCTGTATGTAGCATAGGCTCTGAAAAGCAAGCAAATTATATGAGTTACCTTAAATAGATAGATCCCTGTTGTTTAGAGTAGGGGTGGGAAACTGCAGCCTTGAGGCCACATATGGTCTAGGTCCTCAAGTGTGGCCCTTTGAATCCAAACTTCAAAGAACAAATCCCCTTAATAAATGGATCTGTTCCCTAAAACTTAGACTCATTCAAAAGGCTGCATTCAAGGATCTAGAAGGCCACAGGTTCCCCATTCCTGGTTTAGAGGGTATTTAAGAACAGTGGTCTATGTGGGTATAAAACCTACTTCATTTGAACATGGTTAACAACTAAACATGTTTTACTATAGACAACTTAGACAGTGTTCTCTATATACAATTTGGAATTAATTACTTAGTATACGTACATATCCCATTCCAAGTCTTTTGTTATAAGTGGTGTTAAATAAGCATCTTTTAAGTAAATTCATTTGTGTAGCCACTGAACCTAAGAATAGAAGCCATCTACTTATAAACAGTGCTGTTACTTATACCTTCATAAGATTAGTTCCTTAACAGCCTCCTCTCATGGAGGAAATTAGCTGGGGTGAAAATTCTGAGAAAAACAACATAATCAGACTCCAAATATTTGTAGTCAGAAAGCAAATTCTCAAAATTGGATTAAGGCTTTTATTTATGAAATTTCATTACATATAAATTTTCTGAAGTCCCTAATAATTTAAATTTGACTTGCTAAATTGTATGAAGTCTCTTTGTTGAAGCCTGCTGTTGTAAGAGCACCCAATACAGCTACTGCCCTGTTGGTGAGAGCTCCTCTAATTGCTGCATCTAATTCTACAACACTGCTTCCTCACCTACCAATTTCTGTTGACATGACTGCTATTATGTTATGGATATGGCCAAGTGAACCAGCTATGACAACACAGATTTCTAACCTCCTCCCCTGAAGCTACAACTGGGTTGAAGAAAGCTGGTAATCAGCTCTAGGAACGGGACTAAGCCTTTTACTTTGCCCATGAACAAAGTGAGGAGGGGTGGGGGTGCTTGCTTCCAGCATCTGATCCAAGCCTTTGACCTTTCTGTTCACCCAGTGAACATGGGACATCTGAAGCCTCAAGGTGAAATGAACATTAGGAGTGGGTTATTAGAATCATTATTTTATTACTTTTCACAGTGTGTATGTTTGCTGAGTTTCTTGGATACCTTGTGAATCTCTCCTTTCCTTTTTCCCGTGCACCCCTGTAAGTTACACTTACTGAGGGGATTGCTTCCAACAGATTTTGTCAAATGTGCTAGTTATGGGGGTGGACTGCTATGAGATCAGGTTTTGCAATGGTCATGACAGTCTCCCCTTAAGAAAGGCAGTAACATACTCATGGGTCCCAGATATCATACAAGATCAAAATACCCCATGTGGGGACTCCTCATCCTGGTTATCTGGCTGCAGGAAATGGGCTCCTATCATCCTTGGTCTTATCATTCTTTGTAGATTGCAGCTTGTTTCAAGCTTTCACCAAGAATGAAACTTATGATGGTAGTATAACCTAATAAGAATGACCCATAGAATTAGCATATACATAGGTGATCAACACCATAACTCTCACTGATGAAAGAGGAGAAATGAAGAAAATCAAACACTATTTTGATTCCTTAAGTTATTTATGTCCTTGAATTAAGTTCAGGAATCTAGCTTTCCTTCTGAGTTAAATTAAAAGAACAGTTACTATCTCTCATACTGGTAGTTCCTGGCATATTTTCAGGATGTTTATTATCTTTAAGCCCCACGAGCTAACTTGGTACCAACCCCTTAAGATATGTCATCTATCTTTGCCTGCCCTTGTGCAATTTTAATCTCTTTCAAAGAGACAAGTCTGGTAGTTTTGATTCCCTAGCAAAGATTACAAGACATGGGTGGGTCCCATAAAACAACTAACATTCCTTAATTGATAGTGAGGGACAGTAATTAGCCTCCCATGAATGCCAACCCACCTTTCTTAGTATAACCAATCATGTTCCTATTCTCATGATGATGTCAGCCCTACCACCAATCATACTACTTTCCATCTGTGATGCTCCTTGCTCTTTGTTCTCCTGTACTTCCCAAAATTCTATGAAGGCTGGTAAGTCCTATACTGTAGGCTTTGGTCATTAAGAGAAGCCACAGACCCAATTTATTGGTTACTGCTAGCCTAACTAATAAATTAATGATGCTCTGAACCTTGTCTCTCAGTTGACTTTATTTTTCAAACGTAACAGCGTTTGCATTAATTCACCACTGTATGGTAGCTTTCAGCAAAATATAATTTTTCTGCTTATTTCTTTTAATTAGTTCTATTTGTCTGAGATTATTATTTCTGTCTCTGCATTTTTTACTTCAGTTACAGCATAAAACATTCTGTTCTAACCTTTTAACTCTTGTGTGTATCTTTCTGTTTCAAGTATTTCTTATGAACAACATTATTGTTGGGTTCCATTTCTAATCCAGTTTGCTAATCTCTTTTGTTTTATGCATGAGTTTATACCATTCAAAATCACAGTTATGACTGCTGTGGTTCTCTCCCTCCTATTCTCTTATACCTACCTTTTTTTTCGTGTATCCCTATTTCTTCTTTGAGTGTTTTGCTTCTGAATAATGCCTCCCTTATTATGCCCTCTCTTTCCTTAACCCCATTCCTTCCTATTTGCTTCTTTGATAAGCTGTATTTCTGTACCCAATTGCATGTTGTATGTGTATTCATCCCTCCTTTTAACCAGTTCAGATGAATGTGGGATTCAGTTGTTGTCCACTCCATCCTACTGACCCCTCCTTGTTGCATAAACTTTGTGTGCCATTTATGAGAGAATTTTCCTTATTCTTCCTCTCCCAACATTCCTTTTTCCTTCCCATTCTATTGTTCTTCTGAGAGTATCCAAACACAAAAGAATCACATTCAGGCCCTCTGTCTAGACTCCCTCCATGACCCTTGGTGGTGATAAAAGTTCAGAGGGCTGGCATGTGTCATCTCTCCATATGTAAGCAGTGTAACTTTGTTTATTCCTTTTTTTAACTTTTTATGCTTCTCTTAACTCCTGTGTTTATATGTCAAATTTTCTACTCAACTCTGGTCTTTTCATCAGAAATGTTTGGAAGTCACACTATTCCATTAAACATCCATTTTTCCCTCCTGTAGGATTATACATTGTCTATAATACATAGTATATGTTTACTGGATAGATTATTCTTGGAAGTAATCCCAGATCAGGCCTGTACAACTGTGGCCTGCCAAAGGATTTTGGGTGGCCTGTAAAAAAACGTAGAGGAAAACATCCTCTACATTTTTTTCAGGCTGCCCAAAATCCTTTGGCACTCCTACGGTCTGTAAGGAGCCTACAGGCCACAGGTTGTGCAGGCCTGGACTAGATCTCTTGCCTTCTGGAATATCACATTTCAAGCTATTTATTCCTTTATAGTCATGGGTGCTAAATCTCCTTTGATCTTGATTGTGGCTCCTCAGTACTTGAATTCCTTCTTTCTGGCTGCCTACAATATTTTTTTCCTTGGCCTGGGAGCTCTGGATTTTGACTATGATATTCTTGAGAGTTTTCACTTGGGGATTCCTGTCAGGAAGCAACATTTCAGGAGGAAAGATCTTCCAATTTCTACTCTGCCCTGTGGCTCTAAAAGATCTAGACAGTCTTACAATTTCTTGGAAGACGATGCCTAGCCATTTGTTTTGGTTTTTTTTGTTGTTTCTGATGTTCATAACCTTCTGGTATTCCAAAGATTCTTATACTTTTCTTAAACAGTTTTCTTAAACAGATTCTTAAACAGTTATCTCTCCTATGAGATAGTTCACATTTTCTTCTTTCTTAGTCTTCTGACTTTGTATTAGAATTTCTTGATGTCTAATCCAGTCATTAGCTTCTACTTGTTTTCTTCATTAAGCTTTAGCATTTCTTTTCCCAAGTTCTCTTTTCACATCTTTTGGCCCTAGCTCTTGCCTTTTTTTCCATTCTTTCTTGTACTGCTCTCATTTGGTTTTAAATATCGTTCATTAGCTTCTGCTCTAACTCTTGCTTTAGCACTTCTGGGAATTCTTGTTAGACTTATGTCTACGCTGCATTTTTCTCTGACTCTCTGTATGTAGATGTTTTGAGTTATTCTCATTTTGTTTTTACTGGGAGCTTCTGTGTCCCCATAATAGCTCTTAATGGTCGGGTTCTTTTCTGGTTTGTTCATTCTTCCAGCCTTCTTCTGGACTTTGGACTTTATATTAGTGATGGGCTCTGCAAAATTCAAGGAGGGAATATCTGGCCTGAGCTTCTGCCCTCTCACTTTCTTCCACTGTTTTCACAGTTCAGGCTGGGGGTCTGCAAGCTTTCAGTGGTATGATCAAAACCGATGTGATCTAAACAAGGTCTGTTTGCTGCTCTCCTAGTTTGAGTTCTTCAAGCTCCTGATGGAGATTTGTGACTAGCAGCTTGTTTGTGGCTGTTGCTTGACTAGGAGGCTCTGCTGATTCAGAATAAGTGAACTGCTGGCTTCTGTTTGGTATGGGATGCTCTACTCTGGGGAATCAGAGCCACACAGCTACTATTTGCTTCCTGGAACTTGTTCTGTCCTCAGTACATGACTAGAACCAATGAGCAAAACTGCTCTTCTATGCCCTAGATCTGTGACTGGTACTGGGTGGTGGGTGACAGAGCTGCCAGATGGGCACCTACTCCCGCATTCAGCACTTATTCAGGGATCCCTTGGGATCTCTTTCTGCTGCCGTCTGACTTGGCTTTCTCTTAGTCTTTGGGTGCCAGAATACTCCCTGATGCCACAGTCATGTGCTCCTGGCCAGAGCCCCTTTTCATAGTCCAAAGACCTCTCTCTGTCTCTGTAAAATGAACTGAGTTCGAAAAATGACTTACTGTGACTTCTTGTCTTTCTAGAACAGAATTTAGTCCAGTGCATTCTCTAGATCTTTGCTGAGCAGGGGTGGAGGGAAACCTAGACGCTAATGCTACTTCTCACACAAGCATTTTGAAAAGGAATAATTTCAATTATCTCTTGTTTATCTTTCTAGGCTTTTTCACGCACTTTACATTTCAGCCAAACTAGTCTTCTTGGTATTTAGCATATTCAATATTTTCCCTTCTATATAAATTTGCATAGACTGACCCCCATGTCAGGAATCCTCTGCTGCCTCGTCACCTCCACCTTTTGGAACTCATAATCTCCTTCAAGGCTGAATCAAGTGGTTAATTCTTTCAAAAGGCCTTTCCTTCAGCCTTTAGTGACCATTCTCATATCAATTTACATTCAGGTATGTATAGCCTAGCTTATTTATCTTATGTTTCTCTCTCTCTCTCTCTCACACACACACACACACTGCATGAAATTATGGATGTGAATTTTTTTGCTCTTGAATTTTTATCCTCAGAACCTGGCACACAACATAGTGGGCACTTAGTAAATGCTTACTGATTGATTAAATAAGTATGTTTTCCATGCTTATTCAAGTGCAAAAATCTTACCTAATGACAGTGACCTTAATCATTTAGCACACTCAAGACCCTATATTTGAAGACAGATATCACAAGTCCTGAAGGATCATGCAAGGTAGTATAAGCAGTATCTTCTTTCACAGACTAAGAAACAGGCTTGAGGTTAAACAATTTAATTAAGCTCATCTGGCTAATAATCAGTGACAGACCTTAGATTCAAGGCACCGCTTTGATGGTTTTGGCTCACTGCTCATTTCATTTATCTCTATGCCTATAAATGAGATTTAGATCTTCCCAAATACATACAAGATCTCACTATAAAAGCCGAATAGCTGTTACAATGGATCTGATAGTCATTCACTATTTGAAACACTTACCAAACACTTTTTACATATAAAGCCCTAATCATGGGCACTTCTCTACCTTTCTCACCTTTTCTAATAACAATTTTTTCCATTCACTCTAGGCTTTGGTCATACTGAATCCTTCTGTTCCATTAAAACTATATTCTCCCACATTTGTACCTGTAATCATGCTCCCTATGACTTCTCCCCATCTCAACCTGTTGAAATCTCTTTCATACAATAAGGCATGAGTCAAATGACTCTTCTACCAAGTCTTCTTTGATCCCAACTGATAATGACTTTCTACTCTCAAACTTGTTAGCCTGTTGTTTTACACCTTTTTAATGTACTTATATTATTGCCATGTATTATAGTTACCAGGAATGTCATTTTATCTCTATTAAACTGTAAGCTCCATGAGGGACAGAACCATATCTTATCTAAAGTCTGAAAAATATATCTGATACCTAACAAAAATGTTCACTTTATAACACTCATTTGGTAATATTGAATGAATTGAAATGAAGTTCCAGATTTGTAAGACTGAAAGCAAAATATAAGAACAAGTTGAAAAAAAATAAAAATTAATTAAAAATAATTTTTAAAAAACACAACAAACTGGCATTCCCAGGTAGATCAGAGAGCACAAAAACTGATAAGGGATTAATATCACCTGCAACTGTTGGCGGATCATTCTAATAAAATCTAATTACCTTTCTCAGCTCTAACCCTCCACCTCTAATTAATTAGTTACAGTAACAGAATAGAAATGACAGACCTACTCCAAGACTGTCAGATGCAGTTGATCTATTAGCTAGTTTCATTGAACTATTTTATGTATTCTTTTCCTTGTTAAAAGGGGTGACTTGTAGAAGAGAGGGCATGTACATATTAACAAAGGTGATACAAGATTTAAAAAATCAATTAAAATTAAGCTTTCAAAAAAATGTAGGTTGAAAAGACTGGTATCTGGATTCAGCCAACCAAATTTAATGAGCACTTACCTTCACAAATACCATTGGAACCATTGCAGGTAGCATTGTCCAGGTGTGGTCTAGAAGAATCATCTGGTAAAGGATGTTTTATGTATCGGCTAAAAAAAAAAATGGCAGTTTGCTAGTTGCTACATCTGTGGTGTATATCTATACCTAAATGCATATAATTTTATAACTAGATGGACTGTCAACCATTTCTTGTAAACCACCATAGCCCTATGCCTCTGCTCACTAGTCAGCATGAACCAGGCCAAGTCAAATTCTTTTCTTAACATGGCTTCTAAGGGATAAATTATGTTAAAGGTCCTCTGGCAGCCAAGTGAAAGCATTTCCCCAGAATATCTGGCCTAACTTAGAACTCTCCTAGATGGTATCTTTATCCAGTCTTACTGAAGGAGACATATTAGTTATTAAAATACTTGAAGACTTCAGATTGAATTGCAATATTGTAAAAACAGCTTAAGGGGAATCAGGCTGTGGAAGTCTTAAACGAGTCAAAGAGGTTGCACTTTACTTAGGCAACAGGGAACAAATGAAAATTTGTAATTACAGAATGATTTATCCAGATTGCATGCAAAAAGAATATTAGACTAGCAGCACATGATAGATTAATTGGATGAATGGGAGAGAAGAGAAAACAGAGGAAGGAAGAATAATTAAGAGGTTAGTTCAGGTAAATCACTTTGAAAAGTGAAATATGATATGGAGATGTGAGGCACATCAGTAGTCTTACATTTTGAGAAAGCTTAGTCACTTTCTATTAACTTAATTCCACAGCTTTCATATAAGGAGTTATATGGAGAAAGACTAAATTTTAAACTATGCTACCATTTTCTCTCCAAGCCCTCCAAAGAGATCACAATCTAGAACTCTCTTCAATCAGCTGATTTCCAAGTACCCAGGGGAATCCTTTAATCAGTATAAGGAAGCAATCATGGATGATTTTATCAGCTACTCCCCTAAGAAATAGACAATCATCTACTTTATATCTCAATCTGAAATTTATCAAACACTTTGTACATTCCAAAGTGATCTTCTACAACAGAAGAATTCCCTGAGTTATGAAGCAAAAGGAAACCGAGAAATAACTTCTAATGTGCTCACAACTGGCCAGTGAGAAACTTGGCTCTCTGTCTTCCATACGATAATCAATGCCATCGGCACTTCATATTTATCTTCCCATGACAAGTGATGAAGAATTTCTAAAATGTACAGAATATGTCTCTAAGTGAAAGATCAGAACACCCAACTCTTTCACAACTGATCATCATTACAACATCACTTAGTTACTGTGTGCAATGACCTCCTAGTTCTTCTCACTTCACTTTGCACCAGTTCATATAGGTCTTGCCATGTTTTTCTGAAACCGACTGACTCATCTTTCTTATAGCACAACAGTACTTTGTCACAATCATATATCACAACAGCTTGTTGTTCAGCCATTCCCCAATTGATGGATATCCCCTCAATTTTCAATTCTTTGCCACCACAAAAAGAGCTTCTTAAATATTTTTGTATATATAAGTCCTTTCCATTTTTTTCTTGATTGGTGGTGGTAATCTAAGGTTGAGGATTATAAGGTTAGAAATGATAAAAGGTCTCAAATCTCGCAGATTACAGGGTGGTAGATAATCACTAAAATGGTAGATGATAGGGTCAAAAGACCCAATGGTATGTTCAATACATACCTGATACGCTCACAGATAACCTGGTACAAGTAGTCAAGGGTCAATTTGTGCTTTGGGACAGAGATTAACAGTGGTTGCCCATAAAGAACAGTCCCAGACGATGTGCTTGTCTGCCTGATTTTCCTCTCTCTGAAGTAAACTGGAAAAGTGACACATTCTGATCCATCTTCTGTTGTATTGCAGACTTCATATCTGTATTGATCACAGGAAAGAATAAATTCAAAACATAGAGCATGAAAGCATACATTTTAAGGTTAGGAGTGTGGCTACCTGGAACAGACCATACTAATGATGAAACATGCTACTCACCTCCTGATAGAAAGATAAAGGACGCATATATAGTTTTGGACACGGCCAACAGGGAAATTTGTTTTTCTTGACTATACATGTTTGAAACAGGTTTTGTTTTCCTTTTACTCTCAATTAGAGGGGGGAGTTGGGATGAGAGGGTGAGAAGGCAGATTTTTGCTCAGTATATGTGTGTGTATACACATATATGTATGCATGTATATTAAGTAGGTATATGCATGCATATACACATACATATTAAAACTTAAAAAGAAAAATCATTCTTCAGCTACTACTATAATTCAGGGCAGGTGCAAAGAAATAGTCCTTAAGAAGAGATTGTAGAGGTCAGCTTAAGGAACTTGACTTTTTGTTGGTAAGATTCTACTAAATTCTGAAGCAGTCTCCAAACATTAAGCCAAAGTAGACCCCTGGTTTCCACCATCATTGTCTGTACAGCTTTTACTTCTGACCCAATCACATCTACAGCTTTTCTAAGCATAAAGGAAAAGGTAAAACAGACAAGAGGGGCCAGGAGTTTCTTGAGCCTCTCATTTTCTCAGTAGGCTAGAGTTCTACATGAATACTGAGGTCTCAGTCTCTGACCAAAATTGCTTTCAGTGTAAGAGATCTATAATATTAAGGATCACTCTTCAAAAAAGGAAGCAAATTTGACAAATTATTTTAAAAACCAAATTGTAGTATGAACAATGATGTACTTTTTAAAAAATCAGTGAGTAAAATCAATGTTTACAAATTTCCAAAACTGTCCTGTGCCTGTCATTTATCTGACTTAGTGATATACAAGACTACGATTTATTGATGTTTTACCATAAAATGCTAATGAAATTGCTGATAATTACTTGTAGTTTTCCCCTTTTCCTCTAGAGGGAGATCTGACCTTAGTGATTCAATTGTTGAAATCCAAAATAAAAAACCCTAAAATAATAAGCAAACCCAACAATAAAGAGATCTGGTTACAATCTAAGCAAAAAGGAACTCAACATTAATTTCATTAATATATTATATATGGGTGTGTTAGAAGATAGTATCTTCAAAAATCAAACCTGTCAGGCCTCTCTGGAAAAAAAAAAAGGGCCCTTCCTCAAGGACTTTGACCAACAGACTGACCATCTGCTTTGACCCACACTATGCACACAAAGCTCTAAGCACCCTTAGCTCAACACATTAGTTTCAAGAAATTAATTTACAATCTTGGACAGTAGTGATTACTGTTTCTTTACAGAAGTAGCTTCAGAAATTTTCCCTAAGAGACCCGTGTAAAGGGAGGAGAGTATGTTCTGTTCAGTATGTTCATCTGCAAAGATATTCAAAGCAAAACCAATTTACTATGTACAAGTTAATGACTATTCTTTTTTTCCTCAGAGAAAAGGGCAATGATTAGGCCCCAATTCAAACTTTCCTTGCTATAGTCGATAGCTGATTTAGAAAGGCAGAGCAACAAGTTAGGCTGGTCTTGTTTTTCTCTTCCCCCAATATCTATTCTAAAAAGTGAGAATAAGCATTACATTTAATAAAGCTGCATCATAAGTCATGTGTATTGGGATAGGGGCAATGGAAGAGCAGTTTATTCAAGAATAATCTATGAATTTTCTAAATTTTGGAGGTAATGCAAATGGGATTTTTTGCTCAAGGAAGATATTCCAGAATTTACAGGAACACAAAGCCAGTGGGGACCTCAGGGATCACACCTTATCCAACTTATTAATCTGACAGATTAGGAATTAAGGCCTAGATCAGTGAAGTGACTTTGTAAAGTCACTTTTTCTTTGTAAAGAAAAAACAGTAAGGTTGTGGCCAACCAAATCAGGACTTTCAATTAAATATTCTTTCTACTCTGCCATGATTCCACGTCTTCATCTTTCTTCATTTCTCTTCCTCTGGTCAGATTAATAGCAATACAACCTTCTAGCCAAACATAAACAGTAAACAGTAAAATTTAAACTTAAGTGCATTCTAAATACTTCATCTTAAAAGGGTTAAATATTAACCTTACAATATAAAATGTTCCCTTAGACAATCAAGCTTCTTACAAGCTAACAAAGCTCTTGTCCTGTTAGGCTCTGTAGCTCCCAGCAGTGCTGGGCATTTATCCACAGCTGTCCATTACTGCCCCTAAAATACACCCACTGGTATACTATCAATATCAAATATGCCAACAAATTAAATCTGATAATCAACATGAGGACAACCACAGTCAAAACTTCTGGCATGTGTTCTCTGTAACGAAAGCTTACAATTAGCTGGATACTCACACAAAGATGTCATCCCGGGTCATAATATGATTTAAACCTTCATCCATTTGGAAAATTTTGTGGAACCGGTGATTATACACATCTGTGACCACCATCTAGGAGTCAATAACCATAGAAAGATTACAGGCTTGAGAGCTACCATTAGCTAAAACAAACATAAAATAATAATAGTTCCTTCTGTCAGAACATTACAGCTTACAAAGCACTTTCACATCCATTATCTCACTGGATTCTCATACTAACAGGGGTGAAGTAGGCTAGGCAGGAGTTAAAACCCTCATTTTATAGATGAGGAAACAAGCCTCAAGAGGTACAGTAAACTGTCCAAGGTGACCCTTGGTCTAATTCCAAATCCATGCTCTTTTCATTATACCATACTGCCCCAAGGAAGAAAACGCATTCAAAGTTTGCCTGCCAGAAGGGGCAATTACAAGGCACCAGGTTATGGGAAGTGAAGCCAGCTAACTTTACCCTCTCAGCTATATCTGGAGGTTCTTTCATCACCACCCCACAGTAGCCACCTCACAGTTCCAGTCACCCTAACCCCAAGATAGTGACTTTAGCAAAGAAAACTGGATGTTTATATGAGAAAGGTTTTGTTTATGAAACTAAAGTGACAACGTACTATCAATATCGTATTGCCTGCCTTCTCAAGGGGTAGAGAGGGAGAGAATCTGGAACTCAATTTTTTTAAAAACAAATGTTAAAAAAAATTTAAATGTAATTGGAAAACATTTAACAAAAATAAAAATATATTTTTTAAAAATATGAAAAAAATGGAAGTTACAGTCTATTTCCTCTTAAATAAACATAGGATGGCTGGCCCACTAAATCTAGAGGGACAAATTTAATTAGCAGCAAGCACAGAAAAAAAGGTAATATAGGTTTTCAAATGCTTCCTCACAACATACATGGGCATTACCATTGTCCCTCAAAGTGACTCCAGGTGCTGCTAATGGACAAGAACAACAAAGTTCTGAGGATTTAGAAAGGGCATCAAATATCCAGCACTGTGAGTGACAATCTAGAAGTGGTTTAACTCTAAATATTATATCTAATTTTATCAAAACTTACGTTTTCAGCAGCAATACCAGAGAGCTTTGAGAGAGCCTCACACAGGTCAGACACAGCCCCCATCATTGGCACAGTCACTCGATACTATGCATAAGGACAAAAAGAGTGTAAAGAGATTCAAGGAAGAAGATGAGGATCACTCAAAGTGGAGGGACAAGTCTGCAGGGCCCTGGTGTCACTGTCGTTTCCTGGCACGATTAAAGCATCTTTCCTAAAGCCATCCAAGGCAGAACAAGGGCATGGGGCTGCAAACGTTACCTCTGCCCTCAGCAGCCTCAGAAAATTAACCAAGAGTCAGACAAGTCTAGCCAAAGCTAACACCTCACCTCTATTATGAGGGCGGCAGGCAGTGTGGAAATTGTGTTGCTATCTTTCCCACCTATAAGTTAATCTATTTTGTCCTTGATATTTGTAGGATAGAATGATGAAGGGAGAGGGGAAGTTCTTCAAAATTTACTGATTTACAGAATAAGAGTTTTAAGGACCTTAAAGATCTTCATATCTAACCTACTCATTTTATAGACAGAAACAGAGGCCGAGAGAGATGCTTGTCCAAGGTTACTTTGTTAATGGCACTACTAATTGACCCCAGTCCCCTGTATCCTAGTCTAGTAGGCTTTCCAAATTTATCATTACTTTTAGGTACTGTCTGGTCATAAACCTTACAAAGTGCTTTGTACTTAACATCACGGGATCAAATTTTAGAGCTAGAAGGACAATGGGATCATCTAGTCCAGGGCTGTCCAACCCTAGGTTTTAATGAAACAATAGACAATATACTTTGATTTTCCATTTTAGTGAGAGCTCTGAGGTAGCCCAGCTTTGTTTACTAAAGCATTTATGTAAATTTCTATGCTTGTAGGCGGGCTGCATTTTGGACAGCCCCAATCTAGTCCAAGACTCATTTTACAAATGAGAAAAGTGACTTGTTCTAGATCATATAAGCAAAAGATCTGGGATCTGAACCCAGGGCCTTGTGACTTTAAATCAAGCATACCTTCCAATAAACTACATAAAAGCCTTGTGATAGTATTATATCTAGCATACCTGGTAGTTATTGTAAGTTTAACTATATCTTTATATATGCATCCTATTCCCTAGTTGGGATAATGAGCTCCATGAGTGCAGGGAATTTAATTATTTCCCCTAAGAGCCTAGTATGAGGTTTAAGCCTTGCTGCTGACATAATAACTGTTACTCCATTTCATAGAAAAAGGCACTGAAACAAAATGATTACCTTGTTTAAGGTCACATTGAGTCACTGGCAGAATAGGACCTCTGCCAAAAGACCCACTAATCCCATCTCACTCAAATTATCTAATTCGCTACATGAATCTTAGGCATTGCTACCACTACCACTACTACTGAGGTCAAAAACTTTAGTTTTTCAAAGTTCCAATTCAAATTCTTCTCAACAGGACACTCAGATAATTTTAGCTTTCAACATGGTATGTAGGCAAAAACAATAAGATAAGATCATAAAGGAGTCTAATCCTAAAGCTGAGTTTGTCTGTTACACTAGGTGTATACTGCTTCCAACATCTCTCTTTCCCATCCCAAAGACCCAGTGAACATCTCTGGGCCTTGGGTCTGATATACTCCATATGATATATGGAATTCTAAATTTTCAAAAATTAAAGTTTCTAAGCAACTTCAAGGTAATAAATATTAACTTCAAGTGCTCAGTGTAGAGGTCCAGGTTTAAGCAAGACTTATGCTCAAAGGTCACCTATAGTGTTTCTTTCAAACACATACCCAGCACCTGAAATTCTAAAAGCACCCAGAGACTAACACCACTTCAGATCTAGAAACTGAGATTTGAATGAAGACCAAGCAAGCCATATACCTGGGTAGGTCTACACTGTGGATCTGCAGAAACCAAGAAGACCTCCATAGTGCGATCTTTCTTCAGGGGCAAGGGGAGCGTTAAATAACAGAATGGATCAAAAGTCACAGAAATTTTAGAACATTCTGGGCAGACCAAGGTGGATTTGAAAAGACCATGGAAAGTGTCCACTATCACAGAATCATTCCGTAACCGGTGATTCTCCCACGCTTCCTTAGCCACCACCTAAAAAAAGGGAAAAGACACTAGGTAAACAAGATTTCCACTTCAAACATTTCATTTATGGGATTCCAAAGCAGCAATCCAAGGCAGACTATAAGTCCATCTATAGAAGCAAAATAACAATTTGTTCCTAAAGTAGGGAACAGAACCTGTCTTTATTAGCAGGACTTAACAAGCCATGACTGATTCCCTCTCCCACTCCAAAGACCCAGAGACCATCTCTGGGCCTCAATTCCCTTTCTTCCTAAAACGGACTGTGTGGCAGAGCGTCTGGGCATCAGGAAACCCTAAGTTCAAATACTAACTCCAAAATTCTCTAGCTGTGTGGTCCTGAACAGCTTAGTAGTAAATAAATAGCTAGTAACAGTTTCCTATTTTATAGCCTAAAAAACCAATGTAATGCTTAAAGCATTTAGGTAACAAAGTAACTCAATAGTGAAGCTGGCTGTTAAACTTAGATCTTAATAATAAATAGTAATAATAGTAAGTTAGCTTTAGAGCTATAAGCTGTGGCCAACGAGACATGATTCCAATGTTCTGTTACCACCCCTAGGAAACAATGGTCCAAAAAGAACTTCTGTCTGCTCTAGCTAGAGCTTGCCACCTCCAAAAGGTTCCATCTTTCTAAAATCAATAGATTTCATTGATCTGACATCAAACATCATACCAAGTCTGGCCGGCCATTGGCATCCTTTAGCTCTAAGTATGGTTTCTTCTTTACACGGTTCAGATCCTCATGTAATCCATCCAGAAGAAAGGCCAATAACTCTTGAGAATCCTGTTGCTGGTAACCCGAAAACTGAGGGGCAAAACGACCAACCTGGGTCTAAAAAGAAACAAAAATAAATTTTTAAAAATAAGTTGATTGATATGTTGCCAAAAGAAGTTCACTAGGTCACCCCATTATAGGTTAGCCCTTCCTGTCCCCTTCCAAGCTGACATCAATCCATTAATGACTACTCTGGGGGTCTAGTCATTCAACTGCTAAATAAAGCTGTGATTTCACTGGGGAAAATGCTCCCTCAACCATATCTTCTATGCTTTAGTAGACAATACTTAATGAGATGCTGTGGCCAAAAAAGGCATTACCTTATAGTCAATTTTCTGATAACAAGGCTCTTGGAACTTAGCTATACTGTCTTCAGTCGACAAATACATAATCTAATCCTGGGCTCATCTGAGAAGGCTCTCAAAACCTGCCAGAGCTCATGCCACCTTCCTCAGCCCAGGAGATCTTCATGGCATGATGAGGTATTGGAAGCATATTTTGATGAAGGAAATGGAAACATTATACACAAATAATACCATCAAAAGAAAACAGACTACAGAAATTACAATCAGAAACAGTTATCAGAATTAGCTTCTGGAAGAGCCCAAATCTCTATTTTGCATATACAAAACAAGCTCAGGGCTAGAATAGGCAGAGGAGACCCCATTCAGTAGGAACCACGCCAAAATGCTTCAACTAGTATAAAACCAGCAATGAAATTTTGGGAGGTAATCTAAATTAAGTTACAAGGAAAGATATTTGGTTTAAGTCCCAAGTTGGTGTAAGTGAGGACAATGTCTTATCTCTTCCATTTATCAGTTTTTGAAGTTTTCCGAAATGCCATGTAGTCAAATTGATCCAGACTAGGGACTGTCTCGAAAGAACGATTTGTGGGAAGACAAGGTTGGAGATATATCCCCAAATATCCTTAAATATATAAATATATCATACCAATATACCATCAGATATGCTAATGATATTTTTCCTTTCCATCTATCATACTTATATTTGTCTAAATCATCTTGAGACTATTTTTAACTTTACCCTGAGCCTATTCTTGATAAGCACGTACATTATTATTTATAAACTATTTCCTAGAAGACAATGGGGATCAGAAATGACAATAGCATTGGTTTTTAATTTCAACAGGAACACAATGGAAACTATTCCAAGAATGTCCATCTTCTCTTCCCTTTTCTGTAGTTTCTTTCATTCCTTCTTATTCTTTAAAGCCTGACTCCAAAGCTACCTAGTTAGGGAAGCTTTGTAGGTTCTCCAACTAGTAAAGACCAGACAGAAAGTTACATGGGTGGAGCAGCAACTCTTGCTTTAAGCTTGTATTTTATTTATCTCTGCTCTGATCCAAGTCTACACTTTCTGATGGTACTGTATATATGTATTGAAGTAGTCCAATTTTTCAAGACCACTTGTTCCAAAACTGTCTTCTTTTATACCACAATCATTTCATAAACTTGGCACACTTCCTTTTTTCCACCTCTCTAACCCCCTCCATCTCATCCACACAAGGTTTCCTAAATCTCTAACAGACTTTTGTACTCAGGCCGATTCTCTAACATCTGATACCACTGTCTTTCTTGAATCAAAGAAATCCTTGATTTAAGAATATGTGACTTACCAACACCCTATAGATTATAAGCAGTCAATTCCTACATTCTTTACCAGCAAGGCCTTTCCTACCACTGTTGTAGCAGCCTCCACATAGCCCAATGAACACATCTTTACTGATGCCAACATTGAGAAAGGAACAATCCAGTTGATGGAGCCTGTGTTTCACTGTAACTCTTTATTGCTCTCTGAACACAGAGATAAAAACACTATTTCAGCTCAAAGAGGCTTTTGATCCAAGAGCCTAGATACCATGTAAAATCTATTACAAAT
This sequence comes from Phalanger gymnotis, assembly GCA_028646595.1. Classification (NCBI taxonomy): domain Eukaryota; kingdom Metazoa; phylum Chordata; class Mammalia; order Diprotodontia; family Phalangeridae; genus Phalanger; species Phalanger gymnotis. The sequence continues at coordinate 311,503,509 of CM053624.1, forward strand.
CCCAAACAACCAACATTCACAGAACTTTCTGAACAACTGACTTGTAAAATGAGCACTATCTGAACACGTTAAAAAGCCAGCTTAGTATTGTCACTCACAGGCCCAATATAATTCATGTTTAAAAAAAAGGCTCATTTTAAAACTAGAAAACCTGTGATAAGGATTCACCACTGGACAAAAATGCTGGGAAAACTAGACAGCAGTTTGATAGAAATTAGATTTAGAGCAATACTTCACACTAAAACCCAAGATAAGCTTCAAATGGACACATGACCTAGATATAAAAAGACATATCATAAACAAATTACAGAAACAATGAAACTAACTTCAATATCCATGGATGGGGAAAGAGACCAAGCATGGGATAGAGTACAACAGAAAATAAATGGACTATTTTGACTACATAAAATTTAAAAGGGTCTGCACAAACCCAAAGCATCTAAAATTTAAAAAGGCAACAGTTAATTGGGGAAAAAAATGTTTGCAGCAGCTTTTTCTAATCAACGTCTCATTTCCAAGTAATAAAAAGAACTGATTTAAATTAAGAATGAGAGCCATTCCCCAACTGATAGTCAAAGGATATAAAAAGGGAGTTATCAAGGGAAAAAATCCTTCCAACAGCTAGTGTTTTTACAGCATTTGAAGTTGTGAATGAAACACTTTACAGATGAGGAAACTGAAGCTGAAATAGGTTAATTAGTCTTGCCTCGGGTCACAGAGGTAAGACGTACAGGATGCTGTATTTTAAGTCAGGTCTTTCTCTGTACTACCTACCTGCCTCCACATAAAAACATGCTGATTCTATCTCATAGCCCCAGACTGGCAAAGGTGACAAGAAAAGGAAAATCACCGATGCTGGAGGGGACGTAGGAAAACAGGCACACCGATGCCCTGCTTGCGGAACTGTGAATGAGCATAGCCATTCTGTAAAGCAATCAGGAATTACAGGCCCAAAGTGAATAAACTAGGAATATTCTTTGATCCAGTGAGACCACCACTAGGCATAAACCCAAAAAGATACAAGAAAAAGAAAAATGTCCCATCTGGACAAAAATATTTACAGAAATTCTTTTTCTGGTAGCAAAGAACTAGAAACTAAGGGGGTGCCCATCAATTGGAGAATGGCTAATGTATGGTGTATGAATACAATGAAATACTATTGTGCTGTAAGAAATGACGAGAGACAGTTTCACAGAAAGTTGAAATGACTTATATGAACTGATGCAAAGTCAAGAGAGCAGAAGCAGGAGAATTTATGCCATAAGAACAGCACTACGAAAACAATTTTGAAATCCTTAAGAACTCTGATCAATGCAATGATCAACTGAAATTCCAAAGGACTGATGAAGAAATGCTACCCATCTGACAGAGGGGCCAAATATGTAGAATGAGATAAACATTTCTGGACAAGGTCAACATGGGAATTTGTCTTGCTTGACCACATTTGTTACAAGGATTCTGGTTTTTCTTCCCCCACAGAAATGAAGGAGTGAGAAAAACTAAATGCTTAATCATTGAAAAAAAATTTAACTTAAAAACAGAAGGAAAGAAAATGAAGCAATTCTCATTAGGGAATGTCTACCTACTTTGAACATCCGTGGGGCCACTTGTGTGTTCCTCCCAGACCACATCTGTTTGATGAGTTCAGCATAGGCCTCAGCAATTTCCCCTTTCATGCCCAGAGGATTATCTCTGTTGATTTCAGCCTCGTATTCATCTTTCAGAAAGTATTCAGTCAATGGTGCAGTGTTACTCAAGCACTGAAAAGAGAATTTTGTCAAGGCACACATACCCATATTAAAACAAGTAACGATGTAAAGAATAACTAAGTATATTAACTAATAACATGTACAGAATAACCAGATCCTGAAGTAGTCAATTATTATCTTTCCAAAGTAAGTTTTAGAAGTTTTCAAACGATAATGAGAACGAGCATCCACAGATTGTGCTGATATAGCTGACAGTCTTATACTTACACAGTGTTCTTAAAAGTGCTCTCAACATGCACTACCTCATCCCATCACAATTATTGTGTGCTGAGGTTAGCAACAGAGACAAGACCTGGGTGCCTTGACTTAGTCCAGCATTCATTCCATTAAGCCAACCCAGTAGATACAAAAAACCTCCCACTATCATTAATGTATCTAACTCTTCCTGCAGGACTTCATGCTTTTGGAAATTGAAGATGAAGCGAGCTATTTAAGCTCATTTTGAGTTTCCCCCAGAGTTTGTGAAACACTAGGGCTTCTAGGCCTTCCCAAGGTAGCAGTTCTGAGCCAAAGCTTCCTGAAATAATTGGCCTACTGTATGCTATTACCCAGGTGTAAAGTCTGTGGGCACAGCAGAGGTATAGATTGCTAAAAGCCACCACTACTTCCCCACAGTGAATTCTGAAGGGCACAAGGCAAGTGTACCAATATTCTCAGGAAAAGTCTAACCCTTAGAAATAGTAAGACTCAAAATTGAACTTTATATACATCTCTGTGTCTTTTCCCCCCCAATACAGACTAAGTTTGAAGAAGGCAGGGACCTAGTCTTTTCTAAGTCTTTTTAATCCTTACCAAGCCTGCATCCACTGGTTCTTATTAAGTGTCTACTGCATGAGTTAATGAGCCTAAGAAAAAAATTCTGGTGTCCTAAAGAATAATTATATCCTCCTATATTAAAATATTTTGGCATCTACAGTTGGCACCTAACAAGTCAGAGAAAGACTGGTGGAGGAATGATTCAGGGCTCTTTTAAACTTGAGCTTGGGAACCTGTAGAACACAGAAAACCAGAAGTTGACTATGGAAAGTGTAACAGGATATTATGCACCACAGCTGTCACAACTTCCAAGAATTTGAATATTCCTGGGAAAATTCGAGTTGTCTTTGACAACTAGTTAATTCTTTAGATGGAGGCTTTGCACCTCTACCTGCAAAGCAGAATTCATGAAGCAGGTGTTCCCCAGGTTTCCAAGTCCACAAAGCCCAGGCTGAGTGTGAGATTGAGACTCTCGGCAACTATAAGAATTGGAGAAGCCAGAACCTCTGGAAGAAAACAGAAATACTCATCAGAAATAGAAGAATATACTCAACAACAGATGCATACAGATGACCCATTACAGGGTTCTACTCCTCATTCTATTCCACCTCCTATTAAATTTATCTAGCTAGGTACATCAAACCTCATTCAAAAGCATCACACAATCAAGGAAGGGGCCACATTAGTGCTTTATTCTAAATCTTGCCCATCTGTGAATAACGGAGGGATTGAATAGGGGCTAGACCTGTCATTTCACTACACAGAAGGTACACCCAGGTGAGGAAATTCCCTCCAACCCAAGGATAGCACCCTCTCTGCCTCTTGCCATCTTAGAAGGTGACCTCAAGAAATGAAAGGTTAAGTTACCTTGCCCAGGTTCACAAAGCCAGTATCAGGGATGGATTAAAACCTGGGTCTTCTTCACTTTGAGACCAGTTCTCTATTCATGATGCTGCCACACTGCCTCTCCCTTAATGGAGAAGAGGTCTAAATTCTTCTCACCTTGCAGAGTGAAGTAAGTATTAATTTTGAAAAGGGCTGAGTCGTGGCTAGATACTGGACACCAACAAGGTAAGCTTGTAGCCAATTCCCACCCAACCTCTCCTCTCCCCCCCTCCTCTGGATTTTCAAAACTGGCAGCTGCATTCCTCTCTCTTCCCTGCCATTACATGATTGTTATGATGAAAGAAAAAGGTTTTTTACTGGGGTTTATTACTGTGATCTTCAGCTACTTAACAGGCCATAATTACTAAAAATAAAACTGCAACAGTAGCTCAGCACTAGTCACTTATAGAGTAGGAAAAAAAAATAGTTGGGTTAATGTTGTTAAACACAACTAGGAGGCAGATGCTGGGGTGGGAGTGGGGGTAGGGGAGGTGAAGCTACCTGAAGTGGCTACAGAACTGACTGAAACAAAGGGCAAAAGGCCCCACCTCCCGAAACAAACCACCAAAGGGAACTAAAAAATCCTAAGCCCAACACATCGAGGACAGACACTCAAAGCCAGGAGGGTCAGGAAAAGAAGCCAAGGAAAGAGAAGCTATGAGAAAAGTCCCGCTCTTACCCCCTGCTGAGACCGGAGCTGTGCACGCCAGAAGAGTTAGCACTATCACCATTTGTAATGGGAGAAGCAGACATGGAAGAATAGGAACTTGCTGATGATTTTGGAGAGGTAGTAAAAGCTCTGCTAGTGCTTGATCTGGGAGAGAGGAAAGAGCAGGAATAATGCTACTGACTTTTTACAGTGCTTTGGGGCACTTTTCAGGAAGAGGGAACATTCCCCAGAGTTCGACTACTTGATATAAAAAATTCACTTTCATGTAACTTCAAGGTGGGTTCCAGTTACACAAAGGTCAAGAAATTCACAAATTTCCTATCTTCTTGGCCTTGCATATAGTTAGGTTTCCCTATGAGGTCATGGACAACGTGTTCAGGATGAGAAATCATCCACACTTTGGGAATTTTGGGATTGCTAATTTAAGAGAATTCCTTGTGAAAGAATGAAAGCAACAGCAGTAAAATTTTATAGTGAAGTATTTTCCCTAAAAGCCTGAATAGATAAGGAAAATCTTCTCCAAAAGAAAAAAAAAAAGAAGAAGAAGAAAAGAAAATCATCTTCTCTGGCAGGACATGTTTTGTTTTTGTCTTTGCATTCCCAGTACCTAGCACCACCTGGCCTGGCAAACAGTAGGTGACTGGGAAATGGCTGTTAAACTGAACTGTATGAAAATGCCTCTATGATTTTAGCATACTCTTCAAGTGAAATGAGGTACCAAAAATAAACATATCAAAAATGTATGTGAGGACAGGAACTGTTCAAACTTTATGTATATGATTCTAAAACTTTGATATTTTTCATTAATGCATAATTTGGATTTATACTTACTTCCAGGAGGGTTAAATCCAACAAACCACCAAGATGTTCTCTATCTTAATTAAAAAAGTCATATAAGGCATTTAATAGATAGTGACTTTTGAAGTCTTCTTTTAGAAATATACAACTGTAATGTTAGCTCACAGTATCAAGTTCCCACAGGTTAGACAAAGGAAGTGATTAAATAGCAAAAACAGTCAACATAAAACGCCCAGGATAGTGGTATCAGTTCTGAACTAGTGTTCCTTTTGAAAAACTAGAACCTATAAGGGGCAGAGATAAGGAAGCAGTCAGTGTCCGCACTAATAAAATGAGTACACCTTAGAAAACATCATCTAACAGGCAATTTAGGAAATGAATGGCCTGCATTCTATTCCTGATTCCACCAACAACTTTCTAAGTGACAGGGAACCCACCTAGCCCAGTGCTGTGCCTATAAGAAGATAAATCTCCATTAGCAAAAGAGTGCAGTTCATTCTTACATATATATGCTCAGTCTGTAGATTACTGTAAATTAGCTTAGCTTGCCCAGATGGGGAAACACATCAAATGGGGATCTGGCAGCCTAAGGCATTAAGCTCAGGATATTTACCAGTACATAACTTAATATGCACCACTAAGTTCTACCCGCCACCATCACTGCCACCGCTACTACATTCCAATAATATGACAGAATCAGTGATACAAAGAACAAAGTCAGAGGGAGAACAAGAAGACAGTGAAATGCAAACTCGGAACTACTTTTCATTGTACTCACTACCAATCTCAGCGGTGGGAAACCTGAGGCCTCAAGGGCACATGTGGCCCTCTAGGTCCTCAAGCGCAGCCCTCTGACTGAATCCAAACTTCATAGAACAAATCTCCTTGATAAAAGGATTTGTTCTGTAAGACTTGGACTCTATCAATCAAAATGCCCGAACCCAAGGACCTAGAAGGCCACATGTGGCCTCAAGGTCATAGGTTCCCCACCCTAACCTATCTCATGCAGTACTTGTATAGCTAAGAAATAAACTGCTGGGAGAAGTTAAAGATGAATATAATTACAAGTACAATAAATCATACAACCAATCGAGGTACTGGACACACATATTTGGTCTTCAATTATGGCCAGTCTCTTTACGATAGTTATGGCACATCAGAAAAATACTGAAAAATGAAATAGAGAAAACTGTATTTTTGTCCTGGTTCTGCTACTTTACCATTAGTGTAACCCTGGGCAACTGATTCACTTCTCCCCTCTTAAGGACTCAATTTCTAAAAAATAAGGGGTTTGAATTAAGTAACTTCTAGGGTACCCTCAATCTTTAAATTCTATGAATCTATTAAACCATTTCTTGCTGACAAATAACATAATAAAAATTCAATTCAAAGGATAAATTGTTCAGAAAATTCAGATAAAAGAGTTGTCACCAGAGTTCTCAGGGTAAATATGTTTGCCCAAAAAGGATAGCTAAATCGTGGATCGAAATCTCCAAGTATGAAAATGATTCTTTTCTGAAAACTGCAAAGAGGGGAGATGCTGAACCAAGAGTGTCTTCTCTAGATCCTCCAAGCCTCTTACCTAGGATCTACTGGAGAAAACATCGACACAACATTGTATGAAAGGTTTATTTTTAAATTGTAATCATGTTTAGTCTTGCTGGTACTCTGAAATCTTAGAGTTACCATACATGTCAGAGATGTGTAAGCAGAGCTTGATTAAGCCTCGTTCTACTTGTGTATTTGTCATAAATTCCTATAAAGAAGACAAGTTAAGGTATTATTTGATAAAGGTACAGTTCTCCATAGATAGGTGTTTGTGTAGGTCAAGTTATGAGAACCTGATTGCAGCCAAACTTCCTCTGGAAAGCCCAAAACATACTCACTCATGTGCCACACTAGATGTACTGTTTAAGATGTTGGGACCAAAACCTACACTTATTTCTTTTTCTGAATAAACTCACTAAATAGATGCATGTCAAATTCAGATCAGTCTTCTGTCCAAGAAGCTTGCTTAAAACTCTAAATTCTAAAAAATTCCACTTTGGAAGATCTACCCTACACACTCAAAGCATTATATCTATACTTTTTTAAGTTGAAGAAAAATACTGTACAGGGACTCCCAAGTTTTTTCTGATACTACGTAAAGAAAATAACAGCTATACTTCCAACTTCCATTAACTGCTTTGGGAAGAGCTTCCTTCCTTGAAAGGTGAAAGCTACACTAGTTGTACCTGTGGCTCACAGCAATGAGCACAACCCTTTTTTATTTTTTTTAATGTCTTTTTTTTTTTTGCTGGGTGAACAGCTAGCTATATTGTGGGTATTCTTGGTTAGGCCTTGGGGCTGCCTGCCCAGGCTGCTCCCCCCTACTCATGCTTCAGGCTCAGCCTCTCGACCAGGTCTCGCCCAGCCTGAACTGGGAGTCTGCCTGCATGTGGCACAAGGTGGTCAGGTGGTCACCCAGGCACTTCAGCAGCTTTACTTCCTTGTCCAAGTAGTGGCTCTCCAGGAAGTTGCAGAGGTGTGGAGCCCCTTGGTTCAGGGCATGCAGCTTCAGGAGGGCTTGGTTCAGGGCCTTCTCCAGGTTCAGGGCAGCCTGCATGGCATTGAAGCTGCAGCCCCATTCGTCTTGGGCAGGTTTCTGAATAGCCTGAAACAGGATACAGCCCTCACGCTCCATCTGGAGCCACATAAGGTGCTCAGCACCCTCAAGTTTGTCCTTTGCCAACTCGTGGAAAACCTCGACACCCTATGCAGGGCGACATCATCCCAGTCGAAATAACAAGACACCTAGGGACAGATAGGAGTAGGAGGCCAGCAGATACAGGTTGGCCAGGCAGTTGACAGCAGCCTCGGCCTCGAAGGAGAAGTTTTGGTGGATCTGGGAGCTAGAGCTCATGGCACCGAAGGGGAAGGGAGGAGACAGCTGGTAACTGGAGATGGAGGGCGAGTGGTCCCAGGGGCTGGCGGGCTATAGAAAGGTGAAGTTCAAAAGCAAGGGGAGCTGGGGTCTCTGTTCCATCCAAACACTGTTGAAACAAGAACCAGAGCCCAGAGATGTGGTGTGCACAACCTTTTTTTAAAAAAGAAACTCATACGCCAGACCAACAAATAAGAAAAGGAAACATACAAGAGGAGAATGATTATGAAAAGATTTTTCTGACAACCACTGACAGTCAAAAAGAAAATGGATTTCTCCCCTACAAACTCAACCTTCTTCCAAACTTGCCTATTTGTGTCAAAGGCATCATCATTCTTTTCTCCCAGGTTGACCACCTCAACATCATCTTCCATTCCTCCCTCTCCCTCACTCCCTATATCCAATCAATTGCCTAATCTTGCTATTTCTTTCCCTCAAACATCTGTCACATTAACCCCTTCTCTTTAATCATCCAACCCCCAGGCCTTCGTCACCTAGATTACTGCCTAAAAAGACCTCCTACATGATCTCCCTAGCTCCAGTCTCCCTCCAACTCTGGTCCACCATATACACTGCTGCCAAAGTGAATTTCCTTAAGCGTAGACTTGACCACACCGCTCTCCTCAATAAAGTGCTTAGGTTCTCATTACCTCTAGGATCAATTCTCAACTCTTGTTCACACCCATATTCCAACCTGCCTTTATGGTCTCAAATATATCATTCCCATCCTGCCCTCTGATTCAGTCATTCTGTTCCTCACAGACAGACTTTCACTCTCACTTCCATATCTCTGCACTGGCTGCTTCCAACCTCCCCGACCCTCCGCCCCGCAAGGTGTTCTCCACACAAAGTCACTTCGCAAGTCTCAGTTTAGACACAACCTTGCACATTAACACCTTTCTGATCCTCTCACTATTAATGCCCTCCCTCTCTAGCTTTATTTTCTTATATTTATTCTGTATATGCTTACGAAAGTACTGGTTTCCTTAAGCAAATGTAAATTCCTTGACAGTATGTACTATTTTGTATTCTTTCTATCTGTTTGTCCAGTGCCTAGCACATAGTAGGCACTTAATAAACGTTTGTTGACAGAGAGAAATTAGGGAGACTTCAACACAAAAGGTACAGTACTAACCAAAATCACCATTACAATTCAAGGAAAAAAATAGGCATTTGATCTAAAAAGTGGTTCCCAACAGATACAGTGGTCAGGGATCTGTAAGTCACTTGTACATGTGAGAATTAAATATCACACTCAAAGAAATTTTTCTACTTTCCCACCCTGTCACTAGGAGATAGTGTTAACCATACTAATAAAACCAGCCTTGCTCTATGCCTTCCAAGGCTGTTGCTCACCCTAGGGGAACCACATTTATAAGGCTACATTGTGAAGTTCAGTAGAACGAGACAGCATTATTGAATATCCAGTCCAACAGTGAGAAACCTGAGGTCTGAAGGCCACTTGTGACTTCGAGGCTGCAAGTTCCCCACCTCTAATCCAATCAAATACAGCTGACAATCAAAACTGACCAAACTACATGAGGTTGCAACAGGTCTCAACAGAGACTAGGCTGGTTTCTCCTCAAAATGTTACTGTTGCTTTCTTAATGAGCTACTGTGAAGAGTTCTTTTCTCACATAAGAGACCCTCCATTTCAATTGTAAAACATTATAGAGAAGGTATGTTGAGCCTCACTCAGCCACCCAGAAGTTAACATTTCTGAAGAGATAAAAGCAGCCTCAGCTAATCTGTAAAGCTGCGTCTCTAAAGACATCAAAAGCTCCTTTGGGGCTATACTGGGAAGTCTTGTAGATTCCATGAGGATAAGAGTCCCACAGATTCTCATTTCTTCTGTCTATCATTAACTGGGGCACCTTTTTCCTTTTATCTGGGCCAGAGAGGAGGGAAACCTCTAATCCAATAAAAGTTTTTGTCAAAACCCTAGATGATGTTAGCAAAGGAAGGCACAAAAGCTGCCCTACAGTCATCCTCATTACAGATCCCTTTTCTCCCAACTTAGAAAGAATAACCAACTCTTCTCCCAAGGATGTATTCCGCACTATATATAAATGCACCTATAGCCAAAAATGTTTCTTAGCAAGCTCCAGAGAGAACTATTAACAACTCCCTAATCAAATGCGACACTTTGAAGGCAATGAGACAGAGTTACACCGCTATTACCTTTAATTCAGCCAAAACCTGTGCCCACTGAGCTGTTCTTCTGGGCTCTAAGCCAGATTAATCACAAAGAGGGGGAGTAACAGCACATCATTAAAACAACAGAAGCCTCACCAGAGTTTAGTGCAATACTTTTCCTGATACTGTGTTCTTCTGATAAACTAATCCTGGATGAAAAAAGGAGGTTACCTGTTATGCCTCATGCCAAAGAACAAGTGCTGAGCAAGTGAATACGCACTTCAGAATTTCAAGAAAGCTTTCTACCAAGTCAGGGAAAAATTCTCTAGCATAGATAAATGCTTTAGAAAGGAGTTTCCCACTCAGATATCTGAACACTGGGCTAAAACAGGAAGAAAGCTCACTTACTTGGACTGAAGTGTCTGTCTAGGCCATGTGCCATCTTCGTTTTGGGGCTCAATGACTAGTACCTGAATGAAAGGGAATAATACAGTAAGGCAACGGAAGCGACCCTTATTGTCACAGTACCATCACACATTTTTTGCTCTACACAAAGAAATTCAAGGCTGCCAGGATCTAAGCAATTTTTGCAAAGATGACAAATTCTTGACATTCTATAATATATTTATTTACACATACTAGAAAGAGTAATCTGCAATCAATAAAGCAAGCATTTACTAAGCACTTATGTACAAAGTACTATACTAAGAACTGGAGGCTTAAAAAAAGGGATGGGGGCAGTTAGGTGGCGCAGTATGTAGAGCACCGGCCCTGGAGTCAGGAGGACCTGAGATCAAATGTGACCCCAGACACTTGATACGTGTACTAGCTGTGTGACCTTGGGCAAGTCATTTAACCCCAACTGCCCTGCCTCCCCCCAAAAAGGATAAAAGCAGCCCCATCCTCAAGAAACTTACATTATAGTGGGAGAGACAATATGTAAATAATTAGGTAGCTACAAGACACCTAACATAGGACAGAATACAACTTTGGAGGGGTAAGAGATAGAATGGCCTCCTTCAGACAGTGGCATTTAAGCTGAGTCATCAAAGAAACTTGAGCTTCTAAGAGATGGAAGTTAAGAAAGAGCATTCCAAACACAAGGGACAAACAAGCTTAGAGCCACATACCTGCCCCTGGTATAAACCAGCATCTTGCACAGTGTTGTCTGGCTTGCTGAGCTGCTCATATGTATTACTCATATATTTGTTCCATAACCTTGTTTCCCTCTCATCAGGAATGTTAAATAGCTTCCGCATTTCCTTCTCAATGGTTGCTAATTAGAGACAAACACAGTTTAGCTGTTTTTCTACAGTCAAGTCTCTAATGTAATACCAAGAACTAGGTCTGAGGAATTAAACAAGGCTGAATCAAAGTCCCACAATGACACTAAAATAAAGATAAATCGCTCAGAAACATTTTCAAGTTTTCTCATAGTATTCTGCAGCTGAAATTCCTCCTGCCTAATCCCAGGACCACTGATGAGCTCTGAAAAAAAACCATCACCCATGTGAGTCCTTTCTAACACAGCCTTATTGGCTCCTGGTACAAAAAGCAGCAGCAGTTGGCTGGGACTACAAATCTGACTAGAACTGCCAACTGCTTCAGCTGGGCTGACTTTCCACCAAGATCTTTCAAACATGTTGAGAGCTGCAGTCTTACCCATATGGAGTTGCTCTCGGGCAAAAGTCAAACTTCAGAAGATAACTAAAGTACATCACTAAAACAGATAGTGTTAAAGACAACCCAATGTGAACCGATGCATGTGCTGTCAGGAGTGGTACATATGTTGGCTATTGGCTGGTTTCCTGAACTTTTTTTTTTCTTTTTTAATCTTTATTACAAGAGAAAATGGCGGCAGGAGGGGAGGAAGAGGGAGGGCATAGCAAAGCATATTCAGAAAAGAATAGGCTATAAAAAAACAAACATAACCAAAAAGCTAAGAAGAGTATAGGCTGTAGCATGAAAAAGCAAGCAAGCAGCATATTCTGCTACACTATATCCTTAAGTCCTTCTAGATGACTCCATACTGTACACACCATCATCAGTCAATTCAATTCCTTTCTCTAAGTTTTCATCCTAGAGCCGGTGCCTGGCACTAGCATGAGCCCAAATGAACTGGCACTATTTCTAAGGTCATGGCTAGTGCTTAGTATACACCAGAGACAAGATAAGGGTGCTGTTCATCTCCAACACTGATGTCTACCCCAATAGGAAACAGCAGCCATAGTTCTATAGCCCTAGTCCATAGATGGGACAGCCACCAGAACATAATCAAGTACACAGTACCCATCTCAGATTGGAATTCAATATAGAAAAGACTGTAAAGGGGGAGAAACATTCCCAATGACACTGGGTCTAAACTAAATCCTACCACATACCAGCCTAGCTTAGTAGATGCTCACCTATGGTATCTGCTTTGCTGAAATGGCAACTCAGCATATTGGTGGGGTCGCTGTTTTCACAAAGCTTCAGTTCCAGCAAATAAACCTCTACTTTGCAGTGTTTGACAAACAGGCCATGTTCCACAACCTATGACAAGAGGCATCAAGGTGAAGGAGGATGCCGTATCAAAGAGAAGATAAATACACACAGAAACCAAAGAGCAAGTCAATAGGTTAACACTGAAACATGAGGATCACCTTCCCTGAGTGGCTAGGCAACCAGATCTACAGATTAAAACAAAAGACATTGTCCAAAATCTACCCCACAGGTTAGGTTCTATTAGGACATGGAAAGAATGCACTGCCTTCACATAGCCAGTATCAAAAAGGCAGCAGTCACACCACGATCTCCTAAAAGAGAAAGCAGGTATGACAGGAGTCCACAGGCTGCACTGGAAGGTCAGGTTAGCTTCTAGACACGACTCTTCCTTGCTGTCAGCCAAGGCCAGGTGCCCTGAACTTTACCCACAGTCTACTTTAAAACAAGTAAACTTTATGTACATATTACTAACATAGTAAAGAGACACCTACCACATAACAATGGTTCAAAAATGAATTCGTTTCTGTTACCAATGAAATGATTACAAAAACAAAGGATCATCAAATGTGCCTATGAAGTTAGCTCTTGAGTCAGATACCAAGTAAGTGGTATACTCGGTGCTTTTAAGTCTAGACATATTTACAAAATGTTCAAGATAATGCCTACTGTCAAAGCTATTATCATAGCTTACTGGGTATATGAAGTTAAGTCAAACTACTATTTACTGTTTTTCTTTCTCCTGCCTACTTAACTTCTCTCTAGAACCTACTCAAGATCCCAGATTTCTAGCTGCTGAAAAAGGTATTCCTCACCCAAAATGGTGATTCTGAACAGCCTAGTCTAACTGCTGCTCTCCTTTCCTATCTTGTTAGGGAGGGAATATACAAAGTATGCAGAGCCAAGAGACTTGCACAATTCAAAAACACCATGTGGCACTGGAGTGATGGAAATTCTCCTATGTTGGAATAAAGCAAAAGTAAAAAATGTAGAAGCCCTCAAAATGTATGGATCTCTGTGAGAGACTTAGCTTTGGTGGAGGTCATGGCACTCTTGAGTCTACATATTTAGGGGCCAGGCCTTTCAATCCAAGATTACTGATATATGTGCCTACTGAACCATAGGAATCTGCTTGTCCCCCAGAGGCTCAAACTTTCCCTGGCTATAAGATCTTGGCTTTAGAATTGTTTATGGGTATTGCCTAAAGTACAATCAATGAAAAATACAAGTATCTGATTTTTTAAGGGAAATGAGGTGCAAAGTGTTGAAATATTTACTTCAAATGGACATTTCACTACTATAGCTCTCCTACATCCAGGCTACAAACATACTTAGATGAATGCTATACTTACCATAAACCAAATAGCAGTCATGCTGTTCTGATGCCAGTCACATTGACAACAGCAATAATGCTACTTTTGTTACTGCCCAATTCTACACCACCACTCCCAACCCCCCCCAAAAAAGGCTGAATTTGGAATCATTTCCAAATGTGTGTGTGTGGAAGTAAAGACAAAAGCACTTTCATTCAGCCCAATTAAGTCTGTTTAGCTCAACTTGAATCCAGCACAAGCAGGCAGTTTTGTCCTCCAAGCAAACTCTATGAAGAACAGAAATACCACAAGGTACAAGGAGGCTGTACAAGTATAATAGTACAAAGCACTCACTTTTCTGACTATAGGCTGCTGCCCTTCTACACAGCCATACCAATTCACTAATTTATTCCAGGCTTCAGTAGGAACCAATACATAGTCTAGTTCATCAATTAAATGTTCCTTTAAGGTTTGACTTTCAGGATCTGAAATGAAAAAGAAAAAAAACAATAAATCATGAAGTGTGCAGCTCTTCTCTGAAGGAGTATATTTCAACTGATTTCTGGATACTCTGATGAACCTGTGACTTCATCCACTCATGCAAACTGAAACCACCTTCCATGTTTTCTCTCATATTAAGTGATTCTTGTGCATTTCCTTCTTTAAAACAATTTCTTTTATTATAAATGTCACAAACATCCATGTCTTTCCATAAAACCACCACAATCATCATCAATCATCCTCACCTAAGTAGGTTCCCACAGTCTTCATAAAATAGACTCTTTAAATAGAAACAAAACTTTTACTTAAGTCATAAAAGGAGTTGACAATACTTAAGTAATTCAAATACACTGTCAAACTCAAGATGAAAGACACTGCCAGCAAAAACTGATGAAGATCATTCCTCCTGGTCTGGGGACCAGACTACAATACCCATATTCCACTACCACCTTCCAAGTCTACCACGTTCTGAAATGGCTGCAGAGGCAGTAAGTCCTACATTAAAGTGATTGTGGTACAGGGGACAGAGTGCTGAAGACCACCTCTACTCTTGCCAGCAATATGACAAATCATTTAACCTCTCTGATATTCAGCTTCCTCATTTGTAAAATGGGAATAATAGATGTAAAGCTTATCTCACAGGGGTGTGAGGCTCAAACAAGGTGTTTATATAAAGCATTCACGAACTTCAAAATTCATATGAAATCCAACTACCACCAGTAAATGCCAGCTCTATGCCAGGTACAGATGGGTGTACTGGATGAAAGGAATGTAAAGACAAAGGCAAATGAGTACCTGCCATCAAACTGATGTTTTATCTGAGACATGTACACAGAAAAGCAAGCACACATGTGTATATATGTACAGCACACACAGAGACAAGCACTGTGAAGATAATTTTGATACCCCTACTCAATTTAATCAGTATTTACTCAGGTCATTGTGATTTAATGGGTATCAGTGATTGTAAGCAAAACAGAGTTAATGCTGTAAAATAAGATTTATGTGCACAACAATGAATAACTTATTTACTGGTGATTATATTGTGTTGGATTTATCAGATAGATTCATGCTGTGTTAATGAAGCCTGTTGTAAGCACATGTAATGGCCTGGATTAAGAACTTATAATATTAGCAATGCCCTCCTTCCACACTCCTAAGTAAGTTGCTTGAAATAAAGTTCATAAGCCTAAGCAATACCCCTTTACCCCTATGAATCATTTCTATCAGTCCCTAGTGACTTTTGCTTCAAAAACACAACTTCCTTGGACCCTGAGGCACTGTTGGTCAAACACTAAGCAAGGGTCTTATGACTTGTGGAAAGCCCTGACATGTTACTGACCTTTGGAAAGTCCCTGCTGAGATGGCCTATGACTAACAGCCTATAGCTGATGACCTGTAGCTAATGACTTGTGAAAGGCCTATTGACAAAGTGGTTATGATTGATGGACATTTCCCTTAACCAATCATAAGACTTACCCACTTCTGAAATTGACTAATCATGGGATTGTACCTCCTCATTCTATTTTTGATACTGCCTCAATGGCTACAAAAGCAATTTTTTCTCATGCAGAGAAGTGATTGTGAGGAAGCTCTTCAACCAAGATTTATTAGAGACCACTGGCATTCCTAATAAATTGATTGATCATGCTTGGAGCTCTGTCTCAATCATTTTTGTTATGGATAGGAATTTTGTAACTCATACAATATCTATCTACATATATATATATACACACACATATATACACATGTATATATACACGTGTCCAACATGTACACAGATAACCATATGCATACATGTATATGCACAACACATGGATAAACATGCACAAAATACACCTGAAATTGGCACAAAGTCCTTTTAATAAAGAAAGAACTAACAACTGAGGGAATGAGGAAAGACTTCCTACAGAAGAGAATGCCTGAAGACTACGTGATGATCAACCATGATAGACTTGGCTCTTCTCAGCAATACAATGATCCAAGACAATTCCAAAAGACTCATGATGGAAAAATGCTATCCACATCCAGAGAAAGAACTATGGAGTCTAAATGAAGACCAAAGTATGCTACCTTCATTTTTTGTTTTTTTCTTTCTCATGGTTTTTCCCTTTTGTTCTGATTCTTTTTTCACAACTCGACTAATGTGGAAATATATTTAATACAATTGTACATGTATAACCTATATCAGATTGCTTTCTGTCTTAAGCAGAGGGGTGAGAAGGGAGAGGAAAAAAATATGGAAATCAAAATCTTATAAAAGGAAATGTTGAAAACCAAAGACAGAGAGAGAGAGAGAGAGAGAGAGAGTGCGCCTCAGCTGAGTTTTGAAGGAAAGCAAGAATTCTAAGAGACACAGGAAGGAGTGGTGCATTCCAGGCCTGGGAAGAGAATATCTATCAAACAAGTGTGAAAGCTACTGTATGAACTGGTTGGTATTTGTGAAGTTATATTTCACTGCACGGCTGAAGAAACGTCCTGTACTAATAGGATCAAAGCAGCAAGGGAAGTTAAGAAAACAATGTGTGGACACCACCTGGAATATATAAACCTACCCCCTCCCCACTCCAAAAAAAAAAAAAAAAGGGCAGGAAGTTTTCTGGGCAATCGTTAAAAGTTATTCCCTTCTCCCTCTTGGTGACTTCTCATCTGGCCACTTACTGGCTGTGAAATCCTGGGCCCATTTCTCTTCTTTGGGCCTCAGTTACTTTTACTTTTTCCATAAGATGAGGGAGGAGAGGAGAGACTGTAATCAATTCCACAATATTAAAGAATATGTGTAAAGTCCTTTTGCTAAGTTCTAATGATACAAAAATGAAAAAGGATGATGACTGACACAAAGCAAAATGTGATGAAGATCCAAAGTGCTCTGAATAAAATTTAAGAAGAGAAGTCACTGGGGGCGTCAGTGAATGCATCTTGGGAGAGGTAGCAGCTGACGCGTGCCTTAAAGGAAGAGGATTTCAACAGGCAGAAGAAATTAAGACAGGAGGGCAGAATGAGAGGATCACCTAGTACAGCTGGACCTAAAAATGAATGAAGAGGAACAGCATGTGATAAAGTTAGAAGTGAATTGGAGTCAGATTGTGGAGGAACTTGAATGGCAGCCTAAAAAGTTTATATTTTATCCTTCAGGTCAACAAGCATTTATTAAGCACTCCCTATGTGCCAGGCACTACCCTAAGCTCTGGAAATAGGGAACCATTAAAGGGAGGTCTCTTCTTCCCCACATCCCAGGTAGTTGCATTAACAGTTGCACTCCTCAATGATCAATGAATAATTCAATAATTTCCATCTGACCCACTTTTATATACAGTTCCTCCTACTCTGAAAATTCTCACATCTACCAAGAAGATGGAAGGAGTAGGATTCTCCACAGGGTCAGAGCAAGGAAAACACAAAAGAACTTAAGGTGTTGAAAATCCCATATGCGCATAGTATATCCTTTTTAGCATCCTTAAATGCTTGCTTGATACTATAATGTAATTATACTATAACTGATTCTGTTTACACTGGCATTTCTATAGCAGCTTCTGAAGAGCTCAAAGTATTTAATTTATTCTTCCTCATTACTGTGAAGTATACAAACGATTATGCATAATATTATTCTTTTAAAAAACTTTAATTCATAAACTTAAAAACATTGTGAACAAATACAAACAAGCAATTATGGGAATGAATCCCAAATAAAGTCATAACATCTAAACTATTTACAACTTGATTTTATTTCAAATAACATTATAAAGTTACTATCTGTTGCATGGAATTCAATGGAACCTCTACAGAGGGCATACAGAAATACGAGAATCACAGCATGATTAGGGGCAATGGGAGCTAAAGTGTTGAATTAAGTTCTCTAATCAATTGAACCAATATAAAGAACAAAATGATAATCGGCCCTGCATCCCTTTCTGCCATCTTTTCTGTGTACTTGTTTTGTGGCTGTTGTGTTTAACATACAGTAATTGTCCTAATACATGGTGGTATTTTAATTTGACTACCCTCACTCTGCATCGTTTTGTCTATAGGATAATCATTCAGCAATGAGTTTGATACATGGTTATCCAAATAGAAAATCTCAACTACATTTCAAGCATTTCTTCTATAAATAGGTAAGAAATGAATTTTTACCCTAATTATTCACCACCTGCAACCGTGTGTGTGTGTGTGGGGGGTCTCATTTTATTCCCTATTCTCTATCTCCTCACAGGAGGACCAACTGCCCACGAGTGACCTTGCCTTTAAGGGCTCCACCCTTTCATCTCTAAAACTTCTGCCTTGGGGCCCCTCCTTTCCTAGCTGGTGACTGCATTTCCTAGGGCACTATTTCAGAAAAGCCCCAAGTACACTTTGCTTCAGGCCATCTCATGTCCTCTCCAACTACTCTAAGAGTGTCCTATGCTCCTCCTTCCCTCTCCAGTTCTGAAACTAGGAACTATAACCAGCTCTGTCATGTTTCCTGGATAGAATGTTTCAATCTACTCCACGGTGGTGCCACTAAGTATCCCTACAGTTTTCTCATTCAAAGTGCCCTTGGTTCAAAGTCACCTCTTCCCCATTACAATGGAAGTTAAGAAAGAAGACTGTCTTTTCATCTCCAATGCTCAGCATGGTTCTTGGCACATAGTAAGCATTTAATACATTATTTTTTCATTCACTTATTTAAACATTATGGACAATGAAAATGCCAAGTTCAGTCTACCCTGGCTGGGATTCAGCCAACCGCGCTTGATGTCAAACTCCCTAGTCAGAATATAGCAAACTATTTTCATTAACACACTAGTATTATGATACTGCAATCAAGCGAGAGATATCAAATTGAGATTCTCAAAGCAGTTTCCTAGAGCATGCCGTTGGCCCACCACTGCTAAAACCACAACATAATTTCAAAATATAAATTTCCATTCTAAAAGTTTCTTAGGCAGAGGTGAAGGGAGAGGAAGAATAAGACACAAAAGCACCAGCCTTATTGCAAGGATTCAATTTAAAAAGAGATCAGGAGAAAGAATGGAATGGAAAAAAAATAAAGAGGGAATCTAAACTATGAAACCCTGATGCTGCCTCCAGGTCACACAAATACATGAGCATGTGTATGTGTACATTCATGCATACACTGAGATATGTGCACATGGAGTGATGTTTTCCTCAGAGTTTCCTAACTTTAATTTTTCATTCCAAAACCACTTGTATCAACCCGGGCACTGAGCAAATAGGTTTGATCATCAGGGTGACTAACAGCATGAAGACCTAGTAGGAGATTCTTTGTCAAAAGAAATACTGCATTCCTTTATGATCAATCCCAAAGAACCTTAACTCACTTATCAAATTCAATGCTCTGTCACCTTCCCCAAGTAACATCACTCAGTGTTTAAGCAGAGGCTGGAAAGCCCATGTTAGTGACAATGTAGAAAAGATTCTTGCTTCCAACACAAGGCAGGACTAGATAAGCTATAAATTCCTTCACATTCTATAAGGATACACACACACACACACACACACACACACACACACACACACACACACACGCACACATACGCACACACACGTGTATATGTGTATATGGGTATATAGATGTGTACATATACATATACACAGATACACACACACATATACTATAGCTAAGATGTCTTTTAAACAAAGAACAATAACGTGCTCTCTTAGAAGGAACAAGACTTTGAGAGGGAAAATCCCTAATGAAGCAAAGTACTCTTAAGAGCATTTTTTGTGGTAACAAAGAACTGTTCACTGACTGCAGAATGGCTGGACAAACTGTGGCATATGAATATACTGACATATTCCTACAGAATAAGAAACAAATAATATGATGAACTGAGATGAGCATAGGAAGCTTTGTATAAAATAATGCAGAATACTGGTAACTAGGAGAACAACATTTGCAATGACTAAAAAATAACGTAAAGGAAAGAAGTGAAAAGGAGCTGAATAATATGTCTTGGTCTCAGAAGGAATAATGAAAAACTCCTCCTTACCTGTCTCATTAGAAAGTGGGATCTAACTCTCCAAAATGCTGGTAAAAGTGTCAGTCATAGTCCTCGTGTTGCTTGGTTTGGATTCATTGGTCTTTCTAGCTTACAACAGAGGGTTAATTAGAAAAGATGTATGACATTCAAACAAAAGGCATGAAAATTTAATTCTAAAACTGCTGATAAAAAGAGAAGACTGCTCTGTAAGGATAAAAGGATAAGCCAGGTGTGATTAGGGTATAACTGAACAAATTATGCCATATGAATGTAACGGAAGAGTATTGCCCAGTAAGAAATAGAAAACGGGAGGAATGTCAAAATATTAAGAAAACTTTCAGCTCTCCAAATTTCCTCCACAAAAAAAGCAAAACATTGCCTCCGAGGGAATGTGGAGCAGCAGAAATAAGCAAAAGTTGGGATAAAGCAGTTGTCCTTCTAAGCCAACCCAAGAAGACACCAATAAAGACTCAACCTCCAGGGGCAGAGATTTGGCCAGAGTGAAGTACAAACACTTCTAGGATGACACCTCCAGGATGACCCTAAAGAGTCCACAAACAACAAGCCCTGGGAATTGGGGGTTGAAAGGCACTCTCAGCCTTGGCAACATTTACCTCACCAACAGAAGGGGTCAGAAGGCTGAGTAGAAGACCGAAAGATCTTCCACTGGCAAGGGTCACCAAGCACAACTGTGCTGACCAGACACATCTGGGGCTGTAGTTGTGGGGAGAAGGAGCTAACACCTGGTGAGGGCAGTAGCAGAGGGGTGGGGACCCTGCTGTGGGCACTTGCAGGAGAGCAGAATGCCTTGTTTCAATTCCGGGGCAGAGAGGATAGCTGTAGTTTGCAGTCACCAAATGGACTGCAAGAAGCAAAAGCATTTGCAGGACAGCATGGCTGAGGCGCTGGCCCTGACTTATGAGTGAAGAGCCCAAGGTTGGGCCCTGAGACCAATTTCAAAAAATAACAGTAAGAAAGACCTGAGGCTCAGGCCATCATTCTCCACACCTCAGGACTACAGCCTGATTACACTAATAGCTGCTAAAAAACAAAATATAAATGATCAAGCAAAGGGGAAAGAATTAAACCAAAAATACTATTATGGGGTTAGGGAAGATTAGGGTTCATATTCAGACAAGATAATGGAGCGAAAAAGGCTATTCTTTTTTCAGTGAGAAACATCAAATGGTCTCAAGCTCAAAAAGAGTTCTTGGAAGAACTTAAAAAGGAGTTTAAAAATCAAGTAAGAGAGATTGAGGAAAAATTAGAAGAAGAAAAAAAGAGCAATCAAAGAAAATCAAGAAAATTATGAAAAGTCAACCAACTTGAAATAGAGAATCAAAAAGTTAAGGAAGAAAATGATTACTTGAAAACTAGCATTGGGCAAGGGGAAGCTAGTGACGTCCTAAAGACACCAAAAAATAATAAAATAATGAAATGAAATCAAAAGAATGAAAAAATGGAAGGGAATGTGAAAGATATAAAAAAACTTATATGGAGCAGAAATAAGAATAGCTGGACTACCTGAAAATTACAGTTAAAAAAAAAAAAGAATCTTGATACAATACTATAAGAAATTATCGAGGAAAACTGCCTAGAATCTAGAACAAGAAGGAAAAGCAGAAACAGAAAAAAATCCACTGATTACCACCAAAAAGAGATCCCAAGAAGAAAACTTACAAGAGTACCAGAACCAAGTTTCAAAGCTCCCAGGTCAAGGATCAAACATTGCAAACAACAAGAAAAAAAATTAAATATCATAGGGCTACATTAAGAATTACACAAGGGGCAGCTAGGTGGTACAGTGAGTGGAGCACTGGCCCTGGAGTCAGTAGGAACCGAGTTCAAATCCAGCCTCAGACACTTGACACACTTACTAGCTGTGTGACCTTGGGCAAGTCACTTAACCCCAACTGCCCTCCCTTCCCCCCTCCAAAACAAAAAACTTAAAAAAAAAAAATGACATGAGACCTAGCAGCTACTATGTTGAAGGACCATAGGGCTTAGACTACTGTATTTTGTAGAGTAAAAGAGCTGGACTTATGACCAAGGGTGACAATCAGAAAAGTATAATCCTGAATGGAAAAAAACCAATGTGTAGTATTTATTACGCAGGTTTTCTTGAAATGGAAATACAGTTTTATACTGAATCCTTTCTTACTTTCTGCTGTGTACATGACAATGTTCTTTTTTTCTTTTTCTTGTTTTGTACTGAAGTTTAAAATGAATTAAAAATTTACCAAAAAAATGACATTCTTAGAAAAACAAGGCTTGTATGAACTTGTATGAACAAGATGAAGTAAACAGAACCAAGAGAACAATTTATAAAATAACGCCGTAAGGAGAAAAAACTTGGGAAAGATTTAAGAACCATGGGTCAAAGGAATGACCAATCACAGTTTCAGAACACTGATGAAGCACATTACCCACCCCCTGACAGAGGCAATGGACTCAAGGTACAGACATTTTCAAACATGGCCAATTCAGGAATTTGTTTAGCTTGAATATGTATATTTATTTCAAAGGTTTGTTTTTTTTTTTCTAACAGAGGGAAGAGAACACAGGTTAGGTAAAGAGACTAGGGATATCTATAAGAAGGACAAAAAGAAAGAGGAAAAATAAAACAAAGAAGATTATTGAAGCATTTATTTTAAAAGCACAGAAGAGGCCAGAAGGAAACACAGACATGTAAGGTAGCTCCGAAAATTACATGCTGAATTAATACACTTAAAAGGAAAAGTAAAGTGCACATAAGAGAGTCAGTTTTATATATAATCTTTTTCTGTTCCACTTTGAATACAAAAATGCTCATTTTATATGGTGTTTTCTTAAGTCCAGAATAAAAGCTTTTTTTTTTTTTAAAGAAAGAAGCTAAGTATGAACACAATGTAACAGTTCTGACCGTCTTGGGACCTCCTGATCAGTGGTTTATCATCACTACTTATAAACTGTAACCAATAAAATACACCAGAAATCAAATGAACTGTGTCACTGAAACCTTCCTCAGACAGAGTGCCAATTGAAGCCTTCCCCTAAAAAAGAGTGGTTTTGCCAAATATCACCTCGAAATGCCTGCTCCCACAAGTTCTGTCAAGACTCCTCTGATTATTATCACATTTATATAATACTTTATGGTTTACAAAATACTTTATTCACAACTCTATAAGGTTATATGATCATTATTTTGTAGATAATGAACCTAAAGCTCAGAAAGGCTAAAGGACTTGCTAGGAAGTGCTGAAGCTGGAATTTAAATTCAGGTATGCTGTCCCCAAATCTAGCTCTTCAAATACATCTCAATGGTGCCCAACATGAATATTTCTCACTTCTACATGCAACAAGACTTCAGATAGAGTCTTAACATCAAAAAAAAAAAAAGACAATCTTCACGTAATTTGTTCAGATGGGAGAGAAGGTCATGGGATATTTCGAATGGTCTATCATGTATAAATTTAGCCCTGGCCAATTCACTGTTTGAAACTCATTAGCCTGGCTTCCATGTGAGCTTTCTCTTCCCACACTATTTTTACTGTCTACATCCCAAATCTCACCTAACAGTCAGAAAGATAAGGAAAGCTCTAATAATGCTAAGTGACCCTGGCATTTGTCCCATTTAGAAATCAGTTCACTCAGAAAACTATCCCCAAGAACAGGCTTTCAGGTACAATTTTCAAAGGTTTTAGTTTATGTTTCTGATATTTTCTATCCTTTCTACCCTCCTGAAAATATAATGCTGAAATAAGTATGTGAAAGGAAAAAGGCAAAATTTAAAAAGTTGTCAATCTCATTCAGCCAGAGGAAAGTGGCTCAATTTCCTCCTGACATTTTGACAAAGTTTCTCCTATATATATGACCACAAGCACCAATTTCCAAACTTTAATATGAGCCTCATTTCCACATATATCCAAACCAAAGGAAATCTGGCTCACAATGTAAATGCTACTGGTAGAAAACACTCTCTCTCATTCTCCTGTCCTGCTTACACACTCTAACAGGCAATTTAACGTTTTACCTGAAAAAAGTCCGGAGTTATCTATTGGGCCAGGAAACAGGTTGTTTTCACCCACATTGTACATATCCCAGCTATCAAAGCCCACATATTTCTTCCACTGCTTGAACCACCGGCTGTCAATCAGATACCTAGAAAAAGAGACAAAATTTGACTAATGTAGAAAAGCTCAAGAGGCAAAAGCTTCTCCAATGCATATGTATACTCCATAAATATGGATTCACAGTCATTTCCCCAAGCTATCCCAATAAGGAGAAACTTGGGGCTTGAGATGAACGAAATGGGTCCAATTAGGGGTTTTAAAATGAAGTATTTACTCAAGGTAACATTCTGCCCTGATCTATGCTAAAGTTGTTTTGCAAATGTGAGCAGCAATAAGTTTCTATTTTCTATTCTAGTTAAGTAGGCTTAGCTGTACTGTAATATTTCTGATAGCCCTTCAAGCTCATTCAAATAGAAGTCTACCCATATGCTGCATTAAGTAAGACTTTTAGTATTTATAGAAATGTGCCAATTGTGCTCCCTTTCTCTTGCCAAGCTATATAATTATCATTTTACATTCAATCTGCTACTTTTTATAGCTAGGGAAATTTTAGCAAATCTGGGGCATGTGTGTAAGCACTTCCAATAAATATTACAACTAAATGTGGAGGGAAAAATCTCTGTAGAGCTGCAAAATACAAGTCTTTGAGGTATATCCCCTAGGATTTACTGAAAGCTAATGAGTTCAGGGAAGAAATTAAAACCACGGAACTACTTACATCCACCTAGATGAGTGAAAACCTAGTACATTCCTGTATTCCATTTTCACTAATGCAGTCAACCAACTAACAACAACTACCATATATATATGGAACTGTATTAGATCCTCATACACAATTCTCCAAGCAAATTCAGGGCATACCAATGGTAAAGTTTAGCATACAATCTCAAACTTCAACTTTCTAACCTCCTGCCTGAATTATGACATCTGTATATTCTAGAAATTAATGAATAATTTTTATGATTAAATAACCTCAAATCCATTATTCTGTAATCAACTGTTTTTGTGTTAGGCAATGAAGCCCATGACACTGCTATGGTCCTACTGAAATTCCTCCCCAATGTTTTTGGAAATATTACTGTTTGGTTAAACTGTAAGCTCCATGAGGGAAGGGTCTGTCTTCTACTTAAATTTTGAATATCCCTTCCATCAAGTATCACAACACTCTGGCAGAGAGCGGAAGATGAAAAAATGTAACTAATAAATGTAATGTATTTTGCCTGTCATCCTACCACTTCACTCACTTCTTCTGAAAAATGAAAATTTGCATTTAAAAAACTTTATGGGATTCTAACAGTATGATGCAAAGCATGCTTTAGAAGGATCTTATACATTTCCTCGCAAGCTTCATCAGAATGTTACTCAAAATCTAGGGTTTTGTTAATATAATGAATTTCCTCTTCTTGAGGAAACAATGACATCCCTTGGTTCATGTTCTAACTCTCCGGGGTCTTTTTGTCTTTAGAATCTGTTCTGAATTACCACCATGCAAACAACTTCTAAATGTACCTATCCCCAGAGCTAGTTTGGTATGGCCCTGCTCCTCTGAGTTAACAGCTCACTGCAAACTCTCTGACTTAACTACTACTTTACATAGTGTCACTCAATTCAACAAACCCAATAAGTGTACAGTGATGGGCAGTGTGGCTGTGAATTGAGAATGTTAGATAGATGGAGATCCAAGGAGTCAGAAAAGAGGAGAAAGGGAAATGCATCCAGCTACCAATATTTACTAACAGTGTGACCCTGAGCAAGTCACCTAAATTCTGAAAGTTCCAGGCAACTCTCTAAATTACAGAGGAGTTGTCCCTCTCTGTTGGTAAGGAAATATCCACAACACACTTTAAATCACAGGTCCAGCCCAGCACACACACCCAATATGGGCAAGACATATTCCCATACTCAACCTTACATCATTTCCATTCCTTTTTACTGACAAAACTGGAGCATTATATTTAGCTTTTCAGCAGTCAAAGCTAATTGCTTCTTAAAATAGCTAGCATTTATATACTGTATATAGTGCTTTAAAGTTTGCAAAGCACGGTGCATATTACTTCATTTGATCTTTCACACTATACTATCAACCGTCTATTATACCATAAGGACCATAAGAATTCATGGCTCCATTTCTTCCTCTAAAAAACCGAACATCAAATCCCAATGTAAGCTTTGGTCACTTAATACCTAGAACACAGCCCAATTCTGTTTCCTGGATACTTTCCTCTCTAACTCCAAAATGCAGCTGCCAAAATTATCTTTGGTCCTCTCAATTCTCTCTCCAAAACACTTCACAGTTCCCACAATCCTTCTATTAATACAAGTTATCTGTCTGGGGCTTACAAGACCTCAACCAAGTGGTATGGACATCATCTTTCATCTTTCCCCACACCCTCCTTTCAAAGAAGTTTCTTCATTCCTAGCTCTGGTTATTCCAGCTCCAGCTCCCAGGAACACCTGTCTATGCTTACTCAGAACCTAGTTCCTCACACACTCCCTTCAAAATTCACCTCAAAGCTACTTCCCTCCGGGGTGCTCATGCCAATTAGGAGAGGCACAGAAAGTTACCACCCTCTGCAATAGGGTACCTCCCAGGGAAGTTTCAACATTAAAGGGTCCAAAACTACTCAGCTGGAGGGATTGAGATAAGAGAAGATAAGGGAAAAATAAGGAAACTGAAGATCTAGAACACGACTACAATGAAGATGTGAAACCTTCTAGAGGAACAAGAAAACGTGGGGCGTGTTGTATATGGAAGTCAGCAAGCATTTACTAAGTGCCTAGCTACTTTGTGTCAGGCACTACGTTAACCAGAATCAGGTAAGAGGCTTCCAGGAAAAGAGCTGAGTGCTGAAGGGAATGACTAGGGGCAGGGTCATCAGAGCTTTATTGGACATAGGGAAGGGAGGACAAAAAGTCTGTGGGGTCCGTCCTGGGCTGGAGCCGGGGGAACCAAGGGTCGATGGATGGGGTAGGGGGAAGGTAATTGAGAAGATTCCGGGGCCAGGCCTGTGCCGTGTCCAGGGCTTCCTGGACCTGGGCTGGGCCCCGGGAAGGCCAAGGGGCTGGGCTGGTGAAGGGGAACTACGAGACTGGCCTTAGACAGAAAGAGCGGCAGGAGACGGGCCGGCCAGGAAAGAGCAAAGGAAAACTGCAGGCCGAGTATGGCCGAAGAAGGCCTGGGGAGGCTGAGGGACAGGGCCTGGGTGGGGGAGGGAGGACCACGGGAGCGGCTGCCAGGTGCCAGGTGCAGGTGCCAGGCCACATGCCGTCCGTGGCTGGGGTTCGGGCTCTCACCACTGTGCCCCTCGCTGAAGCGCCGTCCTCATCAAGGCCCCGAGCTCAGATTTCTGCGTCTCCGCGTCCGGCCGCTGCCCGCAACCTCCGCCTTCCGCCATCTCCTTCCCCAGCTCCGGCCCGGCCGGCCCGGACATCCGCCTGGCGCACAGCGCGCTCCGCGCCGCGCCCCACGCGACGCACGCACTCACGCACGCACGCACGCACTCACGGATAGCTCCGCACAGCGCCGTCCACTGCCCCGCCTCCCGCCTCAGCCGCGCCCCGCCCTGTGCGTCAGCCCGACTCGCCACGCCCAGTCCGCGTGCCCCGATCCCGAGCACGCGCTTGCAGGGAGGGGCTGGAGGAAAGGCGGAAGAGAACGAGAGAACGAGACCGCGCAGTCTGGGTTGCTGGGCGGAAGGGCGGCGACCCTGGGCGGGGAACTGGGCGCCGAGCCTCAGCCTCCGAACCGCGCCCGGCCCCTCCCCCACAGCCTGCTCCTCGGCCTTCCCCCGCCCCCCTCTACTTCCTGGTCTCCAACCGACGTTTCCTCTCTCCCTTCTCCCCCAAATGGGGGCTCAGGGTCCCCGCCAAGTTGAGTCCTCTCCCTTCCCAGAGCCACCTAGGGCGAGTTCTGTAATTGTTTCGGCTTCAGATTACCCCCGAAGCCCCTTCCTGCTGTGACCTTGGGTGATTAGGGGAAAAGAGAAAGAAAGACGCCGATGTCCGCTGGGTCGCCCATGTCTAGGGCTTGTTGGCCATGCCCCTGCCTCCTCTCCCTGAGCTCGTGGCATCGCCCTGGCCAGCCCGGACCCAAGCGCTCAGTGGCTTTGCGGCTTCTGCCACCCTGCAAGGGGAGCTCGGGTCACACACACCCCCCACTTTTGTTCCTGAGCCGGCTGGGAACTACCCCGCCCTACCGTAGTGTGCAGCTGCCCCCGGAAATTTTTTAGAGCTGCTTTCGGCGCACTGTTGCCGGGAATACATTACAAGGAACCTCGCTTGTCCATTGCCAGGAGATCAAAAGGGAGAGTTAAAAAGAAAACAGGGTTGAGCTAAAGATGAGAGGAAGCCGAGGGGCTACTACTGTCTTTGGATGCGGACATGTATACCGATATATGCGCAGCAAGATATCTGCGTGGAAGATCGTCCCATGACCATGTCCTCTTAAAGTCTAGCCGTTTTAATGTGCGGGGTTTAGGCTAGCTTGGAAGAGAGAGGATAAATGAATAGGTTGAATATATGCATTCATTTATCATAGAGCATTTTCTACAACCCTAGGTATGGACGAGATTTTAAAAAAGCGAAGTTCCCCAAGAACCTTAAAAATGTAGCAGAAGAAATGAACTCTAAAACACAAAAGCCCCCAAACTCAAAACTATTATGTAAGGCAGAAGAGTGGAATTGCCGCTATGCAGTCCATAGAAGGCCTCCTTAGAAGAGGGAGACTCTGAACTGGGCCTTGAGAGCCAGCTAGGATTTCAACAGATGTAGATGGCAATCAGAGGTCATCTAAAGCCAACCCTCACATCTTAGAGATAAAGAAACTTAAGGTGAGAAACCAAGGTGATTACATACGGCTTGGAGAGAACTTGAAAATCATCTAGACCAGGGATTTTCAAAGAGGGGAATCCTTGAGATCAAAACTATTTTCATGATAACGCTAAGGTGTTTTGGTTTCTAATATGGCAAATAACAATAGATAGAAGTTACAGTTTCTTTTAAAAAAAAAAAGCTCTTTAACACATCCTCCATAATTTTTAAGAGTGTAAAGTGTTCCTACCAAAAAGTTTTTAAAAAGTCTAAGCTAGTTGTCCAACCCTCCCATCCATGAGAGAAAACTGAGATAAAGTACAATTAAACACTTACCCTTTATGGGTGATAAATGGGTGACATGGGAGACACTGGCACAGGACCACCCAGCATGGCATGCCCTCATCAGAGAAGGTGTGGGTGCTCTATAAGCAAAGCAGAATTAAAATAGCTCAAAAGAAACTGATGTGTAAATTTAGAAAATCCACCCCAAATGTTCACATGGGCTATTTGTGCCCGACCTGTGGTAGAACATTCCAAGCTCTTATTGGCCTGATCAGCCAGTCAGACAGTAACTTGACTTTAGCTTAGCAATGTCATTTTGGTCCTCTTCAAGAATGAAGGACAACTACCAAATGAGTGAAGCAGGATTTGAACCTAGGCCCTCTGACTTTGTGCTAATCAATGGAATGCAACCCAAGGTATTATCAGTCCAGGAAGCTATTCAGTTATAAACAACTAAAATGTTAAACTTTTCAAAAGGGGGATAAATGTAGTGTTTTTAAATAATAAATGGCACAGCCTATATCACTAACCCAAAAAAATACAACTACTCTCTTGTGAAAAAGTGAAAAATTTAAAAATTAAAAAAAAATCTATAAGAATCAGTTGTCAATATTGTTATTAACATTAAAATGAAAGAGAATTGAGCTTGCAGCCTGAGTTCTGAATCTCTGTCCCAGGAAAGTGTCTGAGATGAAAGGACCCCTCAATCTCAATCTTCCCTATTCTTTTACCAACAATTTCTTCCTAAATCAGTTTCTCCTCCATTCCACTCATAGTGGAAGCCACAGACTCGCAAGATGGACAGACTCCTGGGAGTGCTCCTAAAAATGAGGACAAAACCTAATTAAATGCACATTTCAGAAAGTCTATATTAATCAGCTCTTCAAGATACTTAGAAATGGTTACAAAGAATAATGTGCCAGTTGTATCTTGTTCTTTTAAAAATATAAATTTTGTGCATGGAAGAAATCACACAGAAACCTTCAAATAAGCCCAGATATCAAGCAGCGAACTTGATGAAGGCCTGATAACAATAACATGGGTTTCTGTAGTGCTTTAAGGTATACAAAGCACTTTCCTCATATTAACATATTAACGTCATAATTGGAGATTTGTGTGATTTATGGCCCTCCTCCAGGGCGTCTTATCACTTTCTAATTGAGACTAAGACTGACCTAAAGAGACTTAGGGCCAACAAATCTGGCCAATGTGTTGGCCTTGGGGCTTGTGCATCCAGCAAGTCACAGATACTTAGTAAATTGATAGTCTGGATGAGAAAATAAGGCTTACTGTTATCACACATATAGGATCACATCAACACTGACGTTTCAAATTCTTAGATCAGGGGTTCTCAACCTCAGGTCCACAGACAAATTTCAGTGGGTACGTGAACTTAGATGGGAAAGAAATTATATCTTTTTAAGTAACATCAAACTGAAATTTAGCATTTTCTTCAATTTTTTGAAGACAGACTTTCAGGAGTACATAGGCTCCACCAAAAGTCAAAGGAGTCAGTCTATTCCACAGAAAAAGCTAAGAACCCCTGCTTTGGATAAACAAAGGTTTGCCTTGATTCTTGTTAGCAACATTCTCAGGTTATAGCTAACTTGTGTAGCTAACTATACTAGTGTATAATAGAAAGAGTACAAGATTTGCATGTATAGCAGATTGCACACCATTTTGGGGAGGGAGGAAGGAAGGGAGGGAGAAAAAAATTTGGCACTCAAAATCTTATAAAAGGAAATGTTGAAAAAAAAAGAAAGTACAGGATTTGGAGGTGTTTTTATTTTTTTTAGAGGGGAAGAAGGCAGAGTAATTGGGGCTAAGTGACTTGCCCAAGGTCATGCAGCTAGTGAGTGTGTCAAGTGTCTGAGGCTGGATTTGAACTCAGGTCCTTCTGACTCCAGGGCCAGTGCTCTACTCACTGCACCACCTAGCTGCCCCTCATGTTTTTATTTTGCTATTTACTACCTATATGTCCTTGGGTATATAATTTTCCTTCTTTAAGCCCCATTTTATTCATCTGTAAAATTAATGGGTTAAGAAAGAGAAATAACCAAAACTTCAACACCATATAATTATGATAACCAAGTTTGGCACTAAAGAAAAGATGAGTAAATACATTTTCCTTATTTGTAGATGTATAGGGAGGAGGTATCCATGGGTGTGGAATATTGCCTATAATATCTGGGTTTTTTAATGTATTGATCGGTTTCCTTAACTTTAAAAATTTTCTTCCTCTGTGGAAAAATAGGTATGGTTGTAAACTGGTCCAACCACTCTGGAAAACAATCTGGAACTGTGCCCAAAGGGCTATAAAATTGTGTATACCCTTCAACCCAGCAATACCACTACTAGGTTTGTATCCCAAAGAGATGAGAGAAAAGGGAAAAAGACACAAATATTTGTAGCAGCTCTTTTTGTGATGGCAAAGAATTGGAAATTGAGGGGATGCCCATCAACTAGGGAATGACTGAACAAGTTGTAGTATATGATTGTGATGGAATACTATTGTCTTATAAGAAAAGATGGAGCAGAATGGTCTCAGAAAAAACCTGGGAAAATTTATATGAACTGAAACAAAGTGAAGAGAACAGGAGAACATTGTACACAGTAACAGCAACATTGTAACAATGATCAAATGTGAAAGACAGCTACTCTGATCAATATGATGTTGCAAAACAATTTCAAAGGACCCATGATGAAAAATACTATCCACTTCCAGAGAAAGAACTGATGAAGTCTGAGTGCACATTGAAGCATACTTTTTTTTTTCACTTTCTGTACAATTTTTGCTTTTAATAAAAAAAGGTTGTTGAGTTTTTTGGGTTTTGGGTTTTTTGCAACATGGCTAATATGGTTTACATGACTTCATTTGTATAACCGATATCATATTACTTGTCTTTTCAATGGTTGGAGGAGTGGGAAAGAGGGAGAGAATTTGGAACTAGAGTGCTCTAAAAAAAATGCATGACTGAAAATTTTAAATAATGAAGATCCAGAATAAGGGGAAAGATAGTATTATTTTAAACTGTCCTGGCCGTAGCATAGCTAGAGTCTGATTCTGGAACTGTCAGTTTGAAAGGACATTAATAAACTGGAATGCATTCAGAAGGGTGACCGGGATCATAAAGGGGTGAGAGATGGGGAGGCAATGCCATACAGGAATCTATGAAAGGAAATAGAAAGGTTTGCCTAAAGAAGGGTGAGAATCTGATATAGTTGTCTCCCCAGCAACATTTCTGAACAGCTGATGACAGTAATGGCCTCAGAAAGGGAAGGCAGACTATATTTGAAAAAAGGAGATGTAAGGTTGTACAAGGAGCCAGGAAGAAAATCTATGCCACACTTAACAATTTCGAGACTCTGGTAAAAGGACTTGTAGAAGCTGTGTTACCCCCTTTCTTTGTCACATGTGCTTTTAAGTGGTGAGAACACTCCTTGCTAAGTCCACTTTTCCCTGGACCCTGTATATTCTTGTGGGAGAATGTGTTACCAACTTTGGGGGAGGTGTTTTGTACCAATTATGCTACTGTAGTAAATACCCATTGCTAAAAAATAATTGTCTGGATAATTAATTGATGTTAACTGATAATTATGGGAGGAAGGCCTGGGGAGGGGGCTCATAAGCTATAGCATTAGAAAGAATGAAAGAACATCCTCTCAATCCCCTTAGGGTTACCCCTAGAACACGGAAGAGATTAGTAGTCACACTTTGTGGACCTATCTTGTCAGTGAGAGTTAAGAGAATCACTCTAGAGAGACTACCACCATCCTTCCACCCAGGCTCACAACCTAGGGGTCATCCTTGACTCCTTGCTCCCACTCCCCATATGCAATCTCTTGCTAAGGCCTGTCAATTTTATATTTGTAACGTCTCACAAATACACCCTTTCTTTCTTCTGACGCTGCTACAACCCTGGTGTAAGCCTTCATCACCTAGAAGCTGGGTCTTTGCCCTTGATCACTGCCATAGTCTGCTAGTTGGTCTACCTAGCCATAAATCTCTACCCCAATTCATCCTCTACTAAACTTTCAATGTGATCTTCCTTAAGCACAAGTCTGACTATGTCACCACCCACTCAATAAAATCCAATGGCTCTGTATCACCTGCAGGATCAAATTTAATAAAATCCTTGCATTCAAACCCCTTCAAAACCTACCTTTCCAGTCTTCATACACATTACACCCCACCACACACTCTGCAATCCAGTGACAAGGGCATTTTTTCTGGCTGTCCTCTATGCCTGGAAGTCTCTCCTCCTCATCTGTACCTCCTGGCTTCTCTGAACTCCTGCCAGTCCTAGCATTTGGTTGCCCAGAGAAGTTCATCAGTGTTGTACCTCAGTTTCATGATGGCATACTTGCCCTGGTTCTATAGGAAGCCTTTACCAACCCCTCTTAATTCTAATGCCCTCCCTCTGTTGACTATCTCCAATTTATCCTGTGTTGATCTTGATTGTACATAGTTGTTTGTATATCACCTTCCCCATTAAACTCCCCCATGAGTCCCTTGAGAGCAAGGACTTTTACTGTTTTTTGCATCCCTAGCACTTAGCTCACTGTCTGACACATAGTAGATGCTTGAGAAATGTTTATTGCCTAACCTAATATCAACAGAAGGGAAATTTTTCTAATAATTAGAGACCCAAAGATGAAATAGGCAAAAGACTGAGTCACCTTCAGTCAATGAATTATTGCTCAGGTAGAATTTGGACTCAGTGACTTCTGTGGCGCCTTCAAACCCTAAGATTCTATGATTCTATGTGAGAGAGAAAACTTTAGACCGATACTTCACAGGCATGGAAGAGCCAAAAGAGCTCATGGGGGTTGGACTAAATGAAGTCTGAGGTTCTATCCAATTCTGCACCAGAAAGGGGCCATCACCATTTTATAAAGTCTGTTATATAAAAAATAAATTATCTAGGAAGGTGACTGAGAAAAAGATGACAAATGAATTTAATTGAACATAATTATAGAAAAGCAAGTCCATTTTTTCGGTTTCAGGAACTTGTGCCCTTGGGCAGATTCATTCCCTTTCACTCACTATTTCTAATCCTTATCTCTGTGGCACCTGCCCTCTAGAATAAGCAGAGTCATGTTTGGGGAGAGAAGGCAGGGTGCCATTGAGGAGAGGAGAAAAAGAGTGTTGTCTAGTTCTCTTGACCAGTTCTAGTATCACAAAAATAGATGTGTTATTCAAGGATGCTATCCTGAGTCCCCTAGCTATTAGCCTTCCCCATCTATTTGTATATATTTTATATATCCTGTATTTTCATGTCTTTGAACAGTATTATATTGTATCCTTCTAGCAGAATATAAACTCCTTCAGGGCAGGGTTTCACTTTTGTATCTCCAGCACCTGGCACAGGGCCTGGCACGTTAGTACTTAGTGAATGTTTATTGATTTGCTTACAATCAAACACAGAAAAGCAGTAACATTTAATATATGTCAGTATGACAGAATGAACTGTCCTAAAGGAAGGTGGGGGAAAGACAGACAATTCTATGATACCAGCTTATCCTTCAAATCCTGTGGAGATTAAAGCAAAGGGAAGTTATTCACATCCCTCCCCGAAAAGGTGATTCTTTAATGCTAAACTGAGCAGTTTTTCATGCATCGTTGCCCAGAATACTTCATTCACCTTAGCAGGCCTTATTTCCACTTTCAAAAACCAGCTGGAATTTCTGGTTCTTCTGGGAATGAGGACAAAGACCCAGCTTGTATTTATTTGTCTGTTGCAGTTGTTGTTTTCCCTTCATTCCCGAAGAGTATCATATCAGGGAGGTGTTGCCATGGCGTGCAAGTGAATTGGATTTAAGTGCAAAGTCACCAGCCTCACTTTCTCCTCCAGAGCCATCTGAGTCCAGTGGGGAGATAAAGATCATGATGACTGGAGATGGCCCTCTGTCTGAAGTGGTGCTAAAGAATGAATGAATGAAGCATTTATTAAGTATTTACTGTGTGCAAATCACTGTGCTCAGAGACAGAAGGAGTTGAAGAGACTTGTCCCTAGATATGAATAGAGCAGGGAGACTAAAATAGAGGGTCTGAGATCCTAAAGAAGAAAAACAAGGGTAAAGGGTAGGTATTACCTGAGGCTGAAGCAGGTGAGCAATTAGGGGATGTGCTCTCCCATATGACAGCTCACATAACCTAACAGCCATTTTTTCCCCACAAAAATCCTATGAGGCAGACAAATTTATTATCATTCCTATTTTGCATGTAAGAGAAATGCACATCAGAGAAGTGCAGTGTGTGTCCAGGGACACACAGCTAGTAAATGTCAGAACTCCAATCCAAGTCAATAAGAATTTTTGAAACTACTACTACTTGTAAGACACTGTGCTAGGCATAGGAAAAAACATGTAAGCTTCTTGAAGGCAAAGACTGTTTAAAATTTTATTTGTATACTTAGCACCAAGCACATAATCGATACTTAATAAACGCTTGTTGCATAGCTGCTATTTCGAAGCAGCTTGGCAAAGACACAAAGATAGGAGATACATCGAATTTAGGTATTAGCAAATAGGCCAGTTTTCCTAGAATATGGAGTGTGAAATGACCTGGAAAAATCAGATAATTTGTTTGTTTTGCTTAACTATGTTACATGGACTTTGTTTTTCTTTCTTTTTCAGTTGGGAGGAGGGGCAAGATAGGAGGGAGAGGGGGTGCATTTGGGGTAATTAAAAAAATTAAATTTATTTAAAAGAAAAGAAAGAAGCCTGGAAAGGTAAGCTGGAGTCAGATTGTGAAAGGTTTTAAATGCAAAGCTGGAGGAAAAACTGTCAAGCTAAGGAGTTTGATAGCTAGTATGGAAATGTGTTTTGCATGACTTCACATGTATAATCAATATCAAATTGCTTGCCTTCTCGAAGAGGGGGAAGGGCATGAAGGAGGGGGAGAATTTGGAACTTGAAATTTTTTTAAAACAATGATTAAAAACATTTTACGTGTAATTGGAAATGAAAATAAAGATAATTTTTTTTAAATGCTAAAGAGTTTGTATGTTATCCTAGACGCCAGAGGAAGCCATTTAAGGTTGTTAAGCAGGTGACTTATTTATGCTACCCTGAAATTGATTAGTGACTTGGAGTCTCCTGTGTTTTCTATTATCCAGGCTGCTTCTGGCATTACTTCTTTGAAATTAACACAAATAAGAGAAGGGCATGAGGGGTCATTTAATATCTCTTTATTGTTATGGTATTTGCACAGTTGTGATCCCTAAGGTCTCCTTGGCTGTAGAAATTGCTTGAAATTCCTGCCACAGTATAAATCATAGATTTAGAGATGGCAGAGACCTTGCAAGTCATCTAATCCAACTTTCTCATTTTTCAAAGGAGAAAACTGAGCTGTACCTGCTAGGTGGTTCAGTGATAGAGTCCTGAGGCTGGACTGAGTTCAAATTCGGCCTCAGATACTATTTGTGTGTCCCTGGGCAAGTCACTTAGTCTTCTGTTAATTTCCTCCTCTGTAAAATGGGGATAATAACACCTACCTCCCAGGGCTATTTTAGAATCCAGTGAGATGATATCTGTAAGGCACTTAGCACAGTGCCTGGCACACAGAAGACATTTAATAAATGCTTGTTTCCTTCCTTCCCCAGGTTCTCACATTGGATATAAGCTAAAGAGTTAGAACTCAAATTTAGGTTAGTTCCTCTGCTTCTAAATCTAGGGTACTTTCCACACCAAGCTGAGTCCTTAGGTAACTCTTACAAAATATCATCTTTAATGTCCTTTGCTATAGGTTTTAGCCCTTTCTTCAGTGACTGTGGGAGGAAGGAGCTGTATATCAATCAACAAGCATTTATTAAGTATCTATTATTTGCTTGGCACTGTACTAGGCAATAGAGATACAGATGCAAAGAATGAAATCATACTTATGCTCAACAAACACACTTATGCTTACATTCTGGGGGAGAGACAAGTACACATGTATGCATATACAGAATAAGAGAATAAATAAATACAAGTTAGTTAAATAGAAGGTATTTTGGGAGGGAGTCAGCTAGCAGTTAAGGATGGGGATCAGGAAAGGCTTCACGTAGAAGATAATGTTTTTAGAGTTTAATCTTGAAGGAAAAGAGGATTGTGTGAGGTGGAACTAAGGGAATAGCTTATTCCAGGCACATAGGAAAACCTGTGCAAATGCATGTAAATGGAAGATGGAGTGTGATGTATGAGATGGAGAAAAGGCCAGTTTGTAACATCACAGATTGTGGGAAGTGGACAATTATGGAGCAAGACTGGAAAGAGCTTTAAAAGCAAAGGAGTTCATATCTGAGCTTAGGGGGAACTAGTGGAGTTTCATGAGGAGGGAAGAGGTGTGATCAGATCTGTGTTTTAGGGAAATCACTTTGGTGACAGTGCACAGAATGGATCAGAATGGGGAGAGATCTGAGGGAGGGAGGCCGGTTATGAAGCCATTGCTCCCACCAAGCTGAGAAGTGATGAGGGCCTGAACTAAGGTAAGGTGGTGGCTGTGTGAGTAGAGAGAAGGGGTCAGACACAACAGATGTAGCAGAGGCAGAAAAAAATCAATATTTGTCAACTGATTAGCTATGTGGATGAGGGAGAACAAGTAGTTGGGGATAGTGCTGAAGTTACAAACCTGGGAAACTGGAATAACTGTGATGCCTTTAACAGAAGTAGGGAAGTTTAGAATAGGGGTGGATTTGGTGGGAAGGGGGAAGATAATGAGTTACATTTTTGGATATTTTGATTTTGCGATCTCTCTGGAACATCAATTTCGAAATGTCTAGTAGGCAGTTGGTAATGTGAGACTGAAACTTAAGGGAGAGATGAGTGCAGTACATAGAGATATGGGAGTCCTCTACATAGTAGAGATCCAGGAGTCATCCGCATAGAGATAATAATTAAACCGATAAGCTTATGAGGTCACTGAGAGAGAGAATAGAGTGAGAAGAGGGCCTATGACAGAGCCTCGGAAAATACTCACAAAGAGCATGGTATCCAAAATAAGTCAGCAAAGGTGACTAAGAAGGAATAGTCAGACAGGTAGCCAAGGACAGAGAGAGACAAACACACCAAGGAAAAGGTCGTCAACAGTGTCCGAAGAAGCAAATAGCTTGAGAAGGATTCAGACTGAGAAAAGATTGTCAGATTTGGCAATTAAATTTAGAGAGAACTTTGGATAGACAGAATTATTGGATAATTTTTAGATGGGTGAAAATTTGGTCAGAAACACAATTATGAAGGGTTATGAAGTGATTGAGAGAAAAGGGCATAGAGACAGCTTTTTTTCAAGGACTTTGGCTATGAAAGGAAGCAGAGATATAGGATAATGGCTTGAGGGAAAACTAATGCCTAGTGAAGTTTTTTAATGATGGAAGAGACTTGGGCACTAGGAAACAAGTACATGGGAAGAGGTTAAAGATCTAAGTCAAAGAAGGGATAACTGAAGGTGCAATCTGGAGAAGATGGGAGGGCATAGGATCAAGTGCACATATAGAGTGACTGATAGTGGCAAAGAGGACCACCTTCTTTTCAGAGATTGGAGTAAAGGAGGAGACAGTAGGCAATGACGTCATCAAAGAGTTTTGAAAGAAATAGAATAGGAGAAGAGGTAGCCCAGGTTGAATGGCCTCATCTTCTCAATAAATTATGAGGAGGGGTCCTCAGCTGAAAAAAAGGTCTGGAAGTATGAGGAGAAACAAGGAGGCAGGGAATAGCTTCTGTGGGGAGTGAGACCGGGAATCAGTTATGGGGAAATAAAATGATTGCCATGCTGTAGTAAGAACCCATTTGAAGCTGGACGATATAAATTTATCATATGCCCAGCTAGCACAGTTTTGTGACTTGTACAATTCCGTTCAGCAGACTGAATAGGAGCACAGTAAAGTAGATTATGGAAGCAATCTGGGACAGAGATTTGGCAGGGGATGAGTGGTGCTAGGACAAGAGGGTAAGGGATTTGGGAATAGAGGATGTTTTTACTTGAATTGACTAACTAAAGTGTTGAAATTGGAAAAGGAAGAGAGTGAAGTCAGAGCAGGGGTAGTGGCTTGAGAAAGTACTAAGGAACACAGAGATTAGAGGGCACGGTGAGGGTAAAAAAAATAGGTTTAAGTATAGACGGAATGATAGGAAGTCATGATCAACTAGAAAAATGTCAGTTTTTGGTTAAGGAAGTGGAAGAAATATAAGGGATGGTGAGGTTAAAGAAAAATGATGAGGCAGGAGCCATATGTTTTTAGGGATGCTCGAGACCCCAAAATATCGACGCACTGAGTCCTGACAAATGAATTTGACTCAAGCCTTCTCAGCCAAGGAAAAAGACAAAGTTTATTAAAGATTCGCCATATTGGGTTGTCTTAAGAAATCTCACCGTTTTGATGCTTGTTTTCACAAGTGGGCCAGATTCAATATACTGAGCTAGACTGAATGTGAGTGCCTTCATGGAGGCAAGATGAGATTTACATACAGAAAGATTATGGGAGGGATTGAGGGGTGGTCTTGAGTAATCTGGGAATACTAGAGGAGGGGTTTAGAGTGGACTGGGGTGACTGGGGTGAGGTCAGACTCCAGGGTGGGAAATAGCTGAAGGCTACCTGGAGATGACAGACAATAAGGGAGCAAGGGTAACAGAGCTAGGGTATAGATCTTTTGATCAGGACCAAGGGTGGGAGACAATGGAAGGCTAGGCTAGGTTATTTGGACTAGAAAAGCCAGATCAAGTGGGAAGATTCAGGGTAGGGTTCAAGGGGGTTCCCACAGTCTAAACCTCATCATGGCAATCTTTACATACACCTGGGGTGGAGTGAAGGAGGAGGTCTTGGGACTTAAGGACAGTGAAGAATTGGGAAGTTAAGGAGTTTGAGGGAACTTTAATGTAGGCAGTGAAGTTCCCCTAATTTAAGAGCAGGAAACAGGAAAGAGAGAACAATGGTAAATCAGACACTGAACTCCCTGAGAAAGAAATGACCTGGGGGCCTGTATTCCACAAATTAGCATAATTTGGGTTGAGCAGAAAACTTTAATAGAGTAAATGTCAAAGGAGAAGAAGTTACTGAATGATGGTGGTAAAGAGAGAGTCTGGAAATGGCAGTGGGGAGCCAGCTACAGTATTCTGCCTCTCTTACTGGGACCACTATGTGCTGACCACTATTTGGCTGCCCTGTGGAGAGGAATATAGGAACTTCATAAACTAAAATCTGCCTGTCCAGCAATATTCTTGACACTCCCTAGAATATCTGTATCACAAAGGGAAGCTGGTTAACAGCAGCTCCAGATAAGGCTGGTTGACCCCCTCTTTCTCAAACTAGTTAGGCAGGTCCCCAGAAGCCTGGGGCCAGCAGGATTAGCAGAGGACAGTTGGCCCAGATTCACAGAGCTATTGCTCTCTATATCACATCGCTCACAGTTTCATTAGACCTGACCGAACTACTACAGAGGACACAGGGCTTTAAGTCTCAGGTACCTTGGCTGTAGGCTATTGTGATAGGTACTAGTCTTTGAATCAGTAGTTAGTAGTGTATGGGGTGAGACCACTCGCCAGCAGTTAATTAAAAGAGTCAGAGATCTCAAGGTAGAAACAGAAAACTTCTTTATTAAGATCTCGAGAAAAAGGGCAGTCTCTGAACCAATAGACAATTGGTAGAGAGTGGCAGCGCTCAGCGGGCAAAATTTAGCTTTATACCCTAAAGCAAACAACCTCCACCCCACCACTGATCTTTTACTCTCATTGGTGGAGTCCAGGCTCACAATCTCACGAGAAATCTAACCCAGGTACAAGGGTACAAGGAAACGCTAATTGAGCCAATAACAATTCTTAAGAACACTTTTATCCTTATTTGGTTAGGACACAGTTCAAGTGATTTTGGTAACTTGAAACTTAGGCCTAGCTGTCAATCAGAAGCCCTGAGCCATGCCCAAAGGTCCCCACTCCCATTCTTCCCACTTAACTCACAGAAAGGCCGAGATCCAGATTCCATGAGAGGGCTTCACCATCCCACTCAGTAGCTATGTGATTCAGTGAACTAGTCAGTTCCCTTCTCTGAAACTCTGTTTCTTTATCTATAAAATGAGAATAATGAAAAGAATCACCTGTATCACAGGGTTATTGAGAATCTTACCATGTTATAGAACGGTGAGCTTATACAATTTGTACCTTTGTGGAAAGGGATGGGGCAGCACTGGCCTCCTCAGAAGCCTAGTATTCTAAAGATGAACCTGACCCACTTTGGGTAAAAACCAGATCAGAACCATGATCAGACTTTTTTGACTTTTGAGTCCATTGCTTCCTTCAGTACACCACCTTGCCTTCTCTAAAATTTGAAAAACAAAACAACCAACCCATCTTGGCCTCGCTCATCCTGCCTACAACAGATGATCATAGGCTGATAAAGCTTCAGATATTGAAAGGGTATGATTCCAAAGACTAAAGAAAGAAGCTTTGATCTTGGAGCCAAATGGCCCAGGTTCAAGCTCCTGTTACTTCTTACCTATGGGACTTTGGGGCAAGTCACTACACCTCTGTGAGTTTCAATTGAGTCATCTGTCCGATCAAGGGCTTGGACTAGACTAGAGAATCTTTAGGGTTTTTGTAGCTCTGAAATTCTGTGTGTCAGAACTCTGGCCTAGACAGATTAAGTTAACTACACCCCTTGGGCAAAAGGGGGTCATGACAAGATGCAGGGACATTCAGAAATAAGAACTGATAATTTCAGTGAGCCCATAACACCCCACTAACTTGAAACCTTATATATATGCCAATTTCACATTACCCATGATGGAAGGGAGGGAAGCACTGGGGCAAGTAATGCAGAAATAATTTAGCATTGGTCTGGACATGTCTTACCGCAATTTTTCTCAGGAGTTTTGCCTTTCTAATTAAATTTTGTTTTTTCTACATTCCCCCTCCCCCACTGATTAAAAAAATCCACCTTGTAACAAATAAGTATGGTCAAATAAAACAAATTTCCACATTGGCCATGTCCAAAAAATGTGTGTCACATTGTGCATATTAGTCCATCCCTTCTTTGTTAGGAGGTGGGCAGCACTCTTACCGGTCCTCTGGAATCATGCTTAGTCATTGTGTTGATCAGAGTTCTTAGGCTTTAAAAATTGTTCATTTTTTTTTACAATGTTACTGCATAAATTGTTCTGTTTGTAAGTCTTCCCAGATTTCTCTCAAATTTTCATCATTTCTTATACAAAACCAAAGCATTACATTCATATTCCATAATTTGTTGAGCCTTTCCTCAATTGATGGTATTCCCTTAGTTTTTAGTTCTTTGCTGCTGTGACAAAGAGAGCTGGTATAAATATTTTTGGTACATATAGGACTTTTCCTTTCTCTTTGCTCTCTTTGGGGTATAGGCCTAGTAATGGTACCGCAAAGTCAAAGAGTATGCATAGTTCTAATTAAATTTTACATCATGTATTAGAGAGTCAGGATGATTTAGTACCCCAGTATCAAACACAAATAGAAAATGATCCCTGTGGGTATATATTGACTTAGAAAACCACACAGTTTTATTGAATTTTGGTTTGTTTTATCACATACTTCACAATTACATTTTAATCTGGTTCAGTTGCGCTCAGAAATTTTGCTGGCCAAATAAAGCCTTTGAGAACTCTGGTGTTCTTGAAACCAGCAAGACTTGTATTCAATTTTACTTCTGACACTTAGAGGTTGTGTGACCCTGGGCAAGTCATATAATTTATCTGTGCTCCCTGGCAACTCTCAAAGACTATACAATGCAGAGAACCTGCTTTGCTAGAGGGAGATTTCTTCCACAAATGGGACTTTCCTATGCCAATGAAACTGCAGGTCCAGATCAGATCCCCCTAGAATATGGTTGAAATAAATTCTGTTCTTTGTATTCACCCTGGTTGACTGTGAGGAGACATGATAACTGTACTCCAAATATTTGGAAAACTGTCACAAGGAAGAGGGATTAGACTTGTTCTATTTGGCACAAGGGCAAAACTAAAAGCAATGCATAGGAGTAACAGGGAGCCTGGTTTCAGCACAAGTAAGGACAAACTTCCTTACAATGACCACTATCTAAAAGTAGAATGGGCTTTGTGAATTACCCTATGGCTAAAGGTCTTCAAAGAGAGGCTGGATGACCACTCATCAGGGCTATTGTGGAAGAAGGCATTCCTTTTTAGGTAGGTGTTGAATTTAAAGATCTCTGGTTTTGTCTCTTCAGACTCAGATTCTGGACTTCTGGGAGGTAATCACCAGGGGAGAGGGAGTGCACATGTTCTTAAGATAAAATATCCACAAATGACATCTACCAGGTTTTCCCGGATACCAGAGAGGTTTTGTCAGCAAGCATTGAGTATAGCTACAGGAGATGACAGTTTGCCTTCAAATAGACAAACCCTCCTTGGAGAAGCATGGCATCCTTGGGCTCCCATCCTTCATCTCTCTCTGGGCATTGCTGAAAGTTTGGAGAGAATTTGGGTTACTCAAAGGGTCTTAGGCAAGTACCCCATTTCCTTGGGTAGGAGCATTTGCTTGGATAGAACAAACATAGGGCTTCCCACAGTGTTCTAACTAATAGGGTCAGCTAATGTTAGAGATAGCTATGGTATCCTGCAAAGACCACCAAATCTACAGTTAGAGAGCCTGGCTTCAGACCCTGCCTCTGCGGCTTACTCGGATCTCACATGATCTTGAGGAAGTTAAACATGATAGGATCCTACATACAGCAGAAATTCATAGCAGAATTTTTCTGATAGCAAAAAACTAGAAATGGGGCCTCCATTGATTGGGAAATGTATGAACAAATTGTGGCATATTAAAGTCTTGGAATATTAGTAGAAAGTATCCCGAATTTAGAGTCAGAATATTTGGGTCCAAATCCTAAATCTAAACTTACTACCTGGGGATTCTTAGGCAAGTCATTGAATTTCTGAACATTTCAGTCTCCTCTATAAAATGAGAGGGTTAGGATATCTAAAGTTCATGCTCTAAATCTAAGTCATTTTATGATCATCTCAATAAATATGAGTGAGTGGGATGGTGAAGCCCTCTCATGGAATCTGGATCTCGGCTCTTCTGTGAGTTAAGTGGGTGGGGACCTTTTGGCATGGCTCAGGGCTTTTGATTGACAGCTAGGCCTAAGTTTCAAATTACTAAAATCACCTGAACTGTGTCCTCGACAAATAAGGATAAAAGTGTTTTTAAATAGTTTTTAATAGTTGGCATTGGCTAGATTGTACCTGGGGTAGTAGATTTTCACATTTAGATTGTGAGCCCGGACTCCACCAATGAGAGTAAAAGGTCAGTGGTGGAGTGGGGGTTGTTTGTATTAGGGTATAAAGCTAAGTTCTGCCCACTGTGTGCCGCCTCTCCCTACCCTTTGTCTGTGGGTTTGGAGACCCTTTCTCTGGAGATCCTAATAAAGAAGTTTTCTGTTTCTACCTTGAGAGACCTCTGATTCCTTTAATTAATAACTGGTGGGTGGTTTTACCCCATACATGAGGAATTCAGAGAAACATGGGAAGATGTGTGTATGAACTGATGCAAAGGAAGCAGAAATAGAACAAGAGAATGACAAAAAAATGTAAATGAAAAACAACATTAAGAGGCAGCTGAACTCAGATTAAAGGCAATGACCAATGTTGGTTCCAGGAGACCTATGAT
The DNA here is from genome assembly GCA_028646595.1 of Phalanger gymnotis. Lineage (NCBI taxonomy): Eukaryota > Metazoa > Chordata > Mammalia > Diprotodontia > Phalangeridae > Phalanger > Phalanger gymnotis. The sequence continues at coordinate 311,548,493 of CM053624.1, forward strand.
AAAAATGGCTTCCTTCTTCTTGGTAGATGGATGGAAGGATTATGGACGACAAATGTTGCAGATGATACCACTGGTCTATTTTGTGATAAGAGAAGGGGTGAGGGAGTGAAAGAAGAGGAGACATAGCAAGAGATGTCTTTGGTATAAAAAACGAAAGGCCCAATAAAATATTTAAAGCATCAGATGAGTCAGACTAGATGACCAAAAAAGATCCTTCGGATCTAAAATCTCTTTATCTAAGAAATATAACACGTTAATATTATTACTGTATTAACATTAATATATTAATAACATATCTCATTATCTATGAAATATTACATATCCCTGATATGTGTTCCTAGATATAATCTGCTTAGGAAAGGTACCTGAAAAATAGGCCCCTTGTACCTAAAATATGGAGATGACTCTGCTTTCTACTTTATGACAATTGAGGAAGTTGAAAGAAGGAAGTCATCTGTTGGAGGAGAAGTTGTGAAAGAGGTAGGAAGCCTGGTATGACTTTATCAGCTTTAACTTCTCAAAAAAAGCAACCCAGCTGAAAGAATTTTTCTTTGTAAATAAACTTTGTTGATATCTTTTGTTTTTAACATAGCTTAAATTTCTCCTTATGTCCTGCTCCTTTATTCTTTCAGAGAGCCATTCCATACAGCAAAGAATTTTTCAGAAAAGATAGAGGGCAAAAAAGCAAAATCAATCAATAAATTGAAAAAAATGTCAATATATGCCATATTCTGTACCTATGGACCACACCCTCCATCTCTCCAAAAGAGTTGGCAGACATGTCTTCCTATATCTTTTCCCTGGGCCAAGCTTGTTCTTTGTTCTTTTTCTAACATTACATGTAAAAACAATTTTTAAATTTTTTTTAAAGTTTTGAATTCCCAATTCTATCCTGGCTGAAAGAATGCCTAAAATGGTAGCTTTTGAATCCTGTCTGAAGATCCTATTGGGTCCCCAGGAAGACAGGCTGAGTATCCAAAGATGAAGTCACCAACACATCATGAGGGGTGAATGGCCAACAGTACAGAGGTCTCTAGCTGCTAAGGTCACTTAGCACCTGAGTAGCAGTCCTGCCCTGGCCACCTCTCTCAGGCCCCCAAACTGCAATATTGCATCTGCAAGAGCTCTCTGATGTCTTTCCTGAAACGAACTGTCAGTTTTTCATATATCTCATCCTCAGAAATGACTTTGTCTATCTTTTATGTATGTGTGTGTTTGTAGTAGCACGGTATAATTGAGGAAGGAGTGCTGGAGTTGGCACTGGAGAGCATTGGTTTAAATCCTACTTGTGCCATTTACTCTCTGTGTGACCCTGAACAAGTCACTTAATCTGAGGATTCACAGGTTCCTCATCTATAAAATGAGGTCAGTGTACTAGATAGATGACTTAGTGTCCCTTCAATCTCTAAACATATGATCCTATGACCTGTGCACATCCCCCTCCCACCCATCCTCACCCATCCTCATTTTTGTCTTTGGACCTTTGACTATATATATATATAGCACATAGTAGGTGATTTAATAAATGCTCATTGAATTGAATTGGACTGAGCTTTTCAGCTTCCCCTTACAATTCTGAAAGGAAAGGCAAGGTAAATCAAGGGATGCCATTTCACAAATTATAGATTCAGGGCTGGAAGGTATCCAGTTCAACTCCTTCATTTTAGAAAGGACAAAACTGAGGAAAGGCCGAAACAGGAAGTTCTGTGACTTCCCCTTAGTCACAAAGCATATAAGTGGCATAGCTGGAATTTCAACTTAAGTCCTCAGATGCCAAATCCCCAGCTTTGCCCATCCTTAAATACATAAGGGTTGTGGTTAGATGTTTAGGTCAGGGAAATGACCCTTGTAAAAGGGGGAGGAACCTTCTTTTAAAATATACTTAAGGATTAATTATCAGATGTCAACTATTTATTATTCAATTGAAAGCCCTGGGGTCAGAGGGAATAAATGCTGAGGGAAGAGGGAGAAAGCTAAGGAATCCAGTCTTGGCACAGGATCAAGAATGCTCGGGCCAGCCCCAGTAGGTATGTTTCCCTTTTAATTGTTAATTTGAGATGACTCAAATGAATGGGGTGGGGGCGGGGGGAGCAGACATAGGGCAAAGAATCTGGGGGAGGGAGAGGGTTGTGAGATTCTTGGAGAGGAAGGGTAACTAAGCAGATCTTGTTCTGAGGTTCCATTCCTAGGGAATAGAGAAGAGCTTTAGAGGGGCAGGAGTATGAGGACGAAGGTTGTTCTAGGAGAAGAGCCCACTTTTTTTATAGATTTGTTGGATGTTAGAACTGGGACCAAAGACCAGAAGTCCATGCAGGTCTCCTGACTCGCTTGAGGTCAATTAATCGTATCACTTATAAAGTGCTTACCTTATGCCAGGCATTGTGCTAAGCCCGAGGATACAAAGAAAAAGCAAAAACAATCTCTGCCCACATTTTAAAGGTGAAGACAGGATGTGGATAAATTAGCAAATGCATGACACATACTTTGTAGATAGAAAGTAACTGTATATAAAGGCACCTGTAGCTAGAGGGGCCAAGAAAAGCTTCCTGTTTGCCCTAGGTTTCTAAGGCAGCCCAGGGTCTGAGGCAGTGTTGAGGAGGTAAACCATTCCAGGTATGGGGGACTGCTGGTGCCTGGGTCAGGAGCTGTAACGTGAGGAATAAAGAGGAAATGAGTACGAATGAGAGAGTAGGAAGGCTGCAGGCAACTCTGTGTAGTGGAAAGAGATTTCAGGGACCCAGGTGTTCATCTTAACTCTAGTCCCATTAATTCACTGGGCCCCTTGGTCAATTTACTTCCCCTTTGGGGGTTTTATTTTCTTGCTCTGTAAAATGAGAAAGTTGAAATAGATTAGTTCCAAAGTCTAAGGTCTCTCAGCTGTGATATTCTATGATTCAATGGAGAGGCATGTATTCCACATTGTCACTTCTTTCTGCACCTGAATATTATTCAGTGTTTAGTTTGTATTTACTTATCTGTGTATCTGCTTCCAAACAGAAGCTCCTTGAGGGCAGACTCTCTCTCTTAGTTTGTCTTTATCATCCCAGCTCCTAACACAATGCTTAGCACATAGTGGTGCTTCAACAAATAAATGCAGCCGCAGGTACTGCATTTGAATTTAACACCACCGGTCTAGGTAAAAACCAACCAAATGACCGTGGGGCCCGAGAGGCCTTTGGGCTTCCTTCTTTGTTTCTACATTGGAGGGGTCCTTCCTCCAGGATAAAACCCTAAACAACTTCCTCTAGCTTGGCAGCTCCAAGGTGGAAAGCAAAGAGCAACTGGACTGAGCTCAGTTACAGCAGGAGAGGTTTTTGTAGATTCAAGTATATCACATAAAAACACAGCATCAATTTTAAAGGATAGAAGAAGAAAAATGCTACACCTTAGAACTCTTAAGTTTCTTTGCAGTTTGGGAGCGTCTAGGCCCACAGAGGACAAAGATACTCCTGTGTGAACATCGGCAGGGCCAGGCATATTTCCTTACACATAAGTGCTTAATTGGTAGTTTTGCTTTAGGACTCCAGTCTCCAAGGTGGGGTGAGGGATGTTACAACAAAAGCACTCATCGAACCTTAAACTGTGAGTCATTACGCTTGTATACTTGTTACTTATATCTGACTAGAGAGCAGGAACTGGGATTTGTTCTGCTTGTTATCACTATATATGGCAGGTGATAAATGGGCTTGCTGGTTGTGAACTCACCTCTTCCAAGGTGAGTTCTCTCTGGGCTGGTGGTTAACAAGGAAAAAAGCAGCACTTAAAATAAATGTATTCTACACAATAGAAGGCAGTCTTTTGGCTCTCTAAAAAAAGGTTATCTAAGGCTGACAGGAGTTTACTGCTATACTTAGCAGCAGCCAGTTAGAAAGATTGGATTATCATTTTTATCACAAGCCTACACCCTCTGCCAGGGAGTTGACCTTTTCTAATACAAAAATAGGTGGCAGGAATCAGGGATGTTTGGGGGAATATCATGAAAAGAAAAAGGTTGAACTATGCTTCTTTCATTCCACTACTACCCCCACCCTGAGGCCCTTGCCTTGGTCTATAGATGGGGAATAGAGTATCCAGGCTGATGGACTGTTTGATCACGTGCTCTCCAGAGAGCCTGTCAGACTCAGCATGGAAGTGGCAGAGAGCTCTCTGGTAGTTAACTGTACATGATGTGGCAGGACAAGAATCCTCGGTTTTTATTAAGAAAGGCCATGGCCAGCTGAACAAAACAGAGTCTGTGATCTGAATGGAAGGTGGTAGAAGAGAGGTCAATTCTACTTACTGAAAAGAGAGACTGTGTGGTAGTGATGGTGGTATAGTGAGATCAACAGATGTGTTTTGGTATGTGGCTTGGCTGCTTACTAGGCAAATGGCCTTGGGCAAATCAATTCTCTCCATCTATAAGATGCAGGGGAGTGGTCTAGATGACCTTTAAGGTTTCAGCCTCTCATCTCAGCAAAGAGAAAACAAGAAAAGGGTTCAGGAAAGGATAAATGACAGACATACTTAGCTTTCTTTGTAGAACTTTATTAGAACGGACAGGCACTTGAGCTATCCAGAGCAATGGCGAGGCAGGCCACTAGAGTCTCATGGAGGTTTTACAAGCAACATCAAGTGTTCTTTCTCCATTAAGGTTTAAAAAGAATACTATCATAGATAAAACTCACATGGACTATTAGCACCCTTCTGCCAAACTCCAGACAACCCATTTCAGAGGAGAAAATTGAGAATCCTCTGAGCAACAGCTGCATCTTCTCAGACAGCTCTGAGAAGCCTCATTATGCCTTTTGGGGCACCTTTGCCAGGAGCTCCTCGATATCCTTTTCTATATTGATGGTTTCAAATCTCCTGCTGTATCTCTTCACAGGTACACCATCAGGACCCACCAGGAACTTCTCAAAGTTCCAGGAGATGTCATTCCTGCACACCGGAGACCAAATGATGAACTTTGGGTCGGTCATCAGAGAGACAGCATCATCACTCGGGACTGGCAGTGCCTCTCGAAGGAAGGCAAAGAGAGGGTGAGCCTTCTCTCCATTCACCTCACACTTCTCAAAGAGCATGAAGTTGGGCTCAAACCCATTGCCCGGTCGGACGAATTTCAAGGAATTCAGGATCTCCTCATTTTTGCCATTCTCCTGGTAAATCAGACACCAGAATTATATTATAGAGGGAGGCTAAAAAGTTAGCCCAGGGTGTTCTGGGCTTCCATTTGGGGGAAGCCTTTATAAGGCAGAACAATGAAGGATTTCTTTTTCTGATGAGTCATAATGATCTTTTCCTGGCAGAAGCCTGATATTGCAAAATCCAAGTTGGATCCCCCATACCCACTAAGAAAAAGTCCTAAGACGTCCTTATTTTTAGCTGAAAGCTCAAAGAAAGTCCCCAGAAGTCATTTTCAGAAAAGGGTGACTCAAGAAGGTAAGTGGTTTGCTGTTAATTTCCATTCACATACTCTATTCCAGACAAACAGTCCAGGCACCTTCATCTTCCCCATTCTGAGCTTTGACTCAGGCTCTCTACCCCCCTCCCAAATCTCTATCAGTTGAGGTTCATTCAAGGCCTCAATAGGGCTAAGAACTACTCCATAACTGCTCCCCCTCCCCCACAGTCTCTCTTTCAACCAGAATCATTGGTTCTGTATATTCTCCTAGTTAAAAAAGTACTTGTTCATCATCTTTCCCCCGCCATGTAGTAAATTCCTTGAGAACAGGGTCTGGGTCATCCATATTGCATATTTACCCAAAAGAGTACAAGGCTTTGCATACTGGAAATGCTAAATGACTTTGCTGAATTGGATTTACAATAGCAGGCCCAGGCCTAGGCCTGCCAAGGTCTCTCCCACCCTAGAGGATTGGCCTCATCCTACTCATTCTTTAGCAATGCTACCTAGAAGACTTCCCAGAGCCCTTCCAAGGACCTTCTCCCGCAGACCTGAGGCAACACTTTGTTTTGCGACAGTTTAGACTCCAGTATTACAGTGCAATAGTTACCTACGTTTTACATCGGTGCCTGGCTCCCCTAAGGGGGAGGTACAGAGTCTTTATCTAACCTTGCGTTCCCCCAGCAGCGGCTGCTGTAGTCAGTAAGATAAAGGCTGAGGTGAATAAACCCAAATACCTCCTAGGAAGGCACCGCCCCTTACCCTACCATGGGGGTAGGGGTTGGGGTAGAAAGCTTTTAGCCCTCCCTACAGCTGCCAGTATTTCTTGCCAACTTTATCGAATGATGAAATCAAACAGTATGAATTAATACTGTTATGCCTACTGTGTTCTAGGCTCCTGATGGGTGATGTGGGGGGAAAACTAAGATTCATGTGTGGAGTCCAAGAAGGCTGGCGGGTGACAGATCACTTAATCTTCGGGGGCCTCAGTTTTCCCATCCGTAAAATGGGGGTGATGCTTGCACTGCCAGTCTCACGGGGGTTGTTGTGAGGAAAGTACTTTGTCAACCTTCAAGTTGGTAGAAGAGCCTGAGCTATGGCGTGGAAGTTAGAGAGAAAGAGGGGGCACGGGAAGGCATTTCGAAGGTTTCTTTGTTTCGGTTTTGGTAACCTCTGCATCTGTCTCAAATTCCCCTTTCCCAGGGCAGAGGAGTTCGCCGGGGCACAAGAACTACAGACGATGTTTATATATCGCCTTTCAGGTTTATAGAGGGTTTACATAGATTCGTTACCTCACTTGATCTTTACAAGTTGTAAACTACATATCACAACAGGTATCTTCATCTCTATTTTACAAGCTAATTAACTAAAGGCTCCGGGAGGTTGGGACTTGTTGGGGGGAGGGAGGCACACACACTGCCAGAGGAAGCATCCAAAGCCAGCTGGCCACTTACTATTGTGTGAGCTCCAAACAACTTCCTCTCCTTCCCTGGGCCTCTCTGGGCAAAAAAGGGCTGAGGCCATACTGCCTCTAGGGGCCCCCCGCTTCCCTCGCTGGGGTACCCTGCTCACCTGGTGGCCAAACTGATTGCAGGGAAAGCCGAGCACCACGAGTCCGCGAGCCTTGTGGCGCTCCTGCAGCTTGTTCATCTGCGTGTAGTCGCGGACCGTAGTGCCTCAAAGAGACGCCACATTCTCGATGAGCAGAACCTTGCCCCGCAGAGAGGCCAGGCTCAGTAGCTCCCCGCTGCCCAGCAGGTGAGCTGAGAACTCGTACACCGAGCGCGGGACGGACATGCTGGGGCCGATCAGGAGGCAGCCACAGGTTGCGAGCAGGAGAAATGCGTACAAGCCCGAACCCCTGGAAGCAGCGGTCTGCTGGAGCCTCCAGAGCCGCGCCTTTTAAAGAGGCCGCTGGAGAGCTATGACGTAGGGCGGAAGCCTGGGCCCCAGCCCCAGCCCCAGGGGGCAGGGATAGGTAGTCAGTCTAATTTCCAGTCACCAGGTCGGGGAAAGGCCCCCGGGTTCACCCTCTCCGTCTCAGCTACTAGGTTGACCACTGGGGCTCTCCTTGGAACTCCAGCTCCAGCCTCTCAGATGAAGCAGAAAGGAGGAAAAAGAGGGACTTCATTCAAGCCTCACCCGTTAAACTATTAGGGCTGGAAGTAACAGTAAGCAATCATTTGGACCACCGCCACCACCACCACTTCCCGTTTTATGGAGGGGTAAACTGAGGACCCAGGGAGAGTAAGAGACTTAACTAAGGTCACACAGAATATTAATTGGAAGGGTCCTCCGAGGCCATCAAGCTCACAGACATCAAGAGAGAGCTCATTACAAACCTAGATAGACCTGTTAGGAACTTTTATAGTACGGCCACAATTTCCACTCCCATCCATTGCTCCTAGGTCTGCTCCGTGAGGCTAATAATAGCTAACATTTATGTAACGTTGTGTGCCAGGTGCCTAAATATTTTCTTATTTGATCCTCACAACTCTGAGAGGTAGCAACTATTATTATAGATGAGGAAACTGAGGTGACTAGAGCTTAAGTGACTTCCCCAGAGTGAGTCCGGTTTTGAATTCAGATTTTTCTGATTCCGAGTCCAGGGATCTAAGCACTGTAATACCTCTCTGACACGCTTGCCAAAAAGAACAAGTCTTATTACTACCACTAAAAGGTCATGCTTGAGGCATTTTGTTGTAGTGCAAAGTGCCATTACCTTGGAGTCCCAAGACCTCACTTGGAATCCTAGCTCTTCCACTTTCTTAACCTGGGTACCTTTGAATACTTAATCTTTCTGGTCCTTGGTGTGCTCATTGTAAAATGAAGAAATGGGATTAGATGATCTCCAAGATCTCTTCTAGCTCTATGATCCTGTGAAAGGGCAGAGACGATCTTTTGGTTCCCAGAGTTCTTGTACATTCTCCCCCGCCCTGGCCCCCACCCCCCACTCCAATCCCAGGATCCTGGAACACAAGACTAAGTGTTGGATCCACCTGAGATCAGAAAGAAGTTTCTGTTTACTGTGGGTGGTGAAGTCTTGAGTGACACTGCCCTTCTGTTTTAGTTCCTGAACAGTAGTGATGATTTTTTAGTTTGTTCCATACCCTTTATTTTGAAGCTTCTCTAATTTTCTTAATTATAATAATTTCTCTCAATAAACAAACATTTATTAAATGCTTAGTATGTTCCAGGCACCAGGAAGACAAATAAAGACTAATGCAATCCCTATTCTCAAGCAGCTAATGTTTTACCTGGGGAGACTTGTGTGTGTGTGTGTGTGTGTGTGTGAGAGAGAGAGAGTGAGAGAGAGAGAGAGAGAGAAAGACAGAGACAGACAGAAAAATACAGACAAATCAATGTGAAGGTCCTGGGATCAAGTTACTCATTCTTGTCAGCTTTAAAGAGTCAGGTATGTACAGGGAAGGGACCAAGAACTCACTTGTCGTTAATTCTCATAAACAGCACCACTCCGGATTAACCTAACCACAGATCTTCAGCAGGCAGGCTGATGCAGACCACAGTGCGGTTGCAAAAAAGGCTGTTCTAACAGGTCAATGCTTCACAAAGCTCAGATGCTCAACTGTGCTAGGCAGATGCAGCAACTAAAGGAGCTGAAGCTGGCTTTTGTAAAACAGTTACAGGTTGGCAAACATTAAGCACTTACTATGTGCCAGGCACTGAGCAGGAGATGCAAAAACCAAACCAAACCAAACAGTCCTTGACCTTAAAAAGGTCTCTCTGACACTCTAGGGGTAGGTAGCAGTGCTGGAGGAAGGATGTCTTAAAGGAAACCAGGGGAAAGTAAGAAGCAGAAGCGAGGAAGGAGTGCACTTTAGCCATGTTCAATAGCCATACAAAGGCAGAGATGAGTGATGCATTATTGTATTTAAGGAACAGTAAAGATTCAGTATAGTTGGATCATATGGAGGTAAGTCAGGTGTAAGAAGAGTAGAAAGGTAGGAAAAGGCTAGTTTATGAAGGGAATAGGGAGATACATTGGAGTTGATTAAATGTAGGAAACCCATTTATTTTTAATTTTTTTAAATTGTGAATTCCAAATTCTCTCTCCTTCTAGTACTTCCTCTACTCAATGAGAAGACAAGCAATATGATATGAATTATACATGTGAAATCATGCAAGTCAGACTTACACTTAAGGAAAATTACTTTGGCAGCTATGTGGAAGGGAAAATCTTGTGAGAATGGGTGGCACATTTGTAAAACCCTGGTCTTCCGGAAGGAATTCGCAGGGATGATTTAGTTCCTAGCTTCTGAGATGTTCAGGCCTGTAAAAATAACTCAGAGCAAAAGGGGCCACCTTTAACATCTGCATGGAAAATGCAATGGGCCTTGTGATATTCAAAGTCCTGATGGTATGTTTGTCTGTTCCATGCTTTGTCCCATTCTGTATTTGGTGCCAAGAGAAGTACTGTTAAGGACCACTGAATACTTGGAGCTAAGAAACAAACATGAAACTCTTTTCCAAAGAGGAAGAACGTAGACATTCAGAAGAGGAAGCAACAATTACCAAGGAATGGTAATGGGGTCACAATAGGGGCTGTCACTTGAAAAATCATCCATAAAGATCAGAGGAAAAAGAGATGACTCACAGTGGTCAGAGCTGTAACTAGGACTTTAATCTGTGGCAAAAGTTGGCAGTTGGTTATGGTAATGGTGGAGAGAAAAATTTGAATGCAGATAGGTACAACTGTGTTGGGAGAGAGGCAGTCCATTCCCCAGAGTTTAATCCTCACTCCTTTGAGGGCTTAGGCCTTGAGACCTTGGGAGGATCCAGTGACTAAGTAGTTATACCATTGGCTTTGATCCTCACTTGAGAAAATCATCTTAGAGAAGAACCTGACTCAAGCCATTACACTGTTAGTTTAGATTTGGTGTTTGGATAAAATGAGACATTCTTAGATTGATTGTTCAATAGTTAACAAAAAGTGTCAAGAGAAATAATAAAAAAAAAAATTGGGGAGGAAGGGGGCCTTGAAGTGCCACATCTCAAACCACACTATAATTATGAAAATTATTAGGTATTGGTTAATTATCAAAAGAATTTGGTACTGGTTAAAAAATGGAGATTGATTAGTACACAACACACAGAACAAATGTTATGTAGTAACCCAGTATTTTATAAACACAAAGACCCCCAGCAACTGGGATAAGGACTTGCTGTTGGACAAAAACTTCTGGGAAAATTGGATTTAGAACAACACTGCATACCTTATCCAAAGGTCAGTTCCAAATGGGCACGTGAACTTCATAAACTGAAGAATGATATAAGCAGAATCAGAACAATTTATACAAAAACAAACAACTTTGAAAGTTGTAAAAACTACAATCAGCACAACTATTCATGATTCCAGAGGACTGATGATGAAACGTGCTATCCATTACAGAAAAATGATGGATTTAGAGTGCAGAGACTTTTTATATACAGCTATTGAGGAAGTCTGTTTCGCATGACTATGCAAAAAAAAATTTCTTTCCAGTGGGATGAAGGATGGGAGGAAAAGAAGCAAGAGGTGTTTTTTTTTTTTTAAAGAGAGGTGTATGTGTGTGTGTTAACTATAAATGTGAAATATTGCATGCACTTGCAGATAAGGTCATTGTTTTACTTTGTTGTAAAAGGCCTTTTCTGAAGCGGGAGTAATCTGTAAATGCTTATGATGTAAAAAAAAAAAATACATTGAACTCTAAAAAATAATCCATGGCATTTATATACCAAACTTGGCCCGGACATTCCCAAATTGATGGGCACGAATTAGATTCAAGTTCTTTGCTTTCTTTTTTCTCTCCCCCTCCCCTACTCCCTTTTGGATCAGGAAGCTTATTTTCCTTACAACTATTCCTTGCCCATTGATATTTTTCCTCTTATCCTACCCCCCACATCACTAATTGTTTCCCATTATTTCCACACCAAATTGTGTGTCCATCCTATAAGATTGGCTAATATGACAAAAAAGGAAAATGGCAAATGTTGGAGAGAATGTGGGAAAATTGGGACACTTATGTCCTGGTTGGTGTAGTTGTGAACTAATCTAACCATTATGGAGACAAATTTGGAACTATGCCCAAAAGGCTATTCCTTTTGATCCAGCAATACCACTACTAGGTCTGTATTCCAAAGAGATATTTTTAAAAAGGGGAAAGGACCTATGTGTACAAAAATATAGCAACTCATTCTGTGGTAGCAAAGCAGTGGAAATTGAAGGGATGCCTATCAGTTGGGGAATGGCTGAACAAGTCATGGTTATGATGGATTATTGAACTGTAAGAAATGATGAGCATTATATTTCAGAAAAACTGGGGAGACATAGGAATGGATGCAAAGTGGAGTGGGACCAGAATGTTGTCCAGAGTAATATCAATATTGTATGATGATCAATGGTGAATGACTTGGCTATTCTCAGCAACACAATGATCCAAGACAATTCCAAAGGATTCATGATGAAAAATGCTATCTGCTCCCAGAGGCAGAAACGATGGAGTCTGAATGTAGATCAAAGTATACTATTTTTTTACTTTTTTTTTTTAAAAAAATGTCTTCCTTCACAATATGATTAATATGATGCTTTGCATGATTGCACACATATAATCTATATCAAATTGCTTACCTTTTCAGAGAGAGGGGGGGAAGAGAATTTGCAACTTTAAATTTTATAAATGTTTTTACATGTAATTGGGGAAAATATTAGTTTTAAAAATTGTGTATGTTTAACTTTACACCCTTCACAATTTCCTCCGTGTCTGTATACTCTTCTCACACCTGATTACGAAGAATACCAAGTTCCTCATTTCTTTCTCTTTTCTATACTAGTGTATTTTTTTTTTTATCCTCACTTCTCTTTCCCTTCTTAAAACCTCCAGAAAAGAACCAATTTACTCCTAGGTTGTTTTTCTTATTTAACACATACAAATACCCCAAGACATTAAATTTTGAAGGGACATTTGTTTTTCTCCCCAATTAGAACATAAGTACTACATTCTCACATATCCCCTTCCAATTGTTCATCTAAGTTTACCTTCCTAAAGTTTCTCTGGATTTTGGTATTTCAAAGTTCTTACTCAACCCTGGTATTTTCATTACAAATGCTTCAAAGTCCTCTATTCCATTAAAGATCCTTCCCTCTTCCCCTCCGTTAGATTTGCAGGGCAAGCTGGTCCTGGTTGTACCTTTTGTTTTCAAAATATTTTATTCCAAGATGTCCACTCATTTTTAATAGAAGATGCCAGGTCTTATGATGCAGTTTCCTTGTTACTTCAACGGCTTGTTTTTGGATATTTGAAATACTTTTTGATGCAGGAGCTCTGGATTTTGGCAAGGACATTCATGGGACTCTTCATTTTGAGTCTTCTTTCAGAAGGTGATTCATGGATTCTACCTTCATTTTACCCTCTAGTTCTAAGAGACAGAAGTAGTTTTCAATTATGATTTACTGAAAAGTGTTCCATCTTTTTTATTATTATTTTGATCATGGTGTCTAATGATTAATTTTCCAGTTTTAAAAATCTACTTTCCCTTCCACTTTTCTCCACTGACAAAAAACAAAAACAAAAAGAAACCCCAAAACTCTTGTAACAAATATTTCAGGCAAAACAAATTCCCACAATTTATCCAATGATTCTTAAATTATCTTTGACCTATTTTCCAGTTGTTTTTGATATATTTTATCTTACATTTTCTTCAATTTTTTTTTGATACTATTCTACTTTGCGACATCTAATGGAGTCACTGATTTTTGTCTGGTCCATTCTAGTTTTCAGGCAGTCTATTGATTGGATAAAGTTCACCATTTTTTCTTCCAAGTATTTTCTTTCCAATTCTTTCCTCTACAGCTTGTATTTACTTTTAAATTTATTTATTGTATTTCATTTTTAAAAATTTCTTCTTTGAATCTCTATTGTTGTTATACTTTTTTCCTTTTTGGGGGAATCTATAGATTTGCAATAATCTGTGATAGGGTTTCTTCTTTGTTTCTTCATTTCTCCAGTATTAGTTCCTGAATTAAAACTTCATGCTTGGGCCAGGCTCCAATCTGGTATGCTTTTGAGTAGAGTGGGTAGCCCAATTTGGTCTTGTTCTAGATCCCTTGGGTTCTTTAACTGACCTCTTCCTTCTAGGGTTAGGTCCCTCTGGATCTTTGAGATTCAGTGATGGATCTTCAGGACCAGAATTCTATGGCATTTCAGGACAAGGTGCTAGAGACTTTGAAGCTCTGGGGTGTTCTGGTCCTTCCTAACTTTACTGTTGGTTCCTGCCGAACAGCTACTGCTACAGGGATATCAAGTTTCTCTTCTCCCTGTTCCCTGTACCAGTGCTTTCTGTGGAGAATCCTTCACTTTTGCTGCCTAATAGGGTTCTGCTGGTTATATGTCTCCAATCCATTTCTGATCACCTTGGGTTTGTATGGGTTGATGGCCCCCTTTTTACTGTCCATGGATTTTTTGTTTAATTTTGGGGTGGAATCACTATAGCTCTTCATTAGATGTTCTGATCATTACTCAGTATGGCGTGAAGGTTTTTGCTGGAGTAGGTGTGGGGTGACATGGAGAACATCAGGAAGCTATTTTGCCCTGTGTTATTTAACATTTTTACCAGTGATTGGAAGATAGAAATGACATCCTTTTATCAAATCTGTAGATAAGAAAACTGGGATAAATGACATGATTCAAAAAGACAGACAAGCTTGACCATTAGGATAAAATGAATAAGATGAGGTATCATCATTAATACTCTTCAGTTCAAAAATCAACTTCAGAAGTACAAGATAGGGGAGCTGTGGCTCCAGTTTTGAAAATTTTAGTGAAATGCCAAGTTTGATGAATTGTGAAATGGTGACCAAGAAAGCTAGTATAACTTTAGGGCACATTAAAGGCATTCTGGTGCTTTTAAGACTAGGATATGAGGACCAAAGATTCAGAGTCGGAAGGAACCTAGCATATACAGTTCGTCTAGGCCGACTCCATCATTTTACAGAAGAGGAAATCAAAACCCAGTAAAGTTAAATGACTTGCTCAAGCTCAAAGCTAGGTTCTGAACCCAGTTCCTCTTGCTATAAACATAAAATAGAGCACTGACCACTGTGGTCTATGATGGTCAGACCACATTTAGAGTACAAAGCACATCCTAGAAAGGGAATAAATTTGAGTGTCCAAGGCAGAGCAAGATACCAAAAGATCTCTCTGCATGCTATGTAAGTACTAGTTGAAAGAAGTGGAGGTGGTTAGCCTAAGAAGACACGAAAGACATGATAACCTCAGTATTTGAAGGGCTATCACATGGAGAAGGGATTATGCTTCTTGATGGCTCCAGAGAGAAAAACTAGGTTGAGTTACCAAGAGGCAAATTTAGGCTTGAGATAAGGAAAAAAGTTCCTGACAATTAGACTAATCCAAAAGTGTAACAGAATGAACCAATGAGCGATAAAATATGAATTACATGTTCATCATATGCCAAGCACTGCACTAAGTACTGGAGATATGAATGCAAGCAAGATATTCCCTGCTCTCAAGGAACTTACATTTTATGTGGAAAGACAACACATAAAGGGGAACATACCCATAGTGACACGATTTGGAAATGTCCAGGAAGTGCTTTGGAGGCCAGGCTCTGGGTAGGATATGGTGAAAGCTTACTTATCAGAGCCTATGGTGGTCCCAAGAAGTCCAAGGATGATTTGAGCAGTTGGTTCTCTCTCATGGAAGTCTTGAAACAACTCCTGATGACCACTTTTTATTTGACATAGAAGGAATTATTGTTCAGTTACAAGTTGGACTAAAGGGCCTCTGAGATCCCTTCCAACTCTGATCCTCCAACGTAGTAGAAAGAATGGACTTAAGAGAACTCAGCTTAACATCTGGCTTTGCCACTTAACATATATTAAGTTTGGGAAAATCACACTCTGAGCCTCAATTTCAGTATCTGGAAAATGGGAATATTACTTCCATTTCCAACCAATTACTTAACAAGCATTTAAGTGTCTATGTTCCAGGCAGTATGCTAAGACCCAGGGCCACTAAGATAAAATTAAAGTCTTTGCATTCTATCAGGAGGTTTTTAACCTATGTATATATGTGTATATACATATGTATGCATGTGTATATGCAAATATATGTAGGTATATATGAAATAAACAGGATAAAGAATTTGTGGGGAGGGCACTAGCAAATGGGGGATCAGGAAAGGAAGAAAGACTTTTCTAGAAACTTCTACTTGATTAGAATTTAAGATAAAGAGATTCAAAGGGGTGGAGAGGAGGTGGCTTCATTTCATACATGGAGGACAGCCAATTCAAAGGTGTGGAGACTGGAGACGGAAAAGCAGTTTGCCAGTCTGGAAAAGGCCAGTTTGGCTGGAGTGTAGAGTGCAGGGAGTAGAGTATACTAATGTTGGGAAGAAAAGGTTATACACAGATTGTGAAAAGCTAAAAAGAGGAACTTTTTTGATTCTAGAATAGTAAGTCACTGGAGTAGGGGGAAATGACACGATTACATAAAAAAAAAATCATTTTGGTGGTGGTGTGGGAAAACAAATTGGAATAGGGAGAAAGACCAATTAAGATGCTGTTGTGGTGTTGAACTAAGGTGGTGGCTGTTTAAAGACAATAAGGGGAAAGATAAAAGTAGAAATAGCAAGATTTGGCAGGTGATTGGGGGGAAAGATGAGATCAATTTTGGACATGAGTTTGATATGTTTGATATGGGACAGGGAATTTGTAAGGAAAACCCTTTACCCACTCCCTTACTAAACTTAGACTCTCTACTAGATTACTTTACTTCACTCTAGGACAGGGATTGTCTTCCTTAATCTAACTACTTGTGATCAATAGTGGTTCTGCATACAGTAGGCAATATGTATGTATATGTTTGTTGAATCTAAGTAACCTTACTCCCTAACCTGAAAGGACTTAAGACTCTATTCAGAACACATCATCTTTTGTCTCCAGTACCTGAACAAACATTTGTCAGCTAAAGGAATTCTACCCTCAACCCTCTAGGGACAGCATCGTCACAAGAGTTCTAGCTCTAACCTAGGGTCGAGTTGGGCCGGTTATATACAACTCAAAAGACTACAAAGCAACACTTTTGGTAATTCCTGTGGGCCAGATATTGAGGTAAAAGTGATGTAAACTGGATGTATGTGGGAGGATTCCTCAACAATTGACATCACAGCCTAGTTCTGCTATTTTACCAATTATTAATCATCAGAAACATAAGACTAAGGGACGAATTATAAGCCAAATAAAGCTGGCAAGAGTAGTGCAGAGTCCAAATTGTTTCTTCTTAATGGAATAGTATTATTGGGATGAGGAAAAAAAACGATCATTTCTGTTTAATCCCCTCCCTAGTCAGTCTTCAAAGGAAAACATCCCCTGTAAATGTTGGTCAAATACCATCCTAGGTTCCTAGAAGGTGGACTCTGACCAGCGGGTCTCTAACTGGGATAACCTTGGGGTTATGTTTGATTCTTCTGTCTCCCACACTTCCCAACATAATGAACAATTTAGGTCCTTTGATTTTACCTCTTACCCTCCTTTGTGTTATACAAGTTCCAATAAACTGCCACCCAGACTTGTAATAACTTCTTTACCAATCTTCCTGCTTTCTCTATTGATCCTTCATTCCAAATGCTAGGTAATCTTTCTTAAGCCAATACATCTGGTCACATTGCTCCACTTCAGGAATTCTCAACTGTTTCCCAAATCAATAAAGACCTTCTTCCTTCTGTAGTATTTCATTTGCAACTGAGCCTTAATCTAGGTATAGCATAGTTACTTTCCTACTAGCGTCTCAACTCCATGACAAGGCTCATATGTTACTTAAGACTCTGATTAGTTTAGGATTCTGGGCACTGTAGAGACTCCATGTTTTTTTTTGAAGGCATTTCTAAGCCACTGAGGTCAGCCTATCTCAAGTTTGTCCTGGGACATCCCCCTCACCTGCCACTGTTGGCCTGGAGAGTGAGCGAGACAAATACCAAGATACAGGAAGTTTAGAAAACTGCCTTTATTCTATTAGTAGTTGGAAAAAATTAACTGATACAGAAAAAAAGTTTAGTCAGCTGGAGAGGAATGAGAAGTTCCAAGGGGGACTTTGGCCGCCAACAAAGAGAATGGGTAACAAGTTCCCCCAGGAGATTAAGGGGAGTCACCACTGTAAGAGTAAGAAATAAAGAAACATTATATAGACCAAGATGCTGCAACTTGAGTTCAGACCAATCACTCTGAACCATGGCATTGCCTTGGGGTGGAACCAATTTCCCATTCACTGACCCCAGCTCCAGGAGACAGGGGTGGATACTGGGCTATGTTGTGCAGAAAAGGAACTGCTAATGGCTGTCATTCACTGGAGAAAATGACAAAAGGGGATTTCAAATGTTTTTTCATCTGACTTTATGTTCAAATGTACTTTCTTAAAAACGAAACAAAAAAAAACCCAAACAAACCCAAAGAGACCTTCTGTAGAGATAACAAATATCAGTATTAGGAAATCCAATTATACAAAAAATACTACATCTAAGCTGGGGTAGATATATTTATTTTTTGGTAACATACATTAAGTGGCACTAATTACACAGTAACTCTAAGGTAACTAACATGAAACCACAGAACTGCAGCTTTGCCACAGCTGTATGGGGACTTGCCATCTCTGGCTGGATCCCATTTTCAAACAATTGAATAATACCCCAGAGCTATACCAATAAAAGCCTTAGAAGAGGTCCTGCTCTGAAGTGACTTTGTATTTATTCCCCAGAGGGCCCTGAAGCTAA
>CM053624.1:311567155-311585695 GCA_028646595.1 Phalanger gymnotis
TTTCCACGTCTGGCTTGTAAAGCCGCTCTTGTGGCCATTTCAAAAACCTCCCTCACACCGTCTTTGGTCTTTGCTGAACACTCCATATAACCAAACGCACCGATCCGATTTGCCATATCTCTGCCTTCCTCAGGTTTCACTGGCTCCTGTGGGGAGGGAGAGAGAGACCTTTAGGTTCACCAACAGATCCCAGGAGCCACCCACAAGAAACAGTCACAAACCACCTATAATCAACGGCGCTAGCACTGATTGAAATTCAGTTTGATCAGAGTATTCACAGGCTCAAAGAATGTCACAGAGCTGGAAGAGACATTTACTCTGACCCCTGCATTGGACAGAAAGGGAAACACACAGAGAGAAGCTGCGCCAGGGTGTGGCCCCAGACTCTCTGATCTGAGCTAAATCTACTACTCTCTATACCATAAAGTCTCAGTCTCAAAGATCCTTCCCTTGGGGACCAGTTATGACTAAAATCCGCATCAGGAGTTGAGGGGTATAAAGATGATGATTTCAGATGGAAAGGTTAAGTGCTTGAGGGCCAAGTCTCAAGAGGGCAAGGTAACTCTAGGATGGATAAATGCCTGTTAAAGAGACTGATCCTGACCCCAAGATATGCAGAGACTGAACATGTGGCTGGCAAATACTGGTCTGAAATACAAATGCTCCCTTGAAAAAGGCACAGATTTTTCCTGAAAGCAACTTAAAGCTGTTAAGACAAGTGGGAAAAGGTAAATAATAATAAGATGTACATTGCAGAGTTCACACCCCAACTACTGTAAGGTCCCCAAATAAACCCAAGACCCCAATGTCTCCTGGGCTGTTGACCTCAAGAGTTGCTTCAATTCTGTAGAGGATAAAAGGCCTCATGAACTCACTATCTTTATAGTCACAGAATAGGAGAGCTGGAAGAAACCTTGGAGACTACCGAATCTATCCAGTACAACATGCTCATTTTATAGATGAAGAGACAGAAGCCTAAGGAAGTGAAGTAATATGCTCAAGGTTGTACAACCAGTTAAGAAGCAGAGCTGAGGGGGCGGAGCCAAGATGGTGGTGGGAAAGGAGGGACTTGCTTAAGCTCTCCCCCAAATCCCTCCAAACACCTGTAAAAAATGGTTCTGAACAAATTCTAGAGTTGCGGAACCCACGAAATAGCAGAAGGAAACAGGTCTCCAGCCCAAGAGAGCCTGGACAGTAACTGGGAAGGGTCTATTGCATGGTGCTGGGAGCCCTCCGTGGGCCATGCCAGGACAGACCTGTAGTCAGCCGGCAGAACAGGCCCTAGGGCCATGAGTCATTGGGCTGTGTGGCAGTTATCAGACTTCTCAACCCACAAACACCAAAGAGCAGGTAGTGGGAAACTGTGGGATACCATCGAAGACAGGACCAGCCACCAGCTCTGGGGGTGGCAATGGCAGCAACAGGAAGCTCCTGAGGCTGCTTCCAGAGCTCCAGAGTTAGCTGCTTCCCAAGTCCCTGGCTCACACGGTGGGGGGAATCTAGCAGCGGTTCGGAGCAGTTGTGAAAGGAGCGCTTTGTAGGCACAAAGGAAGGTTTTCTTGCTGTGCCCTGCTTGGATCTGGACTGTGGTCCTGGTTGGCGGTTCTTGGGGGAGGAGCACTGCTGTGATGGTGGAGTAGAAGTAGCTCTGAAAACAGCAGTGCTTGGACCCCAAAGCCTGGGACAAAGTACTTTCTACTCTACAAGTAGTCATACCTTGACAAAAAGTTCAAAGGTCAAGTAATTGGCTGGGAACATGAACAGGCAGTGAAAACGAACTCAGACTCAAACTCAAACTCTAAATTCCTTTTTTGGTGACATAGAAGATCAAAGCATACAGCCAGAAGAAGTCAACAAAGTCAAAGAGCCTACATCAAAAGCCTCAAAGAAAAATATGGATTGGTGTCAGGCCATGAAAGAGCTCAAAAAGGAGTTGGAAAAGCAAATATGAGAAGTAGAGGAAAAAATGGGAAGAGAAATGAGAGAGATGCAAGAAAACCATGAAAAACAAGTCAATGACACTTGCTAAAGGAGACCCAAAAAAATACACCTTAAAGAATAACTAACCCAAATGTCAAAAGAGCTCCAAAAAGCCAATGAGAAGAATGCCTTGAAAGGCAGAATTAGCCAAATGGAAAAGGAGGTCCTAAAGACCACTGATGAAAATACCACCTTAAAAATCAGAATGGAGCAAGTGGAAGCTAGTGACTTTATGAGAAATCAAGATAGTATAAAACAGAACCAAAGGAATGAAAAAATAGAAGACAATGTGAAATATCTCATTGGAAAAACCACTGACCTGGAGAATAGATTCAGGAGAGATAATTTAAGAATTATTGGACTACTTGAAAGCCATGATCAAAAAATGAGCCTAGATATCATCTTTCAAGTAATTATCTGCCCTGGTATTCTAGAACCAGAGGGTAAAATAGAAATTGAAAGAATTCACTGATTGCCTCCTGAAAAAGATCTCAAAAAGAAAACTCCTAGAAATATTGTCGCCAAATTCCAGAGTTTCCAGGTCAAGGAGAAAATACTGCAAGCAGCCAGAAAGAAACAATTTGAATATTGTGGAAACACAATCAGGATAACACAAGATCTAGCAGCTTCCACGTTAAGGGATCGAAGGGCTTGGAATGATATTCCGGAGGTCAAAGGAGTTAGGGTTAAAACCAAGAATCACTTACCCAGCAAAACTGAGTATAATGTTCCAAGGCAAAATATAGATTTTCGAGCTTTCTGAATGAAAAGACCAGAGCTGAATAGAAAATGTGATTTTCAAATACAAGAATCAAGAGAAGCATGACAAGGTAGGCAAGAAAAAGAATTCATAAGGGACTTACTAAAGTTAAACTGTTTTGTTTACATTCCTACATGGAAAGATGATGTATGTAATTCATGAGACCTTTCTCAGTGTTAGGGTAGTTGAAGGGAATATACATATATATAGACAGAGGGCACAGGGTGAGTTGAATATGAAGAGATACTATCTAAAAAAATAAAATAAATTAAGGGGTGAGACTGCGAGAGGCAGAAAGGGAGTAAATTGTCTCACATAAAAGTGGCAAGAAAAAGCAGTTCTGTGGGAAAGGAAGAGGGGGCAGGTGAGGGGGAATGAGTGAATCTTGCTCTCACTGGATTCAACTTGAGGAGGGAATAATATACACACTCAATTGGGTATCTTACTCCACAGGAAAGTAAGGAGAAGGGGATAAAAAAGGGGGGATGATAGAAGGGAGGGCAGATGGGGGAAGAGGTAATCAAAAGCAAACACTTTTGAAAAAGGACAGGTCAAAGGAGAAAACTGAATAAAGGGGGACAGCATAGGATGGAAGGAAATACAGCTAGCCTTTCACAACATGAGTATTGTGGAAGTGTTTTACATACTGACAACATGTGTGACCTATGTTGAACTGCTTGCCTTCCTAGAGAGGGTGGGTAGGATGGGAAGAGGTGAGAGAAACTTGAAATGCAAAGTTTTAAAAGCAGATGCTCAAAAAAAAAAAGTTGTTTTTACATGTGGCTGGGAAACAGGATATATAGGGAATGGGGCATAGAAATCTATCCTACCCTACAAGAAAGTAAGGGGAAAGGGGATTGGGGGGGGGGGTCAAGGGGGGTGACAGAAAAGAGGGCTGACTGGGGAATGAGGCAATCAGAATAAATACCATCTTGAAATGGGGGGGAGAATGGGGAGAAAATTTGTAACTCAAAATCTTGTGGAAATCAATGTTGAAAACTAAATTAAATAGATAAATCTTTTTAAAAAAGAAGCAGAGCTGAGATGTCAAAGTGGGTCTCTAGTAATTTTTCCTACTTGTAGTATACTATCTCTTTCAGATAGGCTTGGTTATTTGATTCCTGGAGCTGAAAACAATCATCTCCTGTGTTTTTCTCCTAAATAGCTATTAAATTCATTTTTGGTGAGTACAGTTATTGTAAAAGTGATGGGATCCTGATTTTAAAAGCAAAAGAAAAAAAGCACTCCTACTCATCCCTATTTGGAACAATCATGAAAGTAGAGATTTCTGAGAATCTCTTTGTTTGAAAGCAGAGTCTATGGTAGAATGGGCTTTGAAGAGATTTAATGTAGTCCTCTTACATTTTACAGATAGACAAACCTAGGCCAGAAAGGAAAGAGTGAGTGGTAGAGGCAGAAGTGACTAGTCTGATTCTGGAAGACAAGAAGTGGATTTGTGGATCCATCATTTTGATTTCTTATCAGCTACTTAATGACTCTGTGACAGTATGTTAGTCTTGTGACTCCCAGTGTTCTTCTCTAACATGGAGATAATTATTTCTGCCCAAGGTAGAGAGTGAGGTGGCAGGGATAGAATTTGTGCAGTCAGGTGCTCACTACTTTCAGTCTCAAGCTATTTCTATTCTAACATGGTGTCTTCTGGTAAATAATACAAAGATCTTCAAAACATTCGTGCCCAAAAGGAAAAAACACCAACAACAGTAATCCCCAACCCAAACTTGTTAATTGTAAGGATGCTGAGAAGAGGCTGGGACCAAAGACAGAGGCCTGAGCTTCTCAGAGGGGGTTCTTTACATATTCAGGTACTTTTCCTCTTAGGAACATTCTAGGCCCTCCCACCCCGACCTAGCACATGCCTGCTTCATCTTGGCCAGCTCTCGTCTCGTGTGCTCATCATTTCGAAGATCCTTCTTGTTCCCAACAAGAATAATGGGCACGTTGGGACAGAAATGCTTCACCTCTGGGGTCCATTTCTCTGGGATGTTTTCTAGAAGAACCAAAAACAAGTCACGAGGGGGTAGATGCACATAAAAACTACAGAGAACTCTGAGTAAATAATAAGCATCTTTTTGCTAAGGTGAGGCTAGACACTCAGTGAAATCCCTTTTGTTTCGTAATTTGTGGAAAAAGGCAAAAACAAAATCCCTGAGCTTCACAAACACATCAGTAATGTGTTGGCATTTCCAAGTAGCCACAACAAAGCTTTCAAGTTTACCAAGTGTTTATATCATGATCCAAGACAATTCCAAAGGAATCATGGTGGAAAATGTTATCCACAACCAGAGAACGAATTGATGAAACATACTAATTTTATCTTTTTTGGTGTTATTTTTTTTCCCCTTTTGGTCTATTTCTTTTTTTTCCTTTCTTTCTTTTTTCTTTACAACGTGGCTAATATGGAAATGTTTTACATTACAGTACATATATAACTTATTTACCTCAAGAATGTTAAAAATTGTCTTTACATGTGATTGGAAAAAATTAAATACTATTAAAAAAGTTTACCAAGTGCTTTCCTCACCACTACCACCACCGAAAAAGATAGATAGGCAAGGCAGCACAGGTATTATTATCCCCATTTTACAAAAGGAAAAATTGGGGCAGAATGAAAGCCAGTGTCCAAAGGTAGGATCTGAACACATATATCTTCACGGTGAGGTGTCGCTCACAGTGGATAGAGAGCCAGGCAGAGTTCAAATCTGACCTCAGACACATATTAGCTGTGTGATCCTGGGCAAGTCATGTAACCCTGTTTGCCTCAGTTTCCTCATCTGTAAAATGAACTAAAGAAAGGAATGGCGCACCACTGCAGTATGTCTGCCAAGAAAGCCCCAAATGGGATCATGAAGAGTCAGACATAACTGAAATGACAGAACAACTCTTCACTTTTAAGGCTAGTTTTCTCTAACTACTATACGTTTTCACATGGACCAGTCTGGGTACCACAGTGACAATTAAAACAGACTGTAAAATCACTTCAAGGCTGGTTTGCCAGAGAACCTTGCCTGCCCTAAACACTAGGATCCCAGGGCTTTGATTATCTCTCTTAACAGTAGTCCGTCCTTAGACTTTGAGTTTATCAGGGAAAGCTGGGCTTTTTGTCACCTTGATACACTCTGATACATCTGAAGGGTGAGAACATGCTTCTACCTTTTGGCAATATTATGGCAACCTTGAAAGAGGTTTAAGAAGTTATTTTAAATACAAATTACTCTTATTCTTTAAATATGAGACATTTACTTAATTGCCAACAGCAGACGCATGAAAGGCATATTATATTGCTGGGTCAGAACATCATCTTGTAGAATGGAAGCTTTATTTGTCCTATCACAAAATAATCTACAACTCACCCACAGTTCTCGATGACATTACTTCAGCATACAAAATAGAAAACATCATGCCACTTCACCAACTATGGCTTACTTTATTAATACCCTGATGTCTCTCTGGTATTTATACTTCGTCCAAATCTTGTCACTTCTACAACCTCTTTAGAGGGAAGACATATATACAAGTTGTTACAGAAACAAAAACATCTCCAACACCAAGGCAGAATCAGAACCTGGAAAATCCCGAATCAAGTATCAAATCAAGCTATTTATTGTCTATGTAACCTTGGGCAAAGCAACTTGCCTTCTGAATTCTAGTTTCCTTATTTATAAAGATGGAGATATAAGTACTTGTACTATCATAGGGCTGTTAACGAGAATCAAGTGGGATAACCAATATACAACACTTAGAATTACATAAATGTGAGCTATTATAATAATTGCATTAAATAAAGTCAGTATTAAGAAGGTATGTGCATAGAACAAAAGTGCTTTTGTTATTTTAAACCAAAAATCTCAAAGAACTAAATTTGTATTTAGAATATATTCCTTTTCCCAGAGCTACCAATTTTCAAGTTCTGAAACAAGGTGCTCTATTTGAAACTTGTGAAGTTTCCCACACTGTCATCCTGAGCTTGCTGGATGGAAAGAGTCTGTCACAGCCATATATTACACAGAGAAAAAGAAGGATCAGAAAAGCCAATTCCCGTAACTGAGGCATTTCTCCATGGGACAAAACAGGAGCTGCAAAAATTAGTGTTTCTGAAGATTCAGACATATTAGATAGCAGGACCTCTATTCTGTTCATTGCTGTCTCTCTTCTTGGAAGTACCTCCCATTTCTCAGCTGAGTTCCTGTAACTTCCATGAACCCTCCCCACCCTCCCTCAAACTATTGTGCAATCTGGCTCAGATCTCACTACATGACATTTTAACTGCTTGCTGCATGCTTCTTGTTACTTAGTGATGGGAAGGGGTGGTGGTAGTGGTGGTGGTGGTGGTACAGAGTAAGGGTGGGATCCAAGTCTAGCACTACAACATACTCAACAGGAAGTTATTGTCAAACAAATGAAGATTTATCACTAGATGTACACACAAAGGGTTTGGTTATTATTCCTTCTCCCACACATTTACCCATGCACAAGCCACTGCTACTTACCTAAACTATCAGGACTATCGATGGAAAAACACATAAGTATAACATCAGTATCTGGGTAGGAAAGAGGTCTAAGGCGATCATAATCTTCTTGACCAGCTGTGTCCCACAAAGCCAACTCCACCTACGTGGAAAAAACAGGTAGATTATTCAGATAAGATCATAAGCACAACCATAAGAAAGCAAGATGAACAGTACCTACATTCAGATAGAACAGATTCTTTCAAAAACAGGAAACTTTATGCTTCCAAAAATCATTGCTTCCCTGGGTGTAGAAGGTTTAGAAAGTGCACCTAATTTTACATAGATGAAAGCCTTTATGTAAAAAGATTGAATGGGGCATAATGGTAAATTGTTATTAGTCTTTGAATGCAGGCCCCCCAATTATAACATCAGGACTTTTTTATACTCTATTGTGCAATTTCCCAAGCTAGGGGTGGAACTAGACTAAATTTTATGTCATTACTGGAGCTTATCCACGACCTTAGTCACTAAACTCTTATGTAGAATGGGAAGTGGGCAGAGTCAGAAAGTATAAACATGAACTGCCAAGAAAACTGAATGAACTATAAATAGCAATCTACTGACTGAAAGAGTATGAGCTTGTCCAGGAGACTTTACATTTGCACAAAAACTCCAACCTAACCTTCCCAGACAAATTCCTGCCAGAAACACTCACTTCAATGCATGTTAGCTGCAGCAGAAATTGGGTAACTTGGAAAGAAAAAAAAAAGATATCTGATGGAATCTGGAAGAAAGGCAAAAGGAATCGGGCAGGACCCATTTTTTCCAACCAAGGATAAAGGTAAGCCATGGTTGTGAATCTGTGGAATTCATCAGATGAAGGAGGCATGGATTATTTCATGCCTCATCTGTCAAGGAAGATGCTATTTCATAGGTCTTATCTATAGGGCACATAATAGAAAATGGTCTCTATCACCTTGCTATTCTCAGTTTTAAAAGATTTATCATCTGTAGCAAAGGATAAAACTGATGTGCAACACCAAAATCCCAGCCTCAAAGGTGGGAGGGAATAACCATTTATTTAGTGCCTACTATGTGCTAGGTACCATGCTAAGCACCTTTACAAATACGACCTCATCTGATCATCATGACCTTGTAAAGCTGGTACTACTACTATCTCCATTTTACACATGAGGAAACCAAAGCAGAGAGAGGTTAAGTAACTTGCTTACAAGTAACAGAGCTGTTAAGTGTTTGAGTCTTGATTTAAACTCATGTCCTCCCAACTCCAGGCCTCATGCTCTATCCACTGTTCATCCTGAATGTGGGAATTAATCCTTAGGAACTGAAGGGGTCATCTTGCCCAAGACCCACAGCCTCTGTATACTCAGCTGAGGTTTGAGAAGTGTCAGTATTAACATTTTCCTTCTCACACAGGCAATACTAACAAATAGTTGCTTTTACCAAATGCTCTAAGGTTTGTAAAGCACTTCAACCCTAAGAGATAAACAGTATAGATATTATTTCTATTTTGTACATATGAAATCTGAGCTCTGAGAAGTTAAACGATTTATCTATACGGACATAGGACTAGGCTCTGGGTCTACTCTACCTTTAAAACCAGTGGTCTTTCTCTTAGATCCCCCTACATCTCCTTGCAAAGACACTTCAGAAAGTTCACCCTTCATAGCTGTGTGATCTTGGGCAAATCACTTAACCCTGATTGCCTTGTTTAAAAAAATAAAGTACACCCGTCAGCCCATTCTTGAACAGGAACTCTTCCTCTCTCCTCCTCTCCCAGGATGGCACTGCTTCCGAAGCAGCCGATCAGCCTTCTTTTGAAGACCTGTAGTGACAGGGGACTACCCACTCCATCTTTGGACAGTTTTAAACGACAAGAAAGTTTTTCTGTCTACTCTAAGGTAGAATCCAATCTACCCACCATTCTCTAGTTCTCCCCCCCAGAGTCAAGCTGGACAACTCCAATCCCCACCCCCTCCCCCCAAGGAGCCCATGAGTGTAGACATTTATCAGAGGGTGGGAGAAGGTACCAGGGCACAGCTTCCAAGGCAACCCCACAGCAGTGTAGCTTTGGAGGTTGGGAAGATCAGACTTTCTACTTTACACCCTTCCCCACAATGATGGGGAGTACCTTGCAAAGTATGATAAAGAACATCAGGGAAGGCTACAGACTAAGATAATCTTGGGCTTCATTCTGCTTTTCCTATAAACCAAGAGATTTAGACTTTAAGGTGCTTTCTAGTCTGGCAGCTATCGGACATATTATCGTTCCTACAGAAACAGTGATCATCTGGGAAATCTAAGATGCACCTTCAATTACTTATCTCTCAAGTAACAAGCTACAACTTTCATATAAATCTGTAATTGTATGGTAAAGGGAAGGGGTGAAGCAAGAGATATAAATGGCTTTTAGTCATCTACTCTACATAAAGCTGTTTAATCACAGCATGTACCATAAAATAGGACCATTAAATTTGCTGAGTT
The DNA here is from genome assembly GCA_028646595.1 of Phalanger gymnotis. Taxonomy (NCBI): domain Eukaryota; kingdom Metazoa; phylum Chordata; class Mammalia; order Diprotodontia; family Phalangeridae; genus Phalanger; species Phalanger gymnotis. The sequence continues at coordinate 311,576,870 of CM053624.1, forward strand.
ATCAGCTATAGGTTTGGTCATAATATCTGTAGCACCTACTTGAGAGGGCTATTGTTAGGTTCGAGTGAGAACATGTATCTAAAAGTGCTTTGTAAAATGTAAAGCACCATCCTATTATTACACAGTATGTATTCATTTCCATTTTGCAAAGCTTTACAAAAGAAAGGAGCTGGTTTAGTGCTGTAGAAATACACACCTGCTTGATGTACTAAAGTCAAGGGAAGCTGTGCTCAAATCTTGACTAGTTTCTATGAATGTGGGCCAATCACTATCTCAGGTTGGGCTCAGGTGTAACAGGAATTAGGACAGGTGGACAAGATGACTTCTAACGTCCATTTCCAGTTCTAAATCCTGTGACCACTGCTGTTATAATCCTCAGTTGTGAGTAGTACCTTAGGAAAATGCCATATCCTAATACTCCAACTAGATAACTCAGCCACCCCTTCTCAAAAAATATTTTCCTTAAGGATTTTTGTTGGTGAATGTCTAAGGGTCAGAGGCCAGCGAAGATGAAAATATCAGGGAGCATCTGTACCTATAGCTCCGACTTTAAGGGAGTCCGGAGAAACATTCACCTCTTCCCAAAGGGCACTTACTTCCCCATGGAAACCCATAGCACCAATAAGGAAAGCCTCAGTATCATGAATAGAGTTGAGAAATTTCCATTAGGACTTCTCAGCCTGTTTCCCTGGTGATACTGTCCCCATTGGACTTAGACCTGGCATAACAGGGGCCTGGCTTTCTCTGCTACTTCGGCCACTGCCACCACTTCCACCTTCACTATCTACCTTGTCTCTCTTGCCCCTATTATACCTCTGCTTACTTTATTTCCACCCTCCCTTAAAAACATTTCTCATCCAACAAAGTTCTTACAGCTTCACTTCCCTGGAGCTTATGTTTTTGGAAAAACGATAACAATTCGAGATCACATCCACAGCTTTGCTTTAAAGTACTTCAACAATATTAAATAAATTGATCCAATGGTCATCATAATGGAGCAGAAAGAATATTGGCTTGTGGAAAAAGAACTCTATGAAATGCTTAGCTCTATTATTCTAGGATCCACAAGGCTGTTCACATCTCATAGAAATTGTATATGAGGGCAATAAGAATCTGTTTCCTGTATTGGCCTTTATGTATTTAGTTAACATTTAAAAATGCTCCTTTTGGCCAAGATTTTCATAGATGGCAGTTCACTTGGCTGAATAAGTAGTAGGGTCTGAATGAACCTCCACACTACTCAGACAGTCTAGAAACCAGGTTAGGACAGAAAGATGAATTTGTTAGCTATTGGCTCCCAATGAGTCTTACAAAAATAATGGTTCTTTAGATATAATTAGCTCCCCGCATGCTACAATTCTCTGTACTAGGAAACACTGACTACCACTGTAGTCTCCATGTAGAAACCGTGACCAGTCAACTATCCTGTATGATGGTTCCTGAATGATTCATCAATGTTCTTAGACTTTGGGGCAGCATGGAATATAGGAAAGAAGATTTGAGTTGGAGGACCTGAAAGTTAACCTACACCTGTGTGATTCTGGACATCAAATTTCACCTCTGAGCCTATTCACTGATTTGTAAAACGAAGGAACTGAACTAGACGATCAATGAGGTCTATTGCCAGATTTTAATCCTATGACTTATGGAATGATCAAAGCCCAAGCCGGACTCACTTCCCACAGCTGACTTCCCATCAGCCCTAGACTATCCTATACCAGTGTTGGGGCCTCTATTTTAACTCTTTTGCTTGTCTAAATTCAAACAATTCCTGAAATCCTAGTAATATGGCTTATTATCTCTTTGTACCCCCAACTCTAAACTGCCTAAGCAGCCAACTCTAAGGATCCTTAGTCAAATTAGAAAGTATAAGTAGTAAGTACTAGTGTTTGCATGATGTAAATATACTAGTTTCTGTGGATGTCCACGCATTATCCCCTTTTTTCAAATGAAGAAACTGAGGGTCACAACTGCTGAAGTCACTGGCCTAGAATCATATGACCATAACTGTCATATACCTATAAGAGAGCTAGAATTTGGACCTAGATCTTTTGTCTTTATGTCCAGTGCTTTCTTCACTATGGTACTCTGTTAACAGAAGGGATACTAAAACTTTTTAAATTGACAGATGAAAAGGAATCTTTGTACTTGAACAAGAAAAAGAGATACTGTCAATGTACAGCCATTAAACCCATGGATCTTTGTTTGTAGTTAGCGGGGTTTAGGATGATGAGAAATATTAGGTGGGTAGGGCAAGGCAGGTGAAAGGGAAGGAAAAAGGAAGTATGATACAGTTGTTCTACATCAGTACTCTTAAACTACATCTATATTCTTGCTATGTGAGTTTGGGCAAATCTGAGCCTCAATTTCCTCATTGGTAAAACAAGGACACAACTCCCTTAGCACTTGGTGTATAATCATCAATTAATAAACATTAGGATGGTTGTATGAAAAACAATTTGGAATATATTTTAAGGTGTTGTATAAATTTGAACTTTTTAGATAAAGTGAACTGAGGAGAAAACACAGTCAAGTTCTTTATAAAGTCCTGGTTCAGGGTGTGATAAATGGCTCTCTTCTTCAATGTGTGCATATAAAGTAGGACACTTTTGTGTTGCAGATAATAGCTTCAGCATGTGGCACATACTCCTGGGCCTGAATCTAAGAATGGTGTGATGAGCCCAGAAATGTACTGTAAATTATGGGCTGAATGTGAAATCATTTTGATTCAGTATCTTGGTCTAAAGAAGTGAACTTCCTTTAATATCCTTGTCAGCTGACATCAAGAAGAAATATAAGAAGCTGTTCTGAGGGGATTCCTGGTTCTTCTGTTACAGGTTGAAGTGAGAGACAAGATCACATGAGAGGATCTAGGATAAAATTAAGATGTTTTTCTTTTGACATCAATTTGCCATTGAAGTACCTGTCTAGTCAATCTTGTAATGGAACTATGCTGGGCCAACACCGGATTAAGACATTTTATCTTTTAATGCCACTTACTTTCTCCAAAGAACATTGCTCTATTGTCTCAAGTATATTTTAAGACTGCATGTTTCCCTAATACTTTTACGTATGACAAAAAGGGGAATACACAATAGCTCTTAGAGAATGCACACTTACCTGTTTTCCATCCACTTCAATATCTGCTACATAATTTTCAAACACTGTGGGCACATAAACTTCAGGGAATTGGTCTTTGCTAAATACAATCAGCAAGCACGTCTTCCCACATGCACCATCACCAACTATAACCAACTTTTTTCGGATGGCGGCCATAGCTGGAAAACAAGGAGAGCAAGAGAGAAATTTATTTTGATACTCAAGTACATTTACACCCAGCACATGTGGATACATAGTTACTAGTGCATGCAGGGTAAGTAAAGGGAAATGCAAAGAAGAGCTTCATCTTCAGGTTATAAAGCCATTCTGACAGGTAGCCCTGGGATTTGCTACTTGTACAACATTATCGGCAATGAACAGAATCATCTTAGAAGCTATATGCATTTTCCAGACTGGTTGAAAATAAATGTTATCAGTGAACAGCCAGTAATATATAGTTAATTTAGGACAGAACAGAGATTTCTAAACTGAGTGAATGGAGAAACACAATCCAGCTCCTTACTTCCATTCAGAAGAACCCTCATTTTTGTTGTTGTTCAGTCAGACAGGATCTCTTGGCAACAACACTGGGGTGGTTTGCCATTTCCTTCTCCATCTCATTTTACAGATGACAAAATGAAGGCAAACAGGGTTAAGTGACTTGCCTAGGGTCAACTGAGCCAGTAAGTGTCTGAGGCATGATAGGAACTCAGGAAGAGAAGTCTTTCCGACTCTAGGCCTGGAACTCTATCCACTGTACCACTTAGCAGCCCTCAACCCTCCTTTTAGGGGTAGAACACATAAAATTCACTTTTTAACCCAAAGCCACTTCTTTTCCAATCAATAGAGACAATATATGTGGCAGCCAGGTGGTGCAGTGAATAGAACAATGGGCCTAGACTCAAGAAGCCCAGAATCCAAAACTGAATTCAGACACTTAACCCATTTGCTCAGTTTCCTCATTTGTAAAATAATAATAGTACCTACCTCCCAAGGTTGCTGTAAGGATCAAATGAGATACTTGCAAAGCACAGTGTCTGGCACATAGAAGGTGATATATAAATCCATTTTACAGCCTGCTTTTCCAGTCTTTAGCTAACAATTTAAATATGGCATAAATAATGTCAATAATTTTATAAAAAGTCTGACCAAAGAGAATGGAAAAGGCTTAAGTTATATGAAATTGAGCTTATCTGCCACCCCGATTCTCTGGAAGTATGAAAAAGCCAGGCCAGAGCATTCATCTAGGTGGTTTGCTTCTCCTAAACGTTTCCCAAGGTGTTTTTCTTAGGAAGGGAGGGTGAGGCCTGAGAAGAAGGTACAAGATAAATGCTTACAATGAAAGTGACACCTTGAAGAATGCAGTTCTTTCCAATCAAGCTGAATATTATCTAGAAATGTCTGAAACAATGCAGTTGTATGGATTTTTACAGTGGAAAGAACCCTGAATCTAGTCAGAAAAACCTGGCTGTGATACTGACTAGCTGTGCAAGCACATGAGAGATAACCTTTTCATTTTTTTTCATTAGATTTTTTAATTTGGTATTTTTTAGTTTTTAGCATTGATTTCCACAAGATTTTGAGTTACAAATTTTCTCCCCATTTCTACCCTCCCCCCCACTCCAAGATGGCATATATTCTGATGGTCCCTTCCCCAGTCAGCCCTTCCTTCTATCACCCCCCTTCCTCTCCCCACCCCCCGCCATCCCTTTTCCCCTTACTTTCTTGTAGGACAAGATAGATTTCTATGCCCTAAACCTCAGTTTGCCTACCTATACAATGAAAACAAAGAGCATAAAACTAATCTCACAGGATCTTTCTGTAAGCCTTAAAATGAGATAATATATTCAAAACCCTAAATATCAACTATTGTGCGGGGCTGCTTAAACTGAAATACATGAGACTAGAATAGAGGTGACATCCAGTTGTAATAAAAGTCATTAACAGCAAGATCTCCAAATATCAGCTGAAAGCTACTTAATTTTTGGATTTGCTTTTTATATTGTGCTGGAAGGGAGAAAAAGGGAAAAGGGACATCTTTCAAAGCCCCCAGAGCTGTGGTGATAGACAGTGAAAAAGCCAGACTCAGGAGCCCTAGGGTCCAGCCTGGTTCTGACAATAACCAGTTGTGTGACCACTGGCAAATGACTTTGCTCTAAAGTGTCAATTCCTTAATTAAAATACTTACAACAGAATTCATTTCACAAGGGGGGGAGGAGGGGGAGAAGAGTGCATTAAAGATGAAAGCATTTTATGTGAATTATTTTTATTAGAGCTCTTCATGACGACAGAAAGATCCCATGTCAAAAGAAGGCAAAAGCAAACCCCCATTATTGAAGGAACACAACTTGATTCCCTATAGAAGGTCATGCTATCTAAAGGAAAGTTTGGAATCATTTGGTACGTTTTTGAGCTTACTCTAGTATCCCTAAAAAAACAAAGTGAAAAGAGAAGTGGAAAAAATTGGAGGGGGCTTCTGTAACATCTCCTGCTTGCCATGATTTTTCCTTTCCTTCAAAGCTCATTGCACTTAGTTCCAGACAGTTCAAGACAGAAACATATATTGTGTCTCCTACTAAACCATAAACTTCCTAAAGGATATATTTCTTTTTATGCCTTGTAACACCTTATTGGGTACACTGTAAATACACAATAAGCAGTGGTGTACTACATCGCCACTTTTTAAAACTGGAAGGGAAAAAAGAAAAGTAGGCATGGTACAGTGGAAAGATACTGGAATTGAGGGGAAAAATGTGTTCAAATCTCAGCTCAGCTATTGTCTGTATAAACCTAAACAACTCTCTTCACTTTTACGTAAATTTCCTACTGTATCTTTTCCCAGCAAGCCATCTCTTATAATAAAGAACTGAAGGGGAGCAGGGGGAGAAGAGGAGAGAGGTCCACAATATTAATCCACATTAATCTTAAGTTATATATACTCATAGTCATCCACCTCCGTAAAGAGCAGGGGGAGCAATTGAAAAATGGTCAAAGGACATGAACAAGAAGATGAAGAAATCAAAGCTATCTATAATCACATAAAAATGTTCTAAACCATTACTGATTAGAAAAATGCAAATTAAAACAACTCTGAGGTATCATTTTACATCCATCAGATTGGCTATTACAGCAGAAAAGGAAAATAACAAAATACTGGACAGAATGTGGGACAATTCAGCCACTAATGCATTGTTTGCTAGTCTATGAAATGATCCAACCATTCCAGAGGATAATTTTGGCCATAGCCAAAGGGCTATAAAACTATGCAAAACCTTTGACCCAGCAGTACCACTACTAGGTCTATATCCCAAAGAGATTAAAAAAAAAAAAGGACCTATGTGTATAAAAAATATTTATAGCAGCTCTTTTTGTGGTGAAATAGAACTGGAAATTAAGAGGGTGTCCATCAATTGGGGAAGTGGTATATAATTGGGATGGAATACTACGGTGCTATTAGAAATGAGCAGGTGGATTTCAGGAAAACTTGGAAAGACTTAAATGAACTGATGCAAAGTGAAGTAAATAGAACAAGGAGAACATTGTACACAGTTACAACAATACTGTATAATGATCAACTATGAATGACTTAACTCTTCTCAGAAATACAATTATCCAAGACAATTCTGAAGGACCTATGATGAAAAATGTCATCCACTTCCAGAGAAAGAACTGATGGGAATCTGAATGCAGAGAGGACTCTTAAAAAAGTTAAAAAAATTGTTTTCATTTGTAATTGTGAAAAAATAAAATACTAAAATTTTTGCAGCATTGTTTTGATGATTTTGTTGTTTTTCTTCTCATTTATATTATAATTCTTGTGTACTGGCTTCACTTTGCATTAGTTTATGCAAAGCTCCAGAAGCTTTTCTTCAATAAAGCTCATTGTTTCTTAGAGCACAATAATATTCTATAACATTCATGTACCACAATTTAACTATTCCTCAATTGATGGGTATTCTCTGTTCCTTGATGCACACATTGCCAGAGCTAGCTCAATGTTTGGGAGGTTCCAAAAAGGAAAGTGTGAGAGAGAAGAGGTATCAGAATGACCACCAAACTGAGAGTCTACAGAGCTGTTGTCCTGACCTCATTGTTGTATGCCTGTGAAATCTGGACAGTCTACCAGCGCCATGCCAGGAAACTGAATCGCTTTCATTTGAACTGTCTTAGGAAGATTCTGAAGATCACCTGGCAGAATAAGGTACCAGACACTTATGTCCTTATTTGAACTAAACTGCCAGGCATTCAAACTGCTTCAGAGAGTGCAACTCCAGTGGGCTGGCCACATTGTTTGAATGTGAAATGAATGCTTGCCAAAAAGACTATTTTATGGAGAACTTACACAGGGCAAGTGTTCATATGGTGGTCAGAAGAAGCAATAGAGGGACACTCTCAAGGTCTCTCTTAAGAACTCTTGAATTGTGTGACATGGGAGACACTGGAATAGGACCGCTCAGCATGGCCTACCCACATCGGACAAGGTACTGTGCTCTATGAGCCATGTAGAATCAAAACAGCTCAAAGGAAACACAGGATGTGCAAATTTGGAGTATCCACCCCAAACAATCACAAGAACTATTTCTGCCAGATCTGTGGCAGAGCATTCTGAGCTCATACTGGTTTGATCAGCCACAATCAAGACATACAGAAACTCAACTCTAGCACACTGATGTCATTTTGGTCCTCTTCGAGAATGAAGGACAACAACCAACCACTCCTACCACAAAAAGTGTTGCTATCAACATTCTAACATAAAACAATCCTCTTCTTGTCAACGAAATTCTTCAGGCATATGCCAAGGAGTGGAACCTTTGGGTCAAAGGGTGTGGACATTTTAGCCACTTTCTTTGCACGATGCTAGATCTCTTTCTATAACAGTCGTACCAATTCATAGCTCTACCAACAAATGCATTAATGTACCTTTTTCTTTCCTCAACCCAACATTGACTACTCCCATCCCTTTTTGCTATCTTTGATAATTTGTTGGGTGTGAGGGGAAGCTTCAGCATTTTGGTTTGTATTATTATTATTAGTGATTTGAAACACTTATTCATATGGTTATCAATAACTTGCAATTCTGAGAACTGACTGATCATCTCCCTTTGACCACTTATCTATTAGGGAACGTCTTGTGGGTATGGAGGGAGCGAGCAATCTCCTTGGCTATCGAACCTTTATAGATATGTCATAACATTTTTCATAATCGACTCCTATCCTAGTGACATTCATTTTGCTTATGCAAAAGGCTTTCAATCTCATGTGAGCAAAATTATCTAATTTATCCCCTGTGCACAGTTGTGAAAGACACATAATCCTCTGCTCTTCTAATCTGCCTGATGCTATGATCTTTAGTATTCTCTTATTGTGGAATAAGATATAGTATGTAGTAAGATGTAGTATGCTGGCCTAAACCTAATTTCTTGCAGAATGTTTTTTAGTCTTCTCAGCAACTCTTGTCAAATAGGGAGTTCTCCCTTGTCTATCTAGCTTGTTCCACTGATCCACTTTTCTACTTACTAACCAGCAACAAACGGTTTTGATGATTACTCCTTCATAACGTCTAGATTTATCTAAGGTCTGGAAGTATGATTCCCCCTTGTAGTAGGAAGGCCGAATTTATGATCTCAAAAAGGATCATATAAATATCAGAATGGTTCGAAATCGATGGGTATACAGAATTCTCCAAGCAGAAGGCATCCAAAAATTTATTCAGGGCCCAGAGCAACA
>CM053624.1:311586195-311630391 GCA_028646595.1 Phalanger gymnotis
CAGGAGGAGGTATGAATAGAGTCACTGGCCCAAGTTTTCATACAGTTTTTCTTTTTGAAGAGACTAAAAATTATCTAGCCCAGCTTCATTTTACAGGTGGAGAAATAGAGGCAGAAGGGGAATGGAAAAGGGGGCAAGCAGCATTCCAGCTAAACTGTCTTGCTGTTGAACTCTTATTGCACTTGGATTCCATAGCCAACCTCCCTGCTTTTTTTTTTTTAACTGGCCTGTTCCTCATACATAAAGTACACTCTTAATTTCTACCTCTTACCATATTTAGCTTCCTTTAAGGCTAAATTCTCATGCTACTTACTATGGGAAGCCTCTCCTGATTAACCTATAATTGATGGTTCTGTTTCTTTTCTCACATCTTACTTTGTAAATCTTATATGTTTTCCCCACTAGAATATAAACTACTTAGCCTTCCTCGTGTTTCTTTTTTCTTAGCTCCTGTGCACATAGTAGGAGCTTAAAAGATGTTTGTCGAATTGAATTACTCATGGTCATAGAGTAGCAAAATTTGGATTAGAGCCCAGGCCTCTGATTTCCTAGACCTACAGTACTTTTTCTAGTACACTATATTAATGGTCTATAATTTCTAAGAATCTGCAGAATTCATTTGCCAAATGGAAATCACAATTCTTCAGCTTCCAAAGAATTGTCAAAGCATTCTCTTTTCTCTCTGAATCTGGATGGCAGTATGACAGAGTCAGGTGTACTAAGTGCAACAGCTAACCATATCCAAAGCCAAGCAAGGTCCTGGAGTCAGATCAGATTCTTATTTTTCGAAGGTCTGGGCTAGCAAGTTCAAGCTTATGGTCCCAATCCTGTGTATCTTAGGAGGACCAGCTCAGTTATGGAGTATAATTGAAGATTCCCAGATGTAGAGCTAGAAGCTTAGAAGGCAGTTAGTCCAGGCTTCTCATTTTACAAATACAGAAATTGAGACTCAAGGAAGTTAAGTGACTGGCCCAAGGCCACTGAACTTATCAAGAAGCATTTATTGAGCACTTGCTGTATGCCAAGCACTAGGCAGGTTCATGGAGATACACAATATAAAGAATTAAGCGATCCCTACACAGAAGTAGATGCAAAATAAATGCAAGATGTAGTTGAGAGAGAGCACTGGCAGTTGGGTAGAACCAAAAGCCTTCAAAGTGGTTCTTGAGCTTCATCTTGAAGAGGCCAAGGGGAGGAGGGGAAGTACACCCCAAGCAGGAGGGAAGGCATGAGGAAAGGAGACCAATATTAGAAGGACATTTCAGTAGTCCAGATGAGCAGTGACAAGCCAAGGAGATGATTGTGTGAGTAAAAAGGGTTAGTTATGAAGGATGTAGGCGTAGAAGTATCAAGACCTGGCAACTGATTGGATATGTAGGGTAAGCAGAGAGAGCAAGGGGTGCTGAGGTTGCAGTCCTGGAAGAATGAGGGTGCCTTTGACAGAAATGGGAAGTTTTAAAGACGGATGGATTTGGAGGGAAAGATCATTAATTCTATTTTGGATATACTGTGTTTTTGATGGCTCTGCAGCATTTGGTTTGATGCGGGACAGGGCCTGGCCATGCAGCTAACATCAGAGGTGGAGTTTGAACCCATTTCTCTGACTCCAGTGAGCGTTCTTCCCACTAAACCACACTGCTTTATTGTGGTCAAGTAGAAAAAAAGCATGGCATTTGATAATGGGTGATAGTCCTGGGTATTTCCTATTAGCTATGTGTCCTTGGGTGGCTCATCTAACCTCTGAGTCTGTTTCTTCATCAGTAAATTGGGGGTAACACTTCTACTACCTCAAGAGGTTTTCTGTGAGAAAGCACTAATCTGTTAGGCAGTACAAATCATCTTATCCTCACTTTATAGACAGGCCACTGAGACTTAATAACATTAAGTAACTTGTTAGCTAGTAAATGACACTGCAACCCTAACTTCTGTACTTCCTATAGAGTAAATAGATGCCTAGCTGGAGTGCTTAATACAGAGTTGGTCATTTCTCTGGGCTGAAGCTAACCGCTTTGGCCTGAACCCAAATCTAAAGTATTTGTTTGGTAATAATCAGATGAGCCTTGTACAGATAGAGTGATTGACCTTTTGACTCTTAGAGCAGCTCTGGTTCTTACATCAGTCATGGCAATAGGTATGTGCTTCTCAGCCCTATGAGGTTAATGAACCTTTCCATTAAGAAGTGACAGACTCAGACTCTCAAAAGTCTCAATGCAACACTCTGTATGCAAAGATTCTAATTAACCTTTTTTATGTCATGAATCCCTTTGGCAGTCTGGTGAAGCTATGGACCTCCTCTCAAACTAAGGATTTTAAATGCATAAGATAAAATATATAGGAATGCAGTTATCAAAGTTATTCTTTAAAAAGTTCATGGACTCCTAGTTAAGAACCCTTCTCTAGTCCAGCCTGTACCCTTTATTTGTATCATACCTAGCAATGTTCATCCAGCTTTTGAAGACCTCAATTGAAGAGGAACCCAAAGAGTCCATTTTTACATGATCTGTATTGTTAGGTAGGTTTTTATTACATATCTTAAGCTGCTTCTGAGTAGGGATTAATTTTATTTTTAGTATTTGTATCTCCAGTACCTAGAACAGAGAAGGCCAAACTGAATGAGTTGTTTATTGATTACATTAGATCTACATCTGCCTATTTACAACTTCCATCCTGGCTCCTAAAACTAATATGTTTTCCTTATGACAACTCTTCACCTCCTTGAAGACAGCAATCATGGGTCCATCCATCTAGCCAAAGCCTTTTCTTCTTTAGGCTAAAAACATCCCTTCTTTCTTTGGTATGTTCTTGAAGTCCTTCTGACTGCCCTGCTCAGGAACATTTCTAGCTTTCAATTCCTTCTTAAAACATGATGCATAGAATTGGTGTAGTGCTGTTCTCTAGGTATAGTCTGGCCAGGGTCAGAGTGTAATGATACCATCATTTGCTTGGCTCTGAACACTGCCTTTTTTTAATGCAGTCTAAGATCACATTGGCATTTTTGGCTGCTATATTGCACTCTTAACATATTGAATTTGCTATCTATTAAAACCTTAGTTTTTTGTTTTCAGACAAACTATAATTCCCCTATTTTGTACTTGTGAATTTAAATTTTTGAATCCATGTGTTAGGTTTTACCTGTTTTCCTATTAAATTTGACCCAATGTGTTACACTTTGTGGTTTTATGTCATGTGTAAATTTGATAAGAATATTATTATCCAACACATCAGTAAAAATGCCAAATAGCACTAGGTAAAAGACAGGTCTCTCTACTCTAAAAACCTCCAAGTTGATATGAACTCATTAAGTATTTATTTATCCTGGAGTCCTACTCTTCATCCGATTTCTAATTCATTTTTATTGTACTGTCGTCTAGCATACATTTATCTATTTTGTCTATAAGAATAGCACGAGAGGTTTTTTCAAATACTTTTATAGCTAGGTAGGTTAAGAGATTTCTCTCTCCCAAATCTTTTTTCCCCTCTGTATGTGAGCCTTAGTGGAGACTGAGTTTTCTTAGTATATATAGTCTAATCCGTTATTCTGTTCTTTGTTTTCCTTGACCCACAGAGAAACTTTTATTTTAAAAAATCAGTTACTATGTGTATTGTTTTCCTGTGCAACATATTTCCTGACCATGAGTGGGCAAGAAGGTTTTTTTTTCTTTTTTTAATTTCCCCCTGGTATACTGCCACTTAATGTGGCCAGATTTTTCTTGTCATTTGAGGTTGGATATAAGTTATAGGGAGGATATATATGAGAGAATCCTTACACTTCCTGAACATATAGAGTGGAAACACAACCATGGAAGAGATTCCCTAAGATTTCTGAACAGTTTATAGGATCGGCTGTTAGAGACTTTAGAAGTGATCTAGTCTACCTGCCTCATTTTACGAATGAAAAAACTGAGGCCCTGAGTAGTTAAGGTATATTGCCCAAGGTTACACAGATATTAAGTAGAAGAACCAAGATTATTCACGCTGAAGTCCTTTGACTCCACATCAAAGCCATCAGCTTGTTTAGATGGATCAAGTGCTACCTACATTAGTTTTGTCATAGTAGGGCTTAGAATCATAAAATCAATGGTTTGAGCTCTGGTAGGGACTGTGAGGGACCTCAGTGGTCATGGAAACAGGCCCAGAGAGATTAAATGACTAGCTCAAGTTGGACAATAATACAACGTCCCTTATAGATAGGAAAACTGAGGCTCAAATCAGAGATCAGTGTTAAATCTCCAGCTCAACTGAAGATGAACTTACCTTTTAACCTCATAAGAATTGTGGCCTAGTTTGGGGGGCTTTTGTCCAATAATAAACTTCTCAGGTTTCACATATTTGAGCTTAGTTATTTTTACTATTAAACATTTAGTAAGTGCATGGTTTGTACCATGTGGACTATTTTAGACCTGGAAAAGAGATTTAAGATTAATAAGACATATTCCTTCCCTTCGTTGTGCTTATAGTCAGCTATCATTAAGAACAGATAAACATTTGCCACTTTTTAAAATCACACAGATTCTTTTTAATTTTTTTAAAAGTCCACTCAGTAATTTCTCCAGTTCTGTCTTGAGCTATATTTACCATATTGCCTCTACCCTCTTTACATATGTCTAGCCACATCTATGTTCTTAAAGTTCACCTATGTGTACACATAATTCTTTACAACTTAGTAATTCTAACCATTTTAGTTTTGTGCTTCTTGACCTTGTGTAAAACTAAATAGGCACGTGTGTGTGTCTCTCTCACCCACCATATTAGTAACTCATGCTCTTCCATTTTGGACACATTCTGTGTTAAGAGTATTCTTGAGATAAGGCATTTAAAGTTTCTAAGTAGCAGTTTAGTTGAAGTTACTGATCCCTGTTCAAAAATTTTAAGCACATTCAGTCCATGGTACTGTAACATTTAAAAAAAAAAGCTTTATGTACTTAAAATTATGGTAGACATTTGATAGTAAATAGGAAGCAAAGCTGCTTGTTCTGTGTCTGTTGTGTTTCAGTTTCATGTGCTTCCTCATTGAAATATGGGACTGCTCCAGATATTTTTACAGTAGTTAATAAGCATCATGTTTTGAGACACACACAGTTAACTGCAACTAGTTTGCAGTACAGTGTGGGATGTGGGGTCATCTAGGTGGCACAGTGAGTAGAGCGCCGGCCCTGGAGTCAGGAGGACCTGAGTTCAAATTCGCCCTCAGATACTTGTCACACTTACTAGACTGTGACATTGGACAAGTCACTTAACCCCAATTGCCCTGTCTTCCTCCTTCCAAAAAAATTGGGGTGTGAAAGTTAGTGGTATGTTGTTTAATGAGAAACCAAAATAATGAATCTATTTAAGCTTTCTTAGAAGCTGGAAAGATCTTTTAAGTTCAGTTTGACTTGCAGGAAGCAAGAAAACAAAAACATGCCTACCAGCAAAATAAAAGGTTTGTTTTTAAAACATAGCCAGAAGTAAAGTTAACAACAAATGATGGCCTTCTGTACTTACTTCACAGCCTTCCTTTAGATTGTTCCAGGCAAAAGTCTTATGGTTGTTGATGATGTTGCTAATACTATTTTCCTTCTATTTCAGTCACAATGACCTAAATAAGTTTATTTTTTGGTCTAGAACTAGCAATTTCCTTAGAATGTCCTCACAGGTCTCAAATGTTAGTAAAAAGTTATGTTTTAGAGGGAATGTTGCATAGACAAGTATAGTCTGTTCTTTTTTTCCTTTACAGTCTTATTTAAAGAAAAAAAATATCACCATCCCATAAGCTCTTTAGAAAATGATTATAAAGTTTGCAGTGTTCATAGTACATAACCTAACACATGAAATAGAGCGTGGAAAGAATGTGTGTCTATGTTGCAAATCTTAGCAGGTCTCTCAAATTAAATTCTTGGTGTCTCTCCTGCATTGGCTACTGGATTGCACTGTACACCTTTGTAGAATTCTTGGGGTGGGTCTCTTCAGGTTACTGTACTTGGGTTTCCATGTGCAAAATTAATAGATTTTAATTCTTAAATTTATTGTTTTACATTTCTATAGTGCCTTTCCTCTGAGAAGTTCAAGGTGCTTTACAGAACCTATCTGCTATACAGGTCGTATTTCTCACAGCATCCCTGTGAGGTAGGTACGTGCATCAGAAATCTGCTTTTTGCTTCCTTTTTACCACAGGGACAAGTAATAGAAGGTGCTAGGGAAAATGTTGGTACATCACTATCATTAACGTTCTTTTGTTCATCAGTGTCAGCCTAAGGCACTCTTTTGAAAAATAGTTAGGAGTTTTTTTATTGGTATCTTTTAAAATTGCCTTTATTTCCAAATAAAATCCTCTCCCCTCACCAGAGAGTTATCCTGGGTAACAAAGAATAAAAGAAAAAGGGGGATGGGGAATTAAAGCAAAATGAACCATATCAACTGAGTTGACAGTATATAGTGTTTCACAACCATGAATTTCTCTTTTTTGTCTTTTCCATTTATATAGTTGTAGTTCAAATTCACTCTTTCACTCTTCACTCATAATTCTGCTTAATTCTTTTTTCTAGTTCCCAGCATATCCTTCAACTTTTTGTGATATACTTTTCCCTAACTTTCCTGCTATTTTCTACTCATAATTATAACTCTTCCTATATTTCAGAAGACATCTGAATTTTCTAGATGGCTTCGCTGAATTTAATTGTTTGCCAATTTCGAGCTATGCCTCCTCTTTTCATCTCTCTTCATTGTTTTGATTTATGTCAGCTGGTCCTCCTAACCTTTTGTTCATGCTATGACTGTTTCCTGAGCCTGATTGGCTGTGAAGTACTGATAACAAACAGACCAGGAAAAAAAGGCGATAAAAGGAGTAAAGTTCACCTTAAAGATGTGTGGAGATCCAGAAATTATACGCATAACTCAGTGACTCTTCAGCTAGGTATAAGATGGAGCATGAGAATAAATTTCTGAATTTAATTGAGTAGATTGCTTACCGCCTTCTGTTATATCTGGAGGAATAACTTAACTACTATGTAGTTGTGTATATATAACTTCCCCGTATAGTAATCCTTGATACTACAGTACTGTCCTTTTAACTTAATTTTTTCATTTAAAAAAAGAAACCTGTTTTCTCTCCCTACCTTCTATTATTTGTGGGGGAGGGAGGATGGCACCTTGTAATAAATATATACTTATATCTTACGACCTTGTAGTTGGCTAGTTCATTTGGTTAAGTATGGTGTTAATCCCTATGTGGGGCAGTTAACTTTACCATTAAAAAAAAAAACTGGAGCTACAAAGTATACACTTACCCTCAAAGCACTGTTATTTTCTCCAGTTTTCTAAAGTTTTATTGATGCCTTTTGTTTTTATGTCACATTCATTTCTGAATATCTCCTTCCCCTGATCAGAGTCTTCCTTTGAATTAAAGTTTTATTAAATAAAAATTTTTTTTTTCAGCAGAATCAATTACCATACCGACTTTGTTGATTTCATATGTAAAACTCCATAACCAATAGCTCTTCTCATGAAATGAGTGCAGTGCATTTTTTTTTTCAATTCTTCTCCTGGGCCTTGTTTTAACAAATTCATGCTATTGCTAGTGAGAGTGTGAGCTTGGCCCAACACAAACCTAGTATCACTGTTCAAAAGAACTAAGAAAATAGAGCTGTGCATAGCAAATACATTTGGTAAAAATGTAGCAGAGTAATGTTTTGTGTATTTTTGCTGTGGCATTAATTGATCAGCAAGTGTTTTTTAAGCACTTACTATGTCCTGGGGATGAAAACTATCACTCCTTTCAAGGAACTCACATTCTGTTAAACATCACACCATGACTAATATAAAGTCTCCATTTTGCTGGGGCAGAGCTCTTGCATATAGGTAGATATGGCAGTGTGTGTATGTACAGCTTATAGTGCATATCCTACTGATGGTTAATAGAATCTTCCTATAAAAGGGACAATACTTGTTTTAAAACTGCTTCCGTTCATAGTTGGTGGTCCCTTTAAGCCTCTTTTCTTTTTTTTTTTTTTTACTGCCATTTAAAAACTAAGTTCACCTATTTTTTTCCTGTAGAATTTGTTGGCCACTATTAGTTTACTAGAGATGTTGATGGCTCTATCACTACCTTTTTTTGAGATATGGTTCAGTGAACAAGGCACTAGAATGGGCTAGCTAGTTTTGAGACCTGTGTTTTATTTCTGGCTTTGCCAGTGATGTGCCATGAGACCAGTGACCAAGTTATTCAACCTACTTTTAAAAAAAATCTAGGATGGTATTACTTGTCCTTTCCCAAGCATAGAAGATATTCATATGATAGCACTTTAATTTAAAAATATTTTTTGATAGCTCTTGTTTTTACAAAGTCTAAATTTCCCCCGTATCCTCCTCTTCCCTCCCCCACCCCCCCAAAAAAAGAAACTAGGCACTCATCTTCCAAGATTTCAAAGCAAAATATTCATAAACGTATAATTTGCTTTGTGAGCTTTAGACTGGTCGTTGACAGGTGTACCCAGTGCTTGAAATTCAGGGTTTTTTTTTCCTGCATTGTTATAGGAAAGGATAGGAACACTAGGAAATTACTACTTTTTTGTCTCTTTAAATACAGAAAAGATTGCTTATTAATTTTGAATTATCTATTTTCTTTCTTGTATTTTACCACCTTTTATTTGTGATGGTGATCTTGTTATATCTTTGAGCTTAACATGGCTCCCTGTGTCTACCTCCGAACATCAAGTGGGAAGAATGGGCAGTGAGAAAGAGAACTTTCTGGCAGTCAAGTATGGCTGAAGCTGAAGTCATAAAGGGTTCCCACCTAAATACTCCCTGGTGACTGACTATGTAGGCAAGTCACTTAAATTGTCTGAGCTTCAGTTTCCTTATCTGGAAAATGGAGGTGTAAAATAGCACCTACTTCACAAGGTTGTTGAGGATCAAATGAAATAATGTATTTAAAGTACTTTGCAAATCATAAAGCATTATAGAAATAGCTGCTACCGGCCCTCACTGTAATTATCATTTCACCTTTTTCTTGAGGAGAGGCGGGGCAACCAACTGTCAATATTTTTTGAGGCGTGCAGGTATGAAAAATATAATTTTTACAGGTATCAGCTCTCTATATTTACCATAAGAGAAGGATAAGGACTCAACCTGTGACTTAATTGGTATATGAAACTCCCTCCACCAGTGCAGTTTCTTCTCTGCAATTTGGTATTAGAAAGTACCTAGAGGACTGAGAACTTAAGTGATTGATCCAGGTTCACGCAGCCATCGTATGTCAAGAGTTGTGATTTCAACCTGGGCCTTTCAGTTACCTGGAATGTAGAAAGCACTACGTAAAATATGCAGATAAATAAAACACTCCTCTTGCCTTCAAATAGCTTAGACTCTAGTGGGAGAGAAGATAGGCTGTTGGTCCAGATAATAGCTATCTCCCTAAAAGGAGATCTTTTTCCAAAAAGTATACAAATGTATACTTTTTTAAAAAAGTCATAACACAAATTACTGTATAAAAACAGATTGCTTTGAATGTTGGATGATTGTATGATTGAAGAGGGTGATTGTGTGACCAAAATTGTGTCCAGTATTAGGAAATTCCCTGGCAGGAATGGAGGGACAGAAGGGCAGAAGAAGCAGCCAGCAGGCACCATTGCCATATTCACAGTGTCAAAAGGAGAATTCAGCAAAACTAACCAACATATTAGTTCAGTCAGACAGTATGTGCAGTGTTTCGCACCTATAGCCCCCCTGTTCTGCAAACACAGGAAGATGCATTTTCTCATTTCTTCTTTGGGCCAAACTCAGTCATTATAACTAGTGTTTGGAATTCTTTTCTTTTTTTCATTATTGTAGTAATTGTATATATTGTTTTCTTGGTTCTGCTTGCTTTACTTTGCATCAATTGACATAAGTTTTCCCATGTTTCTCTGTATTCATATTGGTTTGTTATCCTGTAGTAGTATTCCATTACATTTACATACCACAATTTATCTAGCCATTCCACTAGTAGATGGGTGTTTACTTTATTTCTGGCTTTTGCTAATACAAAAGGTGCTGCTATGTATGTAAATAGACTTTAATTTTTGTTTTTGACATCTTAAGGCTTGTGCAAGCAGTAGGATCTCAGAGGGTATGGACATTTTAATTGCTTTCTTAGCATCATTCCAGATTTCTTTCTAGAATGATTGGGTGAAGCCACAGATCTGCTAGCAGAAAATTAGTGTGCTTGTCTTTTTACAACCTTCCAATATTGACTATTAATAACCATTTTTATATCATTCGATTTCTCACAATAACACTGGGAGATGGGTGCTACTATTATCCCCATTGTACAGTTGAAGAAATGGAGGCAAATAGAAGTGAAGTGACTTGCCCCAGGTGATACACATAATGAATATGTCTGAGCCTGGATTTGAACTCCATTCTTCCTGACTTCAGACTGAGTGTTCTATTCATGGCACCACTCCGATGTCCATTTACCATTTTTTGTTGTCTTTTCAAATTGCTTCGTTTGAGAAGTGACCTCAGAGCAACTGTAAATTCAGTGTTCAATCCCTTGGTTAGAATTAGGGTAAAAATAGTCTGTATTCAGGTCTTGTACGAGGCCAATTTATGTGGACTATCTTCAAACCAATATAATTATATAAGAAGTACAAAGTTCTGTGAGATTATAGAGCCAGGAAAGTATTCTCTTCCAAATGGAGAAAGTAGAATTAAGGAAGCCTTTCAGGAAGAAATGGCATTTGATTTGGCCCTTGAGGGATGGGGTGGGGGAAGGGAGTAGGATGGAGGCAAATGTTTGGCAATGACATGAATGATATCATTCATTAAAACCCTAATGTGTGCCACACACTGCTATATGCTTGAGTATACAAGAACCATTACAGTCCCTTCCATCATCAAGGGAAATGCTTGTGTGCGTGTGCGCGTATGTACACAAAAACAAAGTAATTTTAGTGGGAGAGGGTGCTAATAATAAGTGGTCATGATAAGCCTCCTATTGGTAGTAACTAGTACTGTTAGAATCCCCAGGTTTCTTCAGAGAGGTTGAGTGAAGTGGAATTGCTTTCCAGGCATGGAGGATAGCTTGTACAAAGGCATGTGATGGGAGATGACTTGTGTTCCTAGAAGCAGCAAGCCAGCTATTTGAGTTGGAACATAAAGCAGTTTCTAGAGTGAATCTTTCAAAATAAAGCCTGGAAAGGTAGGTGCGAGCCAGATTTGTGAAGGGCTTTAAATGCCAAATAGAAGAATTTGTATTTGGTCCTAGAATCAGTAGGGAGCCATGGGAGGTTCTTGAGGAGAGGAGAGCCTTGAGACAGGAAGACCAATTAGGAGTCTATTAAGATGTGGCAAACAGGTGCTGGCCAGGTTCTGTGGACGGTAGGGGATGGATGAGAGAAATGTTAGACTCTATGAGCCTTAGCACTTGATTGGCCATGTGAGATGAGGGAGAAGGGAGTAGAGAGAGTGATTCCAGGTTGTTAACCTGGCTGGAAAGATAGTAGTACCCTCAACAGAAATAGAGAAGTTCAGAAAAAATTGTTTTGGGGAAAATATTACACATTCTGTGTTGCACTTGAGGTGCCTACTGGTCATTCCTTTGGAACTATTTGGTGGGCTATTGGTAATATGGGATTAGAGCTCATGAGAGAGAGACCAGGGCTAGATATCAAGATGTGAGAATCAAGTGCATAGAGATAATCCTTGAGAGCTGATGAGCTCACAGAGAGAGAGAGAGATGTTGTGGGAGAGGGAGTGAATAGAGGGGAGGAATGGAAGAGGATGAATGGAGGGGAGGAATGGAAGGAGTGAAGAAGAGAGGAAAGCCCAAGACAGCCTTTGGAGATGGATGTAGTTGGGGGGGGGGGGGCAGAATGTGGATGATAAACTAAGAAAGTCAATTGAGAAAGGATAACTGAGAAAAAAATGTCATGAAAATCTAAAAGGAAGAGAGTGGTAAGCAATGAGAAAAGATCTTATTTGTTAATTAAAAGATCATTGATTATTTGGAAATGCCAATTTCCATTTTGAGGTTGGAAGCCAGATTTGCAAGTATTTGAGAAGTCAGTAAGAGAAAGGGAAATAAGAGGCAAAAAATACTGCAAGTGTTTTTTTTAATGAGAGTTTGGCTGTGGAAATGCATTTTGAGGAGTTAATTAATCCAGTTTAGGTGGAGTAGAATATGTGAAGGGAAGTAGGGTAAAACAGTTGTTTCAAGCTCAAATAGAAACAGTACTTTATAGGGTATGTAAGTATCCCTGAGGGCCACACATTTACTTAGAAAACCACATATTAACATTATCTATGTTCTCTTGTATTTTTGTTTTGTTAAATATTTTCCAATTACATGTTAATCTATTTCTGGAATGTTGACCCACATTGCTGAAGGAAGTCTTTACATCTCTGGTGTAAGATAAAGGTTGAAAAGGTAAGCAAAGCCAATCTAGGGGACTAGATGTAGAAGTACCTGGTTCAGAATCCCATCTGTGCAAGTTATATAATCTCTCTGAGCCTTAGTTTTCTCATTTTTTAAGATGAGAATAATAATAGCACCTACATTAGGAATTTTGTGAGTATCAGGTGAGATAATTTAAATGCTATGTTTATATATATGTGCTATTGTCGATATTACATTATACTACAAATATGATATGAAGCCAGATTGTGGAGGGTCTTGAATGGCAGACTGAACTATATTCTGTGAACAAAAAGCAAACTATTAAATGTTTTTGAGCAGGAGAACGATTTGATTATAGCTTATTAGGAAGGCTGGATTAAAAGCAGAGACTCAGAATTACAGTGACTAAAACATGGAAGAAAATAGCCTCATTTTCTTCTCAGCTATTAGTGGACAAAAAGTGTGCTAGTGTAAAATCCTGTTGAATTTTTGGTAGGGATTACCAATCTTTGTTTTCTTTTTAAATTAATGCATAAATCTTAAGGTTCAAAATTAAAAATTCTCTTTGGTTTGTATGCTTTGCTATTTTTCACTTAGTTTTACCATGTAATGATTGTATAACTTCTCAAGTATGCAGATGAGATGCGATTTTCTACTGTCTGCCTTAGTTGAAAGTATAGAATGAGGTAGGATGCCACCATCTTCGGATAGCATGCCTACTTTTTTAGGCTTCTAGATACCTTACGTAGACAAACTCAAGATAGACTTACTGTTACAATAGCTCTTTGTTTAACTAATGTATATGCAGAATTTTGCTAAGTAATTTTATTATTTTTCATGATAGTTCTTTTGGGAATGTTTATATTTCCAGATCAACATTTCTAGTTTTGCAGAAAGCACACTGGTTTTCCTCTGATTATCATAAGTTCTGAAAAATTTTTGTTGCTCTTTGTAATGTCTAATGATCACAAGTTTTCAGTCTCTTAAGGAACGATCGAAGTTCACTTTTGAGTTTAATTCAGGGGTTCCTCCCTAGAGGTCATTAAGATTCTAGTGGTGGGAAAGGGCGTGGGGTGGGAATAAGCATCTATAACCTAATACATGCCTGGCGCTGTGCTGAGTGCTTTACAAGTCATTTCATTTATTCTCACAATATCCATAGGAGTAGGTGCTATTATTCCCATTTCACAGTTGAGGTCACAAAGCTAGTAAGTTTCTGAGACTGGATTTGAACTCCAACCTTTCTTACTCTAAGCCAAGTGCCCTGTATACTGTGGTGCCCACTAGCTGCCTCAGTGAGATGTGTAAAGCCCCATTGGAGCCTTCTCACACTGGAAGCTGATCTGAGGCTCTGTTCAGAAGCCATGTAGCCAAAGTGGGAGAAAAAGATAGCCGTACTTTGGCAGGATAAAATAAATAGATATGCCTTTTTCTCTTTAAATGAAACCATGAAGATCTGATAGTTACCTTGCTATCTGTGCCTTGTGATTCATTGTCATAAATTAGTCATGAAGTTGTGTTGCCGATAATGAATAAATTTCATCATTAAATGAAGAATAAAGCAGTAAGCTTATGTTACTGTCTCAGCAGTTAATTCTAAAAAGGCCTGTGTATTACATAGGATTATGTTTAATCAATATGAGTTTGGATCTCTGATCTTAAAAAAAAAAAGCCTTTCATGTTTTAAAGTATTTATCCAATCCCATGACTCTTAAATCTACATTCTAGCCTTGACCTCTCTGGTCTACTATTTCTAATTGCCTGCTGGACATAACCACTTTTGTGTCCTGCCAACATTTCAACAGTACAAAATAGAACTCCCCTTTTAAAGCATGCCCAACCTGACTTCACCTGGATTACTAAGACTATTGTAATAACCCCCTAATTGGTTTTACCTTCTCCAGTCTGTTCTTCCCCCAGATGCCAAAGTAATTTTCCTATATGTGAGTTTGACCCTGTCACTCCTCTCTACAAAGGATTTTAGTGGCTCCCATTACTTATAGAATAAAATGCAGTTTTATTGCTTAGCAGGTTAGGCCCTCCAAATTTGCCTTTGACTTACTTTTCCAGCATTATTTCATGCTTTTCCCTAGGTTTACTCTACATTCTAGGCAGACTAGATTGTTTTCTGTTCCCCGTTCTCTTTTTTTCTCCCCAGATTCCATGCATTTATCCCGGTTGCTATCCCGGAATCCCATTGTCAAGGCTCAGCTCAGGTGCTATGGCCTTATTACCCCTTCCTTCAACTCCTCAGAAGTGATCTTTTCTTTCAAGAAGCTGTTGTTTCACTTTATTTTTAAAATACATGTTAATTGACTAATGTGGAAATATGTTTAATGTGATTCTACACGTATAGCCTATATCAGATTCCATTCCCTCTTGGGGAGGGGGAAAATTTAATGCTCAAAATCTTATAAAAGTGAATATTGAAAACTTAAAATTAATTAATTAAAAAATAAAATACTTATTATTGATGCCTTTTGTCTCATCAGCCACCTTCCACACATACCCCCATTGAATCCTACCTTGTGACAAAGACAAATTAAGCAAAACTACCTAACAAAGACTAAGTTTGATAATGCATGTAAATAATCTTTCCTAGAATCCCTTTTTGTTTCTCTGTTACTCAGAATTCAGTTTCCTTTTAATGATCTTTTGATATATGTTGTTACTGTCATTGACTATATTCTCTTGGTTCTTCATATTTTGCTTTATATCAGTTGATACAGCTGTCTAGTGTTTTTAAAAATTCTTCATATTCATTATTTCTTACTGCACAGTAAGACTTCATTACAATTCATATAGCATAGCTTTTTCAGACATGTCATTGGGCACCCACTTCAACTCTTTTTGTTACCATAAACAATTCTGCTATGGAAGAAAATTGGGCATTTATTTTTGTCTTTGGCTTTCTTAAAATGGTAGATGCCCAGTCTTGGGGTTATTGGGTCCAAATCTTAAATAAAATTCCAAATTGAAATCCAGAAAGAATCCAGATGATTGTGGACCACTACATAAATAGTACATCCATATGCCTATTTTCCCATACCCTCAAAGATGTTAAAGTGATTCCTTTGTTAAATAGCTCCAGCTGTGTGCCAAGCACTATACTAGGAACTAGAGACAGACAAAAATCCAATAGTTCCTGCCTTCAGTGGGCTTACATTTTATTGATAGTCCTTGCTTCCTTTCATATTTCGTGCTATCTTAACATCACTTTTATTTCTGAATTTGTGTTATAGGTATACAGTTATCTCTTCCACATCGAGGGGGTTAGGGGCATAGTGCCTCTAAGATCTGGAAAATCCATATAAAATTTTTTGGCTCTCCTTTGTACCAGAAAAGTTGTCTGAATTTTTTTTTCTCTTGGGGGCATTTACAGTACCTTACTGTAAAATTTGGGTTGAAATTATATATTACTATATATATATTATGCATTTCTGAGTTTCTAAACTTTTTCTATGCTCTCTGCAGCTTCTGCAAAACTCCCCCAAAATTCCCATTTAATTTCTTATGCCTACCTACGATATATCAAAATCATGATGGGGAAAGTTGTAATATAGAAGGGATAACTGTATATGCATTTTATCCTAGTGTGTGTGGTTTCTCATCTTTATATTCCCATATAACTGCTTAATTGAACTCCTTTTTGTATCACTCTGCATTAAGGAAATGCAGAGACTGAAGATTAGTGCGTTTAGGTTGTCTTCTGTCAAATAAAGGAGTCCTAATATAAATGAATAACATCTGGCCCTGAATCAGATCTATACCATTATGCTGTTGGTCCACAGAATTCCCCTTCCTTTGGCCTCCTTTCCTCATTCAGTATTTTCTAGGCCTCTAGGTTTGAAGACCTTCTGAGCTGACTGACTTATCAAAACCATAGAACGAGCCAAACTCTGAATAAAAAAGATTGTTGTGAATAGTTAATAAATCACAAAATCTAATGATAATGACTCAAGTCCTAACTCACGAAGTCCAAGTTGGAAAAGACCTTCAAGGGATATTTTGTCCACCTTGTACCTGAACAAGAATTCTTTTTTTTTTTTCCAGCATACCCAACAAGTGGGAAATGATTATAGGCTCACTTTTTGTTAGCAACTTTCTCTGGGTTCATTTTCTTGAAATTGTAAGTGGTTCCCACTGGCAATCCCCCAGTCTCCCTCCTGATCCCTACCTCCTTGCTTCCTTCAGGACTCAAACCCCACTTTCTATAAGAGCTCTTTCTCTGACCCCACTCCACTCAGTGTCTTCCCTCTAAAATCACCTCCAATTTACTTTGTATATAGCTTGATTATCAATTGTTGTCTCCTTGTTGTCTTCTCTGTTAGAATCTGAGCTCCCTGAGGGTCAGAACTTTTTTTTTTCTGTTTGTCTTTCTTTGTATCCCCAGTTCTTAGCACAGGGCCTAGAACATAGTAGGCACTTAATAAATGCTTGTTGACTGACCCACCAACTGGCTGTGTAGAAGGAATAAATGGACTAGAGGAAAAAGGTATGTTTACTACTTGTTTTCCATTTTGATTTTTAGCTGCTTTTGCTTTATTTTGACATTTATTCCTAAGCCTAATATTAAAGTACCTCACTGGAGTCAGTCCTCTTTGCTTCTCTTGCCCATTATACTTCTCCTAAACAGATTCTTCAGCATAAGAAAAATAAATTACTGTGTTTTTCATATTGCCCCTGCTCATCAGGAATTAGAGTGTAGTTTCTTAAAGAAAATTGAGTCTTTAAGCAAGTTTAAGAAGGACCTTTTTTTTTTTTTTGTTAAGATCAATGTCTTCTAAACTTTTTTTTTTTTAATCCCTTACAGCCCTTCATGGGGGGAAAAAAAATTATCTTGTAGGTATAGGAGTCATGATTTTTCACCATGGCACCCTCTCACCCAGTGCCAAGAGGAGTAGATTATAGTTCTCCCGAGAGGCCAATGCTTCGCTCAGGAGAGCCAGAGAAGGGGGGGCACAGCTATAGGAAGGGGTAGTGTTTGGTAGTTTTGGGCTGTGATAGTTAAATTGTTAGGTATCCTTATGTTGAAAACAGTTTCATAATTGGCTGGCTATTCCTGGGGATGGTGGGGTGTGGTCTGTCTTCACAATCAGATATTCCTTGATGTCAAGGCATGGGCTCCTTGGGTTGATGCCATAGCCCCTCAGGGGCCTCCAACCCCACTTTGAAGACTTGCCACTAAGTACCAAAACTTTTGGCAATGTAATAAATTAGCTCCAAATATTGTGGTTTTATAGATTATCTTTATCCTTTTCTTCTCTGGCTATCAGCTCTTCTTGCTTCTGTCAGCATGGTAGCTTCACTTTTTTTTCCCTCTTATCTCCCTCTACCTCCATCTCTGTCCTGCTACTCTCTCCTCTCTCTTCCCCTCTCCCCTTTCCCTTACCTGATATGTTGTAGTCTAGGAAGTTTCATTCTGGTCAGAAACTGAGTAAGAGTCAGTTTCTGAGTAAGGTTTTGAGGAGCATTTCTAAGAATAAAGTGGAAAAGAATTACAGCACAGACTTTTTGACATCCATTTTGGCTGCTCAGAGCCTTTTTTACTTGGCCTTCTAGTTCTAGGAAATGTTTCTAAGAGTTGAGATTGCTTTGTAAGCGACTCTGGCCCTGTAAGGTGTGGTATACTGTGAGGCAAACCCTAGAGTTGGAAAAAGTCAAGTTTGCTCTGGAAGCAATCATTTTCCTTTCTACTTTTAGAAACAGTTAATCTTGCTGTAGAACAGCTTTGCTGGGACACTGACTTTTTTAAAAAAATAGAATCTATGTCAGTGGAAGTGAGGCTAAAATCAAGAAGAAAATTTTATTAAAAATAAAACCAAATGAAAATCATTAAGTATTTTGTGTCTAGAACACTATTTTAAACACTAAAGAAGATGGGATACTTAAACCTTGGTTACCATCAAAGAACTTCTAAATACTGGGAGCATGAGATATCAATAAAAACATCTATATGTAAGATGAATTAAAGCAGAAGTGTCAACGGCTAATCACAAAACTGGAACCAGATTAAAATTAATTAAGAAGTGTTTAACGATAAAAATACAGCAGAGATGATGTTACTTTGTGGTTTTCTAACTCAATATGTGGCTACAAGTAAGTTCTAATTGAGTTTGACACCAGTACACTAAAGAAAACTACCCAATGTGAGGGTTTTAGTGCATTCTATTACTTTGGCAAGGACTAGTTGTAGGGCAGATATTGTGAGTTCAGTATGTAAAAACAAGTTCTGTCCAAATGAGTTTTTAGTCTTTTAGATATAATGTGAAATTTTTTATTTAGAATTCCATCCAGAAAACTTGCTCAGAAAACTATGTGGCATACAAATGCTGGCTCCATTTCTAGAAACAAGCAATAAAGCAAACTAAATATGAAAAACATGTTTTACTAGATATCCACCATGCCTGGCATATAATAAGTTTAATAAATGCTGCATCATCAGCGGATAGCCTGGTAAGCTACATTACTAAATTATTAGCACTTTTCACTTCTCTACCAGTTTTTGATGTTTTGCTTTTAAGAAAACAAAACTTTCCTTTCTGATAAATTATGAAGCCCTTGGGAGGTGCAGTATCCTTTGTATAG
This sequence comes from Phalanger gymnotis, assembly GCA_028646595.1. Taxonomy (NCBI): domain Eukaryota; kingdom Metazoa; phylum Chordata; class Mammalia; order Diprotodontia; family Phalangeridae; genus Phalanger; species Phalanger gymnotis. The sequence goes on from CM053624.1 coordinate 311,605,139, forward strand.
TCTTTCTTACATCCAGGTTGTTGTTAGGTTGTTTCATTCATGTCTGACTCTTAATGGCCCCTTTTGGAGCTTTCTTGGCAAAAATACAGGAGTGGTTTGACATTTATAGATGAGAAACTGAGGCAAATAGGTTTAAATGACTTGCCCAGGATCATATAGTTATTGATGGAGGCCAGACTTGAGCTCAGGTACACAGTTATCCAAAATGAAGGAATGGATGCAGCAGCAATGATAATCCTTTATTGAATCAATATAGTTATCTGCAATGTAGGTATCAAGGAGTCAGTTAAGAATGTCAAATTTTCCTTCCATATTCAATTAGATTCCTGTTTGAAAATCACCCTATGTAAATCAATCAGATGTTATTTTTTACCTCTCTTATCTCAAGCTATGTGAAATGATTTGATTTCTTAGAGATTAAGAAAGCTTTATACTGATGGAAAATTGAAATGTGGGTGTAGCCCTTGGGGAAAAAATTGAGATGCTGCTAATTTCAAAGACTGTCCGTGTCTTTATTTTTAAGCAGGAAATTTATATCAACTTTATATGTTGATGGAAAAGGATTAATAAATATTCCAGTTTGACTTGAGAAAATTGAGTCTTGGAAAAAGTAAGCATAGCAAAACTCCTGTTATAATCTTTGAACAGTTTCATCAAGAAAGACCGTTTTTTAAATCTTTTTAAAATTTTAGATCACTGGTCCCTGATTTGCTCTCTTGGCTTAAAAGTTAAAATTTCAGTCTCCCATTATTAGCTGGAAAAGACACACAAATACATTCCTTTAATTTTGAGGAGGGGGAGTGGAGTTTTGTGTCTGGTTGGTCAATTGGTTAAACACAAGCATTTTGTGGTAGAATATTGAAAGAGTCTTAGGTCAGTCATGAAATTATAATGTATCTGTAAATTAGAGCTATCTTTTCGGACATGGTAAGTGTGAGGATTTGTTTAGAAGGATTTTGCTTTTCTTTTTTTATGCCTCAATTAGTGAGGAGTGGAAGAGAGAGGGAAACTAGGGATAATATAGCCAGGAAAAGAAAAGAAAAGCAAACTGGACATGATCAAGATTTGCAGTTTCATGTACAAGCCTTTTTCTCCTTTCACTGTATTGATGGAATGCAAATTTTAATTGGCATGTGTTATGAATTTTTAAAAAGCTTAATAAAAAATTTAAATAGGATACACTTTTAAAATAATGTATCTAAAATGAAAAGTTCTTTTCACTGGATTTTCTTGTGACCTTAAAACATTCTGAATTTTGTAATTACAGACCATTTTATAAGTTCTGCTGTAAATAATTATAAGTTCTACTGTATCTTAAGCAGTTGTCTTTTGATATCTGGTCTAAAGGATTCTTACAGCCTAATAAAGGAAATATTATACACAGGCTCTTTGCCTGAACAAATAACTAGGCAAGTGGAAAAGAAGTAATAGTAACTATTAGTAATTTCCTGACAAGTTAGTGGTTATTGCTTACCATTGATATGTTTGGTCAATTTATACTATGTTTTTGTATACCTACATATCAAAAGGGCTGGATTTTCTTAAGTATGTAATAAATTCAATACTCCCCCTAAAACAAAACTATGTACTACAATTTGTTAGACTATTAGCCATTTGTGTAAGAAGAGACAGGCTAAAGTACCTAATTAGATTCTAATTCTTCTCTTTTTTTCCCTCTTTTAATCATCTCTTCAAGATCAAGAAATTTGCTCCCCTCCCCATCCTTGCTTTTTCCCTTGTTGAGTTTGATGTATTTCTATAGCCAATTGTGTGTATGTATTCAACAGTCTTGTGAATTTCAGATGAGTATGAGGTTCATCTGATGCCCATTCCTCCCACCCCTTCTTCCATGTTTGTATATCCTTTTTCATACTTATTGCATTTTTTGAAGAAATAGTAAGTTCCATTCCTTCTTTGTCTTCCCTCTTCCAACCCTCTGAACAGAACCAGTCCACCCCTATAAGCCTCTTTTTCATTTAAGTCCCTCAATATTCATTGAATAATAATGGCATTAAAGAAAACGTATTAACATCTGTTTAGCTGCACCATATATTTGCAGCTGAAATTTTCCACATATATTGTCTCCCCCCATTAGGATGGACTGTATTTATATCTTCAGGGCTTTGCACATAGTAAGCAATTAGTATGTGCTTCATTCATTCCTTCTGTGTTTCCAAAGTTATTATGATGAAGTATGTTGCCCAACAGAGCGGAGACAGATCTGTGATAAAGGAAGAGGCATAATGTTTTTAGACATGGCTATTGAATGGATTTGCTTTATGAAGAAAAGTATTGAAACTTCTTTTAAAGTGCAATAAAGAGAAGGGAAATAGATCCCAAAGGCAGTATTGTGTAGATATGCTTTGTTTCTAAAAGGCAAGCAATATAAAATGGAGATTAACAATATCATATAAAATTCTTACCCTTTTTTGGTGTTTAAATTCAGAGTAAATATCAAAACAAAAATAAGCTTCTTGTCTGAACTTCTTCTGTTTTCTGCTCTTTAAAAATTTCAGTGGTCTTCCTTGAGGGACTGTACCATCACTACTCATTAAAAATGGGGGAGTAGGAAAGAGAAGCATTCTAACAAATAAGTGGATAGTCAAGCAAAACAAATCCACACTGACATGTCCAAAAATGTACTTGCTTTGAGTCCGTTAGTTTTCTGTCAGGAATAATATATAGGTCCTCTGAAGACATAGTTGGTCCTTGCTTTGAGTTTTAAAATTTTTCAAGAGTTTTCAGTTTTTTGTTTTCCTTTTGAATCCCCCCCCTGCCCCCCAAGGATTAGGAAATCTATGATTTTTTTTTGTTATTTATCCCTCCCAATATGATACATTGCCCTTTCTCTTAGGACTTTTCTGACAATTATAATCAGTTTTGCAGGATAAATTATTCTTAGTTGTAAGATTCTATTATTTGCATTTTGAAATATGATATTCCAAGATCTTCGTTCATTTATAATATAAATTGTTAGGTCTTATGTGATCCTAACCATGGTTCATTAACAGTTGAACTTTTTCTGGCTGCTTGCAATATTTTTTTTTCTTTGAAGAAGCTTTGGATTTTGGTTGTGACACTCCTAGGACCTTTTCTTTCAGACCTCTTTCCCAGAGGCAATCAGAAAGAATATAAATTCTTCCTACCTTTACTTATCTTCTGGTACTGATCTGGACATTTGCCATTTGTGAAAATAGTGTTGAGGCATTTTTTAAAATCACAACATTCAGAGAGCATGATTTTTGACATTTTTACTCCTTGATCTGTTTTCCAGGTCACTTGTTTCTGATAGACGATATTTTGTATTTTCTTCAATTTTTTCAGTCTTTTGATTTTGTTTTAGTATTTCTTGATATCTCATGGTCATAGATTTCTGTTAGGGCTTTTCTAATTCTCAGAGTCAGTTAATTTGAATGAAGTTTACCACTTTTTCTTCTAAACTCCTCGTTCTCCTTCTGGGTTCTTTCTCCTAGGCCTTATCTCCTGCTTCATATTTTCTAAGTATTCACAGTAGTCCTTGTGGAGAATCCATTTTTTTCCTTTGATTTTTTGCTTGTAGTTCTTGGGAACTCCTCTTTCAAGTTGGAATTTTGTGTATCTTTAGATCTTGTTTTGATTTTTTTAAAAATGATCTATATCTTCTTGGATTTGTTGACATCTTCAGTCTTAATTCCTGAATTGGGGCTTTCTTCCTGGGCCAAGTTCTCCCTCCTGCTGGTTGGCCCTGGGTAGCCCTGGATTTCTATGCTGATCTCCCCCTCCTAGTGTTATGTCCTTCTGGATCTTTGAAGTTCAGAGCTCTATATCTTCAAGGCCTTCTATGACATCTTCTTGGGATAGGAACCTCGGAATGAGGGATGTTGTGAAAGCCATGGTGACTGCATGTGCACCCTGTTGGTTCCTCTGGCCCCTCTTTCTTTCCAAGGTCCATCCCGTAGGTTTTTGACCATCCTGGGGCTTTTGCAGGGGAGCCTTTTGTTCCCTAGATAGAGAACCTTGAAGCCTACATGTGTCTCTGGTGGGCTGAGAGAATACTGACTTGCTTGAGCACAGGCCCTGGCTTTTCTGGTAGGTCTTCTTTCCTGTTGTTTGTGGACTTCTGGTTGATTTTTTATTTATTTTTTTTTGCTCATTTGTGGAGTAGAAGCAGCTATTTACTGTAGTTGCTCATTAGGTTTCTTGATCATTCAATCAAGTGCTATTTTTAGATTTTTGCTGGAATAGAGGTAAGGGAGTTAGGCTGCCTGCTTTCCTTCAAGGCATCTTGGCTTGAGGTCCTCTGAAGAGGGCTGTGAACACAATATCAATGATTTCTTGTGAAGTTTTCTCCCTTTTCTTGTTGAAATTGTGGCCTCATAAGGAGGTGGACTTTTTCAAATTTTTTTTTTTTACAAATTAATTTATTCAGATTTCTTGATAGGAGCTTATCTGATGCTGAGAAGGTAGAAAAAGTGGGGGGGGGTAGGTTTCCTTCCACTGCTTACGCTACAGACCCTTTAGGTGGAGTAGGTAGAGTGGTGGATACTAGACAAGTCATACTTGAAAAAGGTAATCATTTGGAGAAGATGAAATTGAAACTAAATTCAGAAGGAAGAAAATGGAAAATGGAAGCCATGGTCTAATTTTGATTACTTGAGTTGTTTTCTGTCATTTCTGTCACTGAAGAATCTATAACCTAATTGGGAGGCCTAGCCATTAACATGCGAAACAATTAAGACATAATACCAGAGTATATTACTTCCTAGCAAAGACAGAAGTGGAAGTGATCGTACAGTAGTAGAGGGGGAAAGGGTGCACAATGAGGAGACCGGTTTGACTAAAGCAGAAGTGATGTGATGGAGGAAGAGTAAGAAATGAGATTTGTTAGGGTTGGGGTGGAGGGTAGTTAGACATGATCTCAAAAGCCAGGCAGTTTAGCAGGAAACATGAGACCATCGAAGGCTTTTAAATAGAAAGGAAACATGATTAAAGGATTGTGAGAGGATGAGTAAGTAATATGGTGGTAGATAATGTGCAGAATTTGTAGGGAGAAGCTGGAGTCAGAATTGTTTTAAGAATCTAAGTGTGGGGTACAGAAAGCCCAGATTGTGGTGATAGCAGTAGAAACACAAAATGAGGAAGGAGTAAAACATGTTTTGAAGGACAAGTTTTTATAGCACCTTGGTAGTGGAGTACTTTTAAAGCATTGTTATGGTGCGTTATTTATCCCTTTTGACATCTGCTAAAGGTTAGTGTAGTTCTTTTTGTAGATTTGACTCTTTGTGCTTACAGATTCTTTAGGTTGGCTAAGAAATCTAAATTCTACCAAAGTCACTAGCTAGGATTAAAATTCACAGATCCTTAGGCCATTGTGTAGGTTAATGTATCTTTCTAGCAAGGAACTTATCACAACCTTTGGAGTAATTTCATACTTTAATGTTAATATTAGTGACTTAGATTATAATTAGGTTCAGGTTAAAAGCTGACTATTTAGTGCTCCCATTAATGGAAAATTTAAGTGCCTATATCTTTCAGGTGGTTAATTCAAAAAAAAAAACCAGGAATAATTTGATATGGTAAAACTGGTTTTCTTCTCTCTTATTCCCTCTACCCAATGGCATCCTTGGCTTGTGTACTTTTCTCTTTTAAGGTTTTTTTTTCTTTTTAATTTGCACCTTTTGCTTCAATATACTTATGAATATATTCTTGACCCCATTCATCAAACTGTCCTTTGTAGCATGGACTGAAAAAGAAAGGAAGAAGTTGCAATTGAACAAAATCCAGCAAGCAGTACATTGACCTTATCTGACAGTACCACAGGCAGAGTTCAGCACCCTTAGCAATCCCTGCTACTACCCCTGCAATGAAGAAAAATAGATACTTGTTCCACTCTTCTTGAGGACCAGGCTTGGCTGTTATCATTGCATAACATTCAGCTTCATTGTGTTTTTTTCTGTTTACTTCGTAGTCGTTGTGTGTATTGTTTTTCTGGGTCTGCTCGCTTCAGTTCATGTATGTGTTTCTTTGAATAGCTCATATTTGTTGTTATAGTGCAACAACATATCTGTTGCATTTTTGTAGCAGTTTCCAGATGGCTACACACCTTTGTTTCTAGTCCTTTGCCACCACAAAAATGCTGCTGTGAATATTTTACTACATAGAACCTTTCTATTGTCAATTCTGTGATATATCTAGTAGAGGGATCTTTGAGGTCCCCAGATGTGGGTATCTTAGTCACTTTCTTAACATAGTTCTAAACTGCTTTATCAAATGGTTAGATCAATTGATAGCTCCCCTATCATTGTTAATGTGCTTTCTTTCCTGCAAACTCTCCAAAATTACTATTTCCAGCTTTGATCATAATTGCTACTTTGCTGGGTGTGAAATGAAACTGAGTTGTTTTGATTTGCATTTTTCTTATCAGTGATTCATAGACATCTTTAGTATAGTCGTTGATAATTTGGATTTCTTTTGAGAACTGTTTGTCCATATCCTTTGATCACATCTGTTGGGAAATGTTCCCTTACGTTTTAAAAAAAAAAAGCACACCATTATGAAGAGTTTATTTTCCTCTTCCTCTCCCCTATTAAAATAAATTGTGCTGTGTAAGTGTAGTCAAGCAAAATAAATTCCCACATTGTGTGCCCTTACACTTTAAGAAAAGTTAGAGTCCACAGGGAACAACATTGGGAAAACCTTTGGACCAGTGGTGTCAAAAATAGAATTAGGGGTCATTAAATCCTACCTACTAGGGGCCACACATTGAGAAAAACCACATATTAACATTTTCTGTATTGTATTTTTATTTATCTTGTTAAGTATTTCCCAATTATATTTTAATCTATTTGAGCTGCACTTGGCAATGTTGACGCCTCTGCTCTAGACTGTAGGCTTAGACCAGGATTGGCAGAACATTTTTAGTCAGTAACTACTTAGGAAGTAGGGAATTTTCTGTTCTCCACCACTGGACATCCTAAGAAAGGGATATTGGTGGATGGACGACTTGAGTTGCACCCCCACCTTCCGCAGACACTTCTGGAGTAACTGGACGCCTTGAAGGTGACTGCGGCCATATTCCATTCTGGAAGCCTCCGAAACCCAAAGAGCTCCGGCTTTTACAGGGCTTTATAGCCACCATTCTTGTGGACCCTGTTGTTATACTTGAAAACTACTTGAACTCCTGTCTAATAGAAATAATTAAGAATTGGTACCGTTCCTTATGGACCTTCTTATCTATTTACTTTTTAGAGGTATACAATTTAAAACAATCTTCAAGCAATTCAATGTAATTTTGTATTGTGATGGAGCTTGTATTATAGTCAAGCTTTTTTTTTTTTTTTTAACTCTTAGGCAATTTGCTTAAACTTCTCAGGTCCATTTTTTCCTGTAAAAATGAGGGAGGCTGCATTAACAGCCCTAAAAAATTAATGCTAATTAAAGTTCTACTTCATTCTTGGAATGCCTTGGAAAGGTGATAGGACATTTTGTAAGTCATTTAATTCTCTCTAAGGGCCTGTAAACATTTTGTAAAGCAGCTGGCTAGTTTTCTCTAATCTTTTATTTTTGAAAAAGATGAAGCTCATTTCTCTTTCCTTCTGTATATACTTAGTTTGAATGAGGAACTGTGGTAAAGTGGTCTGAGGGTCTGAATTAGGGTAGTAGAGGTGTAGGTGGTAGTAGTGTTCATGGTGGTCATCGTCATAGTAGTTGTAGTAATTGATGGATGCTTTGACTCTCTTTAGGAAGCAATGTCTTAAACTTCTAGGTGAATAACCTTATTGAAATAATTTAAGGTGGCTGAATAGGTCATGGGTTCTAGTCTTTTTTTTAATTTCATGGACTCCTTTGGTAGTCAGAAGTCAATGGACCCCTTCATAGGATGTTTTTAAATGCATAAAATAAAATACATTGGATTACAGAAGAAAATAATTATATTAAAATAAAGTAATAAAAATTTTCCCTCAGAAGTTCACAGACCACAGATTAAGGACATCTGCTATAGATTATTAAAATTGGCTAAGTTTAGCAACAAAAGTCATCAATAAAAAATGTTTAAGCATATAGACAAAGGATATGCCTAGAGTAATTAGCATCTCCTGTTTTGGAGACTAAGGCTGTCGGTGATAAGAGAAGAGCTAGAATAGCTACTGCTCAGCACCCCATTGAGGAAGAAATATTACTGCCTACTTGGTACTTCACTTATTGCCTTCTATTTTATTTTTCTGTGTATGCCTGTCTTCCCAATTAGATATTGAAAACAGTGACTGTTTTTCCTGTGGTGTAGTTTAGAACCTTTCAATAGTAATAGCACATAGTAATGTAATACACTGTGTGTGTGTGTGTGTGTGTGTGTATAGTATACATATACTATGTATATAATACAACAGTAATAGCACAATAGTACATGGTCACCATTAGAAAGTGAGCTCCTTGAGGTCAGGACCATGTTTTTGCTTTTGTTTTCATTCCCATTATGTAGTCCCCTAATCTGGCACATAGTATTTAATAAATGTTTGTTGACTGACATTTCCATAGCACTTTAAGGCTTTAAAAGCACTTTACATTCTATCTTATTTACAAATAGGCACTCAGTTATATTTGGTTGACTGAACCCTTCGCTTTATTTAAAGTACCAGTGGTAGCAGGAAGTAGAGTGTCTAGAGAGATCACTTTACAAGAAAATTGAGGTATTAAAAATGTTTTGACATAACTAAATGAATTTTCACTGTCAGTATGGTAGTTAAACGATAGAGGGGGGGAGGGGACTGCAGATTGTCAGGTTAGAATCCTGTACTTGAGCCACTTGAGTTTAACCAATTTTGAATAAAGTTTGGTTTCAAATGTGATATAACCTAACATCCTGGTTAACTTTGTGAAAATGGTTGTGGAATAAACATTCCTCCCCTTGCCCAGGGTGTGTTACTGTGTAGATTAGGAAGAACTTGTTTAGTCTGTTTAGAGGGGGCCGCTCCAAGTCTAGTCAGTAACAAAGGAAACATCCATTTCCTCTTAAACTTAGTTGCTGCCTTTTAAAGTTTGCAATTCTCTATGGAGTACATTCTTGTGGCATTTAAACAATTTTAGCAGGTGTTACATTATTATCCCCTTACTTTTGTTTCTCTATAATGTTAATTATTTCAGCTTTGATAGCCTGAAGTGTAATAGTCCTGGTTTGGTAATTAAACTCTTACTTGTTCCCTTCATTCAGTTCCAAGTATGAATCAGGGCAACTAGCATCTTTTGGCAAAGCTCCTCCCCCTTTTAAGTATAATTGATTATTATAATGACTATAATTGTAGATCAGGAAACCAAAGTATAAGATTTAATTATCCTTTGGGTTCTAATTTGTTGCACTAGCAAAGTCCTGGTTTTTTTTACTTACTTTCTTTACTTTCCCTGTTCCTCTCTGTGTATTCTCCTTGGCACATCTAATGCTTTAGAACCAAAGACAGTCAATGGAAAGCAGCCATTTAGAGGAACAGAGACCCAAAGAAATAATTTCTTGAGATAATTCCCATCACCTTCCAAAGAACAGGTGGCAACTGCCTGCTCTTTTACACAATCTTCCCTGTCTGGGTGAATCTTGGGAATATTTTGATTAGTTCCAGAAACCCAAAGTAAAAAAGATGCTAATGGTGAAGTTTGAGAACCAAACTTTGAGAATTTTCTCTTTATAATATGAAGTTGAGATTTTTGGCCCTTTGAATACTTGGTCAGATAAGGTTTTGCTTATAAAATCCTTAGTACTTTTTTTTTAGTGTTACAGTATTTACATTGGCTTTTTAGAGTATTTGAAATTGATTAAAAACATTTTACTGTTTTACAGATTAGAAAATGATTAAGTATCGTCACCAAAAAAATATCTGTTTTCTTTCTGCTATTGAATGTCCTGGTTCTTACTGGTTTGGTGGTGGTGGTGGTGCTGTTGCTGTTGTTGATGGTATTGGTTTGTTTTTAATTATGCCATGAGAGGCAGCGTGGTATAGTGGAAAGAATGCTTGAATGAGGCAGGAAAGACCTGGTTTCAAATCCAGTCTCTTAATATTCATTAACCTTCACCTTGCCTGAGCCTCAGTTTTCTCATTTGTAAGGTGAGAATAATAATAATAATAACACCTGCAATATCTGCAAGGTAATTTCTGCAATCATAGTGAGTAGGAAGAAAGGTATATCAGAAGCCCTCTGCTTCCAAAGGGAAGAGGATAAGGGAAGAAGCATTTGTATAGAGAGAAAGCACCTACTGTATGCCAGGCACCATGTTCAGCACTTTATAAATAAATTCTCATTTGATCATCAGAATAACCATACAAGGTAGGGATAATACCCCATTTTAAAGTTGGAGGAACTGAGGCCAATAGAAGTTAAGTGATTTACCCAAAGTGACACTGCTAGTGTACCGTGGCATAAAAAAAATCCAAAGAACAAAAGTTGAGAGCTCCTTTCAATCCCATTTGCTTTTGTGTATGTGATTCTTTGCAGTGACTGTGGCTATTGTATCTAGCTCTGCCTAGGTTTTGTGGTCAGTCTGTTGTTTTACATATAAGCAAAAAGGTTTTTGCTTGTGATATCTTTGCCATGTTTCAGCTCAGTTTCTATTAGTCACTTGTAAGACTTAAAAAAAAAAACCTGAGCATCATGTGATGCAAAAAACTGTTGATTTTACTTTGAAATAGTTTTTTATCCTATCTCCATATTTTTTTGCCAGATGGATTTTTTTTTTTAATTCACTGTGTCAAATAATGCAGCTTGATCCTTCATGGTACTCTCAAATTCTGGTCCTTTTAGTGTTAAAGCTGCTGCTAGCTCAAAATGTTAGTATTTACAAAAATTGCTTGTGCTTGTTTCATTTATGGTTAACTTTATGTTTATATGTCCCCTTATATGTTTATACGTCTATGCATAGACCAAATATTTCTAGAAACCAAACTCCCTTATACAAAATCTAAAGCTCTAGACAGCTATTCACCTCATACTCAGTGTATGAACTATTAAATGAGAACTTTCTCATTTGTAAGAACATTCTCTTTTGCTAAAACTTATTTTATATTGATCAGTAATTCTCAAAGCCTTGTTTAAATGGTCTTCCTCATTGCTTCGGAGTGTTTTAGCACCCCAGTTATTTATTGCTGCTTTTAGTTTAAAATAGGTTTCAGTGACCAATACAAGGTTTTGTACATGGTAGATGCTTCCTCTAAAATCATAATACTCAACATAAGTTGTTTGATTGCTATTCATTTGGATGTAATATTTTCTCCCTAGCTCGGCATTGAGCTACTTAACAGTTGAAAATCTTTTCTATAGTCCTTTATATCCCACAGTAATTAGTACAGGGCACTCCTTCCTCATAGGAGTCCCTGATTTACTGGAATACAGAGGAGTGGATTGCTGACTGAAGAGTAGGCATTGGGTACCAAGATCTTCCCTTCATAAAATGTAGACATCTATTTGAATTAGCTATATCCTTCCTTTAAAAAACAAATGTTTTCCTTCCAAGATTCTTTCTATCATTCACATTTTATCAAGAATTACTGTAAACAACTTGCTTTCTTCCTGACTAGATTAGATAGTGATCACTAAGGATGTGGTTGGGAAGGGTGTAGCCTAGATCTTGATCTAGTAGGAGGATACTAGGAGGATGGGGTGTTACAGAAGAGCACTAAAGACACATTTTATATACCTTGAAGGTTTACTGGGAGCCCTGGGTACTATTGAAAACCATTTGGAATAAATGAATCATGCCTACTATAGACTATCTTTATAATAAAGGCTGATCATGGTTGCATTGGCTTGTATTCTAAAAACAAATTTTCATCCCTGGTTTAATATTCTGTAGGGCTCCAATGTAGGTCCTTACTCACTTTGACTTTCCCATGGACTATCCCCTGCATTCAGAAGTTATTACAGACAGAAGTAATTACAGACAATGTCTTCTCCCTCTCAGCCTTTTTCTCCTAAATTACTGACTTGAAGAGTGCTTCCTTTGGTTAGGTATGTCCACAAAGGCAAAAGGAAAGATAAGCCGAGAGGCAGCTAATGGTCTCTTGTTTAGATTTCTAGGAACTCCAGTAGAATAGCAGAATGCTAACCTTTTACAGGCCCAACCCAGACCTCCAAGTATCATAAAATACTAAGTAGGATTTAGTGTTGACTTCAAAGGTCAAAGAGTCAGCAACCTTTACCCAAAACGTGATTGCCTATATTACATCCCTGGCTTATGATCATCAAACCTGCACTTGAAGATCTTCCCATGATTGGGAGCTGTCTCTGCCCTATTTTGTAATTTAAGTTCTTCCTTATTGAGCCACAAAGTCTCTCCATAACTTTTGCCCATTGCTCCTAGCTCTGGGCAAAGCAGAATTACTGCTGTAAATCTGTCTGAGCTAGGCAGAACCAAGTCACTCCCTTTCAACATTACAAGTGTTCAAATATTTGTTGTTTTTCATAGTTACCATCATCATTTCCCCCACTCATCCTAGTCTTTTGCTTTTCCAGCTAAACATCCACATATCTGCTGAGTCCTGTATCATTAGTGTCATCTTCCTGGACGTGCTTCAGCTTGTTAACATCCTTTCAAAAATATGGCAAACTCAGGCTATAATATGACATGGGCAAAAGTGTATCTTTTCTCATTTTGGCTACCACATTTCTATTAAAGATATGTAAGATCTGGGGCAGCTAGGTGGCTCAGGGAGTAGAACATTGGCCCTAGAGTCAGGAGGACCTGAGTTCAAGTCCAGCCTCAGACACTTGACACACTAACTGTGTGACTTTGGGCAAGTCACTTAACCCCAATTGCCCTGTCTTCTCCCCTCCAAAAAAAAAAAACCTTTTAAAAAAAGATACCTAAGATCACATTAACCTGTTTCGCTGCCATGTATTACCCAGCTAGCTTAAGTTGACTTTGAAGTCTGCTAGAATCCTCATTAGCCCTAAATTTTTATACTTAAGCAGTTTTTTCCCTTGGGATGTATGGAGGTGACTACACAACCATGCCTAAGCTGCCTCCTGACTCTACTCCTGTAGATCCTTCCTCCTTTTGGAAAATTATTCCTGGGTACCTCCTGGTCTTCTTTTATGGTGTTGTAAGCTGTTTGAGAGCAGGGTCTGTTTTTGCTTGTAGTGCTTATCAGCACAGTGCCTGGCAAGAAGTAAGTGCTTAATTGAGTTCCAGCTTAATGACTGACTAACTTGGTTTTGTATTCCTGATATTAATGCCATCAGTACTACTACACTTCATTGATGTTGTCTTTTTTGGAAAATCCCTAACAGACCCCATTGGGACTCCTGCCTCCTTATACTGGAGGCCTTGAATATCTACATGGATGCTCCCTCAAACTCCCTTACCTCTCCAATTCCTCAGCCTCCTTAAATCCTGTGACATATGCCTTTGTTCTGCCTCAACCATACATAGATTAGTACCTTGAATTTCACTAGTCACAAGTGCTCCACTTTCTTGATCAAAAACTATCTGACCATCACCATCTCATTCCACCTTCCCCCTTATGCCTCACCCCTTGTAAAAATCTTTCCCCACTGTGACTTCTTCATTGTTATTCGGTCTGGTGTGAATTTCAAGGTATTGCTGGAGACATCAGATCTGAACTGTCTGTCTCTTCTGATTCTATCGGGAAGCATTATTTTTTTCTTTTTTTGAATTTATTTAGTATTTTATTTTCTCCAGTTATGTGTAAAAACAATTTTCCTTTTTTTATAAAATTTATTTCTAGTTTCTGACATTCGTTTTTATAAGGTTTTGAGTTCTAAATTTTTCCTCCTCCTCCCTCCCCAAGACAGCATGCAATCCGATATGGCCTTTATATGTATAATCACATTAGAAATTTCCATATTAGTCATGTTGTGAAAGAATTAGAACAAAAGAGAAAACTAAGAGAAAGGGAGAAGAGAGAAAAAAAATAGTATGCTTTTCGAGCTTCATTCAGACTCCATAGTTCTTTCTCTGGATACTTTTTCCACCATGACTCTTTCGGGATTGTCTTAGATCATTGCATTGCTGAGAAAAGTTAAGTCTGTCAAAGTTGATCATCACACAATGTTGCTGTCACTGTTTACAATGTTCTCTAGCTTCTGCTCACTTCACTCAGCATCAGTTCATGTAAATCCAGGTTTTTCTAAAATCCCCCTGCTCATCATTTCTTATGGAACAATAGTATTGCTTTACATTCATATACCATAACTTGTTCAGCCATTCCCTAGTTAATGGGCATCCCCTCAATTTCCAGTACTTGGCCGCCACAAATAGAACTGCTATAAATATTTTTGCACATGTGGCTCCTTTTCATTTTTATATGATCTATTTGGGACACAGACCTAGTAGTGGTATTGTTGGATCAACGGGTATGCAGTTTTATAGCCCTTTGGGCATAGTTCCAAGTTGCTCTCCAGAATGGTTAGATCAGTTCACAGTTTCACCAACAATGCATTAGTGTTTCAATTCTCCCAAATCTTCTGCAGCATTTATCATTTTCCTGTTTTGTAGTGTTAGCCAATCTGATAGATGTGATGTGATTCCTTAGAGTTGTTTTAATTTGCATTTCTCTAATCAATAGTGATTTAGAGCATTTTTCATATGACTATAGATAGCTTTAATTTCTTCATCTGAAAACTGCCTGTTCATATTCTTTGACCATTTCTCAACTGGGAAATAAGAAACATTTTTAAACAACCAGCCCCTTTAATTCTCCACACCTCCCCCCCCAAAAAAAAAATTTTTTTTCACTGGTGACAAGTTGTCTCACTCTCAGGCAGTAACTTTTTTTTCTGGCCTCGTACGTTTTCATTAATGTAGAACAGAAAATTCCCACAGAGTATGACTAATCAATGTGTATTACTTATAATTGTCAGCCTTTTATTGATAGTTTATTACATCATAAGGAAACATTTTCATTTCTATTAGTAGGCCAGGGAGGCCGAACCTCTTAACATTCTGAGCAAAGGACCACAACAAACATCAAGCAAGACCAATGTGGCAATTAGAAACAACTCCAGAAAATGAGCAGCTGAGAATTTACAGATTTTTAGAGGCTACCTGCCTTCTCAAACCACTTATAGCTTTAGTTCAGGGGAAATGACCATAATTCTGAGAAGATGCCTGATGTAGTCTACATCTGAGACGGGTAAAAGCAAATTCTCTCAAGAATCCCCTTCATTAGAAGTGTGTGCCTCATAGTGTGGGCAAAGTCTCATGACTAAGTATAGGAGAGAAGCCTCTCCAAGGTAGCACTAGCTATTTCCAAGAAGAGATAGGGCATGTCTTTTAATGTTCTAGGTTTACCATCTCATCCACCAAAACCTACTGGAACGAGAGTAGTCTCTTGTCTATCCCTTGAGTTACCTGGGTGAATCCCTAGGTTTCCAGGGAAAATTTAAAAACTATTAGAATAGAGTCTATGGCAGTGTGACCCTTGCCTGACATGGGTTTATTTTGTTTTTAAACACCTTATGTCATGATTTCTGTCCCAAAACATTTATCCTGGGTAATGACTGTTTCAAACTATTCATTTTTGTATATCTCTGGCATCTCAGTCCCAAGGAAAGCCTTTTTTTTTTTCTCTCTTCATTTCTGCAGTTGTAGGGAGAAGGCTGCCCCCCCCCGGCAGAATTACTGCAAGTCTTGATACAGTGATTCCTTTTGTTTGTTTGTTTCATATTTTATTATTTAATATTTTAGTTTTCAACATTGATTTCCACAAGATTTTGAGTTAAAAGTTTTCCTCCCATTTCTGCCCCACCCCAAGATACAGCGATTCCTTTTTACAAGACTTCTAAAAAAGCTTCACTTAAAGCATTCAGTTGAGCAGCTTTTAGCATGTCAATTTTCTAACCTCTTGACTGCCTGTGGAATAGAGTAGTGATTGGAAGTTGCATTGTTTCTTTTGAGACCAATTTCTCCCTAGCCCTTATCCTAACATCCTTGTTTTGTGTCCTTGTATTCAGAGTTGTGTGAAATTAAGTCTTGCTAGGTATGTGCAGGTAACTGGGAGCCAAAGGTAAGTTTGCTCTGAGATTCTAGGTGATCAGTACCACAGCCAGCAGTATTTGCCAGATAAAGAACAGGCTAACCTTAAAATGTTTGGAAGCTTTCTTGGCTTCAGTTGTCTCAAGAGAACATTTTGGGATAACAACTTAAATTTCTGGTTTGTATCCAAATCAACTTTTTTCCGATGTGGGAACTCCTTGTTTGAGATGTGAGCAGTTCTAATCATAATGCTGCCCCGCCCCCCCCAAAGAATGTTTTATTTTTTTTGCTAAGCTTTATTTTCAGTCCAACATCTAGTGCTGTTGTGCCAGTTTGTGCTATTAACTATTCCTTAATGTGGTTTGTGTCTAATGTCAGAAGACCTCTTAATCTAGGTCTATTAGTTAACCTGTATGTAAGTTATTAATCAGGTGGAGCTCAGAGACTTTCCATGACATGTCGGCTGAATAGAACTGGCCTATTTCATTGACTTCCCAATACAGGCTAACAAGGGTGGAGTTGACTTGGAGGCCTCCTTAGCTGTGAGTAATGTATCTGACTTAAGTTCTGCCTTTTCTAAACAGATTTCACAAGTTATATTTATAACTACCTTATTTGCAAACAGACCTAGCTTTGTGCACCATCCAAAACAGTTTGCGTGTGTGTGTTTGTGTGTGTGTGTGTAGTCTAGACTGGTATTGGGCCTTCTCCTTTTTGAAATGCAAAATTCCTCCAAGAGGAGTACCCATGAGGTTGTAGTTGTCCTATGTGAACAGTGGCAAATAAATTGTATGTACAATGTAAAAAATATAGATTGTTACATATTCACTAACTTTTTAATTACAGAGTACCAAATGACTTGACTTCCGTGTTTGCTTGTTGTGAGCTAAGAATGTGATGTTTAGTATTAGCACTCCTTTCTTCAGTTTTATTTGGCCTTAGTCATGTGTGATCTAGGTTTGTTTTATTTCAAGTCGTGTAAAAATGTTGATTCACAACAAAGCTTTTTATATTTCATGAGACCCATTTTAAACAGTATAATATCTCCTGTTTAACAGGTATCAGTCTCAGTTTCTTCATCTGTAACATTAAAGAGGTTTGATCTCTAAAGTCCCTTCTAGCTTTATGATCGTACTCTATGCTTACTGTGCAGTGGGGATGCTGTGCTAGTGAATTAATTAGATTTCTAAGAATGGCAAAGACATGCCTCAAGAAGGAAAATGGGGGGGGGGGGCACAATTCCTGACAAACAGAAACCTAGCATCAGGCTTCTTTTGACTGAATCTCTCTCTTTCTTAATGAGTCCTGCCTAGTGTTAAAAAAAGGAAAGAAAAGTTAGGCATAACTAACTTGTACATCAGTTGCATCTGACAGGGTAAAACAAAACAATAAACATTTATTAAGCACCTATTATGTGCCAGGCACTGTGCTGAGTGTTGAAGATTTAAAAAAAAAAAAGATGCAACAGTCCCTGCCCTCTATGGACATAAAATCATTGCTGAGCTTGTTAGCTGTTCCCAAATTGATGGATACTCACTTTGTTTCTGTTTCTTTCCTACCTCAAAAAGTACTATTCTGAATATTTTGGTACATGTGGAATCTCTTTTCTGTCTTTCCCTTCCTTGGGGAGGAAAGTATGTGCCCATCAGTGGAATCTCTGGGTCAGAAGATATGAAATGCTTGTAACTAGAAGAAAGCCTTGTACTTTAGGTCAAAGGCTCTCTATATTCATTTCTTAATATTTATCCACATTGAATGGGGGGGGATTATTAGTTTTAAAAGTAAATGCATACATGGGCAGTGTATAGTGTCTAAAAATTATGACAAATTTTTATAGACTTCTGAGACAGACCATGGCAGTAACTATATTACCTATAACCAAGAACACAGGAGCCAAAAGAATAATCCACATTAAAGGTGCTTTCCTAAATAGTTGTTTCTATTATAAGATTGATTTGTTGTTGTTAAGAATTATTGCAGACATATTAATCAGAGCTAAAAATAAATATATGGTTAGCTTTCCAACTCCCTACAATCTATCTATAAAGTTAAGAAGTAATTGTGAGCAACCTTATTTACTTTGAAACCAAATCTGTGGACCAAAGCTGTATAAAATGATTTAGGCTGGATAGATACAGGAAGCCATGAGCAATAACTAAATTCGTTCTGGGACTCCAGAATAGCAGTAGTTGTCAATATTTGGGGGTTTTTGTTGTTGTTGTTGTTGTTATTGTTCTTTGGCAGGGCAATTGGGGTTAAGTGACTTGCCCAAGGTCACACAGCTAGTACACACTTCAAATGTCTGAGGCTGAATTTGAACTCAGGTCCTCCTGACTCCAGGGCCGGTGCTCTACTCAGTGCATCACCTAGCTGCCCCTTAGTTGTCAATATTTGACAGGTGAAGAACAGACTAACTTAAAATATTTAAAATCCTATTTGATTTATGTTCACAGAAACAAACAGTTTTGGCTAATTTAAGTCAACCTATCATGTGGTTAGAAACCTCTAATGAGTATCTAGCCCTAGCCTTCTCAAAACCATTATCTCCAAACTAGTTTGTCATTCTTTTCCTGCAATTACATGACAGTTTAGCATTTACTCCAAAGCACATTTACACAAGCCTTTTTCTTTTGAATATATGGTACTACAATGTTGCCATTGGCATATATGCACCTCTTCAAGCCAAAGCGGTTATTAGTTAAATATCAAGTTTCTCACCATCCCATGTGGGTTTGATATGAGACAAGATTTATTAGTATAAGTTGTACCTCTGAGATATTTATTCTTTCATAATATACAATTCTTTTCAAGAGAGGTACTGTGCTTCCTTTATAAGGACCTATTTTAATTCATAGGAACTTGACTATTTCATTGGCATACTCACGTTTCATTTCTAAAGCAACTTCTTAAGTCCTGTATGCCTAATGTCTCTCAAGGAAAAATGGCAGCATATGTAGTGTTTGTGTCTTTGAATAGCAGTAATGAGCGCATGGCTTTCTTTTTCTTTTTCTTTTTTTCTTAAGAAGAACTTTTAAAGAGTACAAGGTGATCATTGTCATTGTTCTGCATAAGTCATCAGTCAGACCAGGGAATGCAGGGATGTTGCTGACGCCATCTGTGTCTTAGGGTCGTGGGATGATTTTAGCGTTAGAAGGAATTGTATAGATAATCTAGTCCAGCCCACAGAGCACTTTACAGATGAAAAAACTGGAACTTACCCAGGACCAGGGGTTTCACAGGTAGTAGTTGTATTCATTTTTGTGCTGTTAAAGTACTGAATTCTAAACTGACCCTGGTGATCCGGGTTTAAAAATTGACCATGTTCTCCACTTGACCCACAAAACATGATTTTTTTTATTATCCTTTCTTTGGTGAACAATAGTTATAAACAAGGCCTTTACAAAAAAAAAAAAACCTCAACTAAATTAATAGGCATCTAAAAAGACCACTGTGGTCCCTTTTTTTGACCTCCTTTCAGCCATTGTGATTTATGTAGAGCTTTCATAATGACACCAGGAAACTAGGGTACAAAGGGAGGCATTGGGAGGAAAAAAGGTGTCGGGTATTGATAATTTGGCAGGGAGGCTCTATGTCAGAGAAAAGCCCCACATTACTACATTCACTTCACATCATATCACCAATCAACCAAGAAAAGAATATTGTACATTTGACTTGGAAGAAGCCAGACCACTGGAATGTCATTTTCCTTTTCATGGTATGTCCTTGCCCTTCTTGGAAGACTAATTCATCGGCACAGCATCCCCACTGAACAAGTAAGCATTGAGTACCTTCGTAGAACTAGAAGGGACTTTGGAGATCAAACCCCTTCCTTTTTTTTTTTAATACAAATGAAGAAATTTTGAGGCTGACACCAGCTAAACATCACAGGTAGTGAGCATCAGAAGTGATATTTGAACCCAGGTCCTCTGGGTCCCATTGACCCAGTGTTCTTTCTCCACTGTGTTGTCACTTTAGTGTACACAGTATTTACCAGAGTCTCTCCTGACTGGTAATACGTGACTTTGAATGAAGTTTTCTCATTGTTATCTTGGCTGTAGATATTCATTTGATACTTGTGCTTTTACGAGTTACAAGATTTGTTTGTGTATATATGGATGTGCACACACTGTATTGCAAGAAACAAAGGGAGATGAGGTATTGGTCTAAACTCTTTTAAGAACTAACTTTGAAAATAGCCCTTTTAAATAGGTAAAAAAGCACCTTCTCTTAAGTGGTCTATTTGAAAAAGAGCCCTACAAAAGTTCTTTCCTCCACATATGAAAAAATATGTAAGTACAAATATCTCTCCACACACACGTCCATTATTTTAATTTAAGGGTTTTGCCTGTGATTTGGCTGGCTTTTGTTGTCTGGTCTCAGGTGATCATCTGAAATTTTCATGCTTTATCAGATAATCCTTGGCTTTTCTTCATTCCTCCTCCCCAAATTCTGCCTAACTTCAGAAAGTAGTAAAACCTTTAGAAAATGTGATTGTTACTGAAACATGGATTATTTCTTGTTACCAGAGGTAAAACATGGCTGTTCTCTAGAGTGCTTCTCATGTTCTCAGTTCTCATGACTGCTTAGGCAGTCACTTATTGCCTGCTTATTTAATCAGTGTTTGCAGTTTTAAAAGTAAGTTTATTTTGCTAAATAGCTTATGTCATCAAAATGCAAAGTGTACATCCAACCCTTCCTAGCAACAGCTAAAATTGAAGCACCATCCATCTTCTAATCCAGTTTGGAGAAGTGGTCATTTTCCCTTTCTACTAAAGACAGTGATTCAGAATAAAAATTGCAAGTTTTTCTCTTTGTGTATGGGCAAAGTATTAGCCTTATCTACTCTTACTCAAAGGTTTTACAGCCTAATAAAAAATCTTCACATCCATTTCCCTTTGTGGCAATTCTCCCGGCACGTAGTGTAGTGTTAGGGACAGGAAGCAGGAGAACAGACCCTGCTGCTTGTTTTTTGAAGCAAGAGGACAGAAAATATGGGTCAGGGAGATAACACAGCTGTATTTGGTGCTGTTTTTAAGTCATAATGATGCCTGTATAAAAGAATACTAGTATTTGAAGTCATGGAATCATAGATTTAGAGCTTGAAGGAAACTTAGAGGCTTTCTTGAGAAAACTGAGAACCAAAGAAGTTGAAGTAATTTGCTCAGGGCTTCACAGGTCTGAAGTGGCAGAACCTTATTTGAACCAAGATTCTGTGACTGCAGATGTTGGCTCTTCCATCTACACCACACTGCCTGTGTTCCCTAGTCCCCATGTCTAAATGGCTCAGCTTTCTGAAGAACCATCTTGAGAGGCAGCATGGCAGGTATAAAGAGTTTTGTTGTTCAGTTGTTTGTTATGTCTGTTTGTGACCCCAGTTGAGATTTTCTTGGCAAAAATACTGGAGTGGTTTGCGAGTTCCTTCTCTAGCTCATTTTACAGATGAAAAACTAAGGCCAGCAGGGTTAAGTGACTTGTTGGGGTCACACAGCTATTATTTGACTCCAGATTCTTCCTGATTCCAAGCCCAGTGTTGTATCCACTATACCACCTAGCTACCCTCCTAAAAGAAAGCACTGAATTGGAAAACAAGGCCTACCGAATCACCAAGTTCTGACTATAATTTGCTAGTTGTGAGAGTTAGACATTTCAATTAACTTCCTTTAGGCTCAATTTCTTTATTTGGAAAATGAGAGGGTTGAACTAGATGACCAATGAGGCTTCCAACTGTGATTCTAACTGCATTGTGACCAGCCTTTTATCTCTTTTAGACTTCTTGCTTAGGCTTTCTGTTTCCCTGGTCCTCTCTTCTACATTTCCTTCCAGCTCCCAACCCTCCCCCCGCAAAAAGTGTCAAGTACCATTTTCCCAAGGATTTCACTCTATAGCCAGGTCTGAGGTTCAGTGTCATTCCAAATTAATTCCAGTCATCCCTGTGGAATCCCAGAATTTAGTAAACTATAAACAAGTGCTTGAAATTTTTGTATCAGATTTAGAGAGGCCAACCCTAAAAGTAGAAATTAGACTACTTTTTCAAGAGAACAGTATCCTGGAGCAGAGGGAGATGAAAGAGCTATAGGACATTTGCTTCCCGACTTATCTTGAGACCCATATTAGTCACCAAGAGCTTCCAAGGATCCGCTGGAAAGGTCCATTGAAAGCCTCTGACCAGGCTACCGATCTGATCCGGAACATAGTGGAAAAGCATTGCTTTTAAGGCCTTCATTTACATTACATCACATCTCTGCTATACTCTACAGGGAAGGAGAAAGGGAGTGTACATTTATATAGCACCTGCTGTGTGCCAGGCCCAGGGCTGAGAATGCTGGCACAACCACCCTTTGAAGTAGATCCCTATACCTATTCCAGGAGATACATGGCCTCAGCATGTCCATTGCACCTCTCTTCATTCTTTTTTCTTCACCTGTAAATCTAAATCCATCATTCTACCTGTATGACAAGTTCTGCTGGCCAACAGCTACTTCCCCCCAAACTTTTAACTAATCCATCTTCTTTCTCTCATCTGAGTGGAGCAGTTTGTGGAATTGCAAACTGTTAGAATCTTTTTGGAGAGCTATCTGGCAGTATAAAGAAAAAGTTTTTTAAAATGATTTCGATGCAACAATAATTCTTTCAGGAAACATTTTTTTAAAATCTGTTAAGATACTTTCATAGCAACATCATATGTAATTTTTTAAAACTTAAAACAATTTAAATGGGAACTGGTTAAGTAAATTATAGTACCTTAATTGAATGCAGATACTATACAAAACCAACAAAGATAAAGAATACAGAGAAATCTGGAAAGACCTTTATGAAATGATGCATAGCGAAAAGTACAGAAAGAACAAAGATGATGGAGCACTCGTTCACTGCAACCCCATAAGATGAAGGGTATAAGACTGAATTGGGGGGCAGCTAGGTGGCACAGTGAATAGAGCACTGGCCCTGGAGTCAGGGGGACCTGAGTTCAAATCCGGCCCCAGACACTTGACACACTAGCTGTGTGGCCTTGGGCAAGTCACTTAACCCCAATTGCTTTTCCTTCTCCCTTCCAACAACAACAACAAAAAAGAATGAATGGACAAAAGAATCCTAGTGATAATCAGACTTTGTAGCCTCAAAAATTCTGATATTTTGTTGAACTTAATATGGTTGTCGTTTCTAGAACTGTGGACTTTAAATTGTATATGCAAGTAGGAGAATAATGGAACATATACATAGTTTAGAGGCAAGATCATTCTGAAAAAACCAACCAAGCACTCTGATGAAATTGTTTAATACCAAGGTGACCCAATAACTAGATTTGTTGAGCCATGTCATAAAATATGGTGAAATTAATTTTTAAAATCATTGGGCAGCTATAAGAAGTGAAGATGATAAATTCTGAGAAGCGCTGAAAGATTTATATAACTGTAGCAAAGTGAGATAAACAGAGCCAGGAGTGTACACAGGAATGTCAACAGTGAAAATGGGAAGAGTAAAGCCACAAAAAATCACAACTGAATGCTGAAAAATTATAAAGAGCAAGCTTGACCCTCCCAAAAAAGACTAGAAGACCTCTCCCTGCACTCAGTTTTGTAGATGTGGGTTCCACAGGAACTGTAATAAATGATGTTAGATTGTTTTTGTTTGATGTGTTGATTGACTTTAAATTTTTCATATCTCTCTTTTTTTTTTTTTTAGAAATAAATTCTAATAAGGGCTTGCTTTCCTGGGAGAGGGTCAGACGAAAGATGGGAATGAAATCTAAGCAATGTAAAGAAAATTATTGGGCAGGTGGCTATTCTCTAGCCTCCTAGAAGCTGTACTTGATTAACTTTTGAATAATGATCGCAAGGCTGAACAGCGGCAAAGATTAAGGCCTCCATCCCCAAGGATTTAGAAGAGATTAGAAATGAAGCCAGACAAATATATCTCCCATTTCCTTGCTTCAGTAGCTAACGATTCTTTGCCTTTTCCTGTGTCCTGAGAAGCAGCTGTATCTGGGAACAGAGGGAGACAGGAAGTGAGTGGGAAGATGGCTACTTGTTTCTCCCAGGGCTAGTAAGTAGTATGTGGGTGTAGGGAACAGTAGACTGGAGTTATTTGGTTGGTTTTTTTCCCTTCATAGGCAAGTCTTTTTAAGAAAGGTAAATTTAGTTTATTTTGTAGAGATAGCCTTCATTTCCTCACTTTACACATTCATTTCAGCTCCCATCTAAGTGTCAGGAAGTAAAATGAGAATCTAGAGCTATTGAAGTGTTTTTCTTTTCATAACTGTGATACCAGCTGGTAGCTTGTCATTGTCAGTCATTGCTTGCTGTTCCTTGAACTTCTGTAGATATTTGAGGTTGTAATTATAGATAGAGGGTATATTTTGGTAGCCCAAAATATGTATCATAACAACAATGGTCTATTGGTCTTCTGTATTTTTTAAGCCACTTTAACAATTGAAAATGAGATTAACCATTGGGTAAATAATAAAAGATTGCTGACACCTTATGAGCACTTACATGCACTCTATCCCTACCCTCAAAAGTAAGGATAGGACTACAGCTGAACAGTGAAGACAGCCAGATTTCCCTAATCAGTGACATCTAATGACTAATTGCACACATCATCGTTTACAATATTGTAAAACCCTACTGAAGGGCAACAAGTTGAATACTAAGTTTTGAAAGGACATCATTATGAAACTTTTATTTTCTCATCTTCATGTGGATTGTTGTAGACTTAGTCTTCATTGGACTTTCAGTGGGAGTAACCTAATGTACATATGGTGTCTGGATTTAGGAAGGTAGAATATCTGGTTGAAAATAGTTGGGTAATGCAAAAATCCATGTGTAGGTACAGAGTTGTATTTGGTCAGAGGGGTTCTGTGTATGTTTGAGGGATGTGAAAAAATCAAGTCAGAAAATAGAGGGTACATGGGATTCGATAACACAAGATTTACTGAAGAGACCTCAAAAGAGCTCAGTATTTCAACAACTCTTGTTTCTTCCCTTTCCTCCCTCCTCCATTACATTATTCATAATAGTTTTTGGTTAGCCCCATAGGAGACCCTTAATTGTTAATGGCACTGAACTAGCTGTAGCCATGGGGAAGATAAAGGCTTGGGATTCTTCAGTTGAGTTGTTTAATGGAAAGTTCAGGTAAATATTCACAAAATTAAATGAAAGTATGTGAACACACTAGGTATAAAGTCGAATGTGAGGTTCTAGTAACAACATGGTATCAGAGATAGGAAGGGATTTTAGTATCATCTTAAAAGATGACCAAATAGATTTCTATTAGGCTCAGAGCAGTTAAATGACATAGG
>CM053624.1:311630891-311658406 GCA_028646595.1 Phalanger gymnotis
TAAGCATTTATTAAGCTCCTACTACGTATTTGCTAGGCACTGTGATTGAAAACTATGTTCCTGCAATTAAAAATGTGGCCATCTGAGTAAGAAATATGCACATTGGTTTAACAAATGCATATTCTAAAATATCAGCCTCCAGGTTGTTTCAAATTGTCAACATAATAACTTTCAAAATGAAAATTCTCATCACATCAGAAAAAAAGACATAAAATGCTGATTTTAAAAGACCGTGATTAAGAGCAAAATGTACCAAAAGGTTTAATCAAAGTTTCAAAAATAATGACTGGTATAGTGTTATCCAGTTAAAGAGAAGCATTTACTCAGCACCTATGTGTAAGATTCCAAGTGGTAGGTTGGAAGCTGGAGTGGGGGGGCCTGGGGAATTTCTCTTTTTCTTCCCTCCTCCCTCCCTTAAAAGAGGGTATGGTCTTATTAATTTGAGAGAGTTCAGTAGTTATAATACTTAATTTGCACAGTATAATTTTAAGGTACAAAAAGTGTTAAGAGAATAAAACTTTTTGGCCCAGCTAAAATTTAGGGCTATCAGGTAGGTGGTTCTGATTTAAAGTACCATCTGAAAGGGGAAACTGTCACTCCACTTTATTCCAACAAAGTCTTTGAAATAATAAAATCGGTTTTTACACGAGAAAAACCATATGGATAATTTTTTTTGGCGTTAGGATTAATTCTCTAGTTTCAATCCAAAAGGAATGTTTGAGCAGATTAGTGAATAATGGGATTAGCATATAAAACGAGTTTGTAATCACAGCCACAGCAAAAACAAGGAAGCATGAAGAAAACTAGAAGGTATCTGATAAAAGTGCCAGGCCGTTTCCTTGGGTTCACAGGTTACTGCATTTAAAAGCAAAATTAACAGATTGGTCGCATTTTACATTATGAAGGGACTGTATGAACCGTCTCAGGGGTAAAGTATAGTGGGATTTCAGGGAACTCCAGTCTGTACAGATCAGGTTTGAAGCAAATAGCGAGGTCCACTGAATACACCGCACCTCCACGGGGGCAGACCTCCCTGCCCCCAGTCTGTTCCACCCCCACCCCGCCAATGGCCCAGTGGCCCGCACCCCAGAAGGTGCTCACGCAGAAGGCGTCAATCTGCAGGAGCCTCTTCGCGGCTCGGTTCCCCTCACTACCTGCTCTCTAGAAATCCGCAGCCCAGGTGGGTTCTGAAGGAAAGCAAGTATCTGGAGGTGACCACGCTCCGCTAAGACTAGCAACTTTAAGGGGAGACTGAGGAAGCTGGCTAAAAAAAAAAAGCCGCGAAGATGGGACTAAAGGAGCGGTGTAAGCGCCCCCCCGCGAACCTTCCCCCCTACCCCAGCGCCTTCCCCAGCCGGGCTCGGCCTTTCTGTGTGAAGCAGGCCAGAAGCTGGGTCCCTTCGGTTCGGTTCCGGGTGGTACGGGGCTGGGCCGGGTGGCACCGAGAAGCGCTTCAGTCGGGGCCGGCCGTGTAACAGGTAGGAAAACAACCAAGAGGCGGTGTGAGGAAGTGCCCCAAGAGGAAGGAAGGCAGGCAGGCAGAAAGGGAGGGAGGGAGGGAAGAAGGAGAGGCTTGAACCAGGCCCTGGCCTACGGGGAGGGGGACGGAGTCAAGTAGGTGAGGGAGTGTACAGACCCCTCGGGACTGGGGTCTCGCCGCGGCCAGACAGCCGAGGGCCGGCGCAGGATCGGAGGGAGCCGCAGCTTTTTCCTCAGACACCGGGCGGGGGCGGGAGTGGGGAGCTCGGCTCGGCTCCCACCAAGCCCGCAGCCCGGACGGCCCCACACCCATTCGGCGGCCGGGGACCGAGTGCGGAACTCGGGGGAAGGAGCGTGGGCAGCAGCCGCGGGGCGCGGCCCCGGGTTCCCCGGGCCACACGCCACCCCCACCCCGGGGCGGGGGCGAGGCGGAGGAGTTAGAGAGAAGCAGCAGGTGGGGCCCGAGCCGCCGAGTGACGCCCGGGGGGCTGCCGGCTCAGCGGGAGGTCGAGCCCCGGGACCGGAACCCAGCGGCGACGCGAGCGAGCGAGCAGGCGGGGGCCGCAGGGCGAGTAAGGCCCAGGGAGGCGCCGGCACCTCGGACTTGGGGGGCCGAGGAAGGGAGGGAAGGAAGGAGACCCTGGGAGGGGACGCCCCCGCCGTTGGGCGGCCTCTTACCTCAGGCGGTTCTCGAGTCCCTCCGCGCCGCACAAGCTGCTCCGCGAGCCGCGCGTTCTAGGACTCAAGCAGTTTCTACACAAGAAACCGGCGGGCAGGCGGGCGGGGAGCGGGAGCGCGGGCGGGCGGCGGCGGCGGTGGAGGCGGCGGTGGCGGCTGGAGGGCGGGTCGCAACGTGCGCGCTCCCGAGCCCAGGACGGGTTCGAGCCGTGGCTAGCCGCGGCCACGCTCTCAGAGCCCGGCCCCTAGGCAACGATTGCTCCAAATCACGTAACCTCCCGAAGAGGACGCCGTTTAGCCAATCACAAACACCGCGCTGGGCATCACGGGAGCCACAGGGCTATAAAAGACCTGGTTACTATTTTGTGCTCCGGAGTCACCCACTCTATAGGTAGGCTGGGTCGGGGAGGGGCTGGTAGTTAGCTCTTGTTTGCGCGTGCGTGTTTTCGTGTCATCCATTCTCCACCTTTAACTGCCACCTCTGCGCATGCGTTATGGCTTTTTCTTTTCGGCCTCGGATGATAGGGGCTGCTTATGCTGTCTGATATTCCAGCCGTCCCCTCCAGAAAACACGGCGCTTGCGCAGTAGCCGCTGCAGTAACCGCCCCCAGGGCAAGGTGGGTGAGCGTGAAGTTGATTAGCATGGCGGCTGAATCCGGGTCCGAGCTGGGGTGGCAAGCCCTGCCCACTGCCGTCCTGGGCGCCCTGAGCACACTGGGCACTGAGTTTCTGCGCGAGTGGGAGGCGCAGGATATGCGTGTGACCCTCTTCAAGCTGCTGCTCCTATGGCTGGTGCTGAGCCTCCTGGGGATCCAGCTGGCCTGGGGGGTGTACGGAAGCACCGTGACCGGCCTGTACCACCGCCCGTCCTCGGGTGAGCCGCCCCTCCCACAGCCCTGCTTCTCCGGCCCTACGGCTGTGTACCGCTGACCTCGCTTCCCCCCACCCCCGACTGTACCACTCCTGGGGAGGGGACCACATACTGTATGGAGCCCCCCGCTAGTTCCCCCCCTGCCCCGGCCTGTACCACTGCATATCCATCCTGGCGGGTGGCGGGGAGGGGAGGCCCGTGCTAGAACAGTCTCCTTGCCGCGGGACCAAGTGGCAGCTGGGCTCGTTGTCTCTAGAGTCCATCCGCTCACCCGGGAGTGCCCCCTCAGCAGGGGATGAGGGTAGGTCACCATTCCTGGGGTTCTAGATCTCATACTCAGATGACCGTGAATGCCTTTCTGACCAC
The DNA here is from genome assembly GCA_028646595.1 of Phalanger gymnotis. Lineage (NCBI taxonomy): Eukaryota > Metazoa > Chordata > Mammalia > Diprotodontia > Phalangeridae > Phalanger > Phalanger gymnotis. The sequence goes on from CM053624.1 coordinate 311,634,286, forward strand.
AGTAGCCAGGGTCAGGGGTCCAAGGCCTAAACTTCCAATCGGTTAGTCATCATTTATTAAGCACCCATTATGCGCCAGGCTATGGCCCTGCCAGTGTTGCTATGGTAATGAGAAGACCTGGATTTCCCTCCCACCCTTTGGCTTTGGTCACGCCTGCTTCCTCTGGCCTAGGCCTGAATGTTGATCCTGTTACCTCCCATAGGTCTGGGAGGCCAGAATGGCTCCACTCCCGATGGGTCTTCCTTGTTTCCTCCGTGGTAAGTGTCTCAGCGCAGGGTTAGCCATAACCCCGTCTTGCCCAGGTTAAGCCTTACCGTCTTAACATTTATTTTACACTTAACAGTTGGCAAAAGCACTTAGCTCTCAAGAGTCTAGGTGTGTAAGGTAGGTGATGTTATCCCCATTTCCCAGGTGGGATCATAGACTCAACATAGTAGATCTGGAAGCAGAGCTGTGCAGAGCATGGGACTTAGCCTTGGGGAAACTGGCTGCAAAGCTTCTGGGATCCTAGAATTTAGAGCTCCAAGGGACTTTTTAGGATGACCTTATCTTTTCTCAGAGGCCTGCATTTGAACCCAGGTCTTTCTTCATGCTCTGTGATTGAGTGGGCAGCTCATGGCCACTCGGAATCTTAGTTTCCTTATCTGTAAAATGTGAATGATACTATTGATTCTCCCTCAGTTGTCCTTCTTTGGAAAGCATTTTGGAAATCTCTAAAGTTTAGCCGTAGGAATGCATGGAGTCATTTTAATCTGATTCCTGTGATTTTACAGGCAAGGAAACTGATGTCCAGAAAGGGGAGGTGATCATTCAAGGTATGGAGGGGGGGGGGTATTCAGCGGCAGAGGCAGGACTGGAACTCAATTCACCAACTCTTTTAATTGAGCATCATTTCCACTGTTTCCATAAAAGCTCTGGATCTGTGATTGGGGAGGGGTGAGGGAGGGGACGGGAGAAGCAGGCAAAGCTGCCTTCCTTTGGTTATCATAGGTCCTAGATCTAGTGTTGGAAAGGCCCTCAGAGACTGCCAGATTCAGGTTGCTAAGTCTCATAATCCCACGCTAAAAATGTAGCTAGCTCAATGTTTCAGTCTGTGCCCTCTTGTCTCCCATGTGACCTTTTCATAACCTTGGTGTGTTAGCTTTGGCCCTTTCTCCCTCCTCTTTCATATGCAATCAGTTACCAGCTCCTGTCAACTCCTCCTTTGGAGGCTCTTTATTCCTGCTGGCACTACACTAGTTTAAGCCCTCACCTTCATTTGCCAGCATCTCTTTATTATTAGACCTCTTCTTTCTCTCCTTATCTTCCTCCTCAATTCACCCTTCATACCTTTGTTAGAGTAGTATTTCTTATATTTGATCATAAAACTTCAATGGCTAACATATGGGCATCCAAAGTCCTTTGTAACGTGGCACCACCTTCTTTACCTTTCCAGCTTTATCTCATATTACTCCCCAGCCACGATGAGTAATACTCTGCACCCTGAAAATACTAGGTGCTCTTAGCACTCCTTGCCTTTACTCAGTTACACTCTACACCTAGAATATCCACCCACTTTGCCTTCATTTTTATTTTTTAATTGATTTATTGATTTTTAACCTTGTTATTTCTCCAGTACTCCTCCCTCAATAAAACCCTACCACGAGACAAAGAAATGTGGGTAAATAAAACGAATGGGTACATTGACCATATCTAACAGCCTCCTTCCATAACCGTGGCCACTACTTGTCTGCCAAGAAGGGGGGAGGAGTGTTTCACCCCAGGCCTCTGGAGCCAGGATTGGTCACTGCATTGATCAGTTCTGGCAGCTTTCATTACCCAGTGTGGTGGTCACTGTCCATTGTTCTCTTGGCTCTACTTGCTTCACTCTGCCTCAGTTTATACAGATCTTTCTAAATTTCTCTGAATTCTGTTTGCCATTCCTTGTGGCACAATAGTATTCCATTATATTTATATATCACATTTTGTTCAGCCATTAAAAGTACACACAGGAGAGGCAGAATGATCTCATCTGATCTGTCCCCCTGGGCAGGTGAGTTCTACAGCTCTGAATCTCATAGAAAAGGCCATCAGTGACATTCTTTTGACAAATTGGTTACATAGTTGACTTTTCGTTTTCTCCCAGGGGTACAGTAAATTAAGCTACCCTCTCAGTGATCCCAGTGTTACCAAACGGTTCAGGTCTTTGAAAAGCCACCAGCTTCTCCTACCCATATTTTAAACCTCAACTCAAATCCTCCCTCTTCTAGGATCCGAATGTGTCTTTCTCTGCCTCTCTCCCCTCCCCACCTCACCCCACCCCCCACACACTTCCCTTGCCTAGTTGATTGGGAAAATTTTAATTTCCAAGACCAGAACAGGTAGGGCTAATAAAAGCACCCATATTGAGAAGGCTTTGTGAAGGTAGTGAAATTTCAATTCATCAGATGTTTACCAACTAATACATGGTGTGTACAGAGCACTATGCTGGGATGTGGGGAGGAGCCTTTGTGGAATTCCCTGTATATTAGGAGTGCTGTGATCTATACAATTTGCAGGTGGGGTTTGGAAAAGATTTTTTTTTAAATATATTTCTTAATAAATTAATTTATTTTTAGTTTTCAACATTGACTTCCATAAGTTTTAAATTTTCTCTGCCTCCCTCTCCAAGACACTGTGCAATCCATTATAGGCTCTACATATACATTTTTATTAAACCGATTTTCACGTTGGTCATGTTGTATAGAAGAATTGGAACGAATGGGAAGGAACCATGAGAAAGAAAAAACAAAACAAAAAAAGAGCAAATAGTCTGCTTTGCTCTGCATTCAGACTCCATAGTTCTTTCTCTGGATGTGGATGGCATTTTCCAACATGAGTCCTTTGGGGTTGCCTTAGCTCCTTGCATTGCTGAGAAGGGCTAAATCTATCAAAGTCAGTCATTGCACAAGGTGGCTGTTACTGTGTATGGTGTTCTCCTGATGGAATAGATGTTTTCTATATCCCCTTCCCACTTTTTTATGTTCCTTGAAGGCACTTAGTGTTCTTTTTCATCTTTGTATACTGAGCACCTAACACAGTTCCTCACACAGTAAGTGTTTAATAAATGTTTGAATGAAAATTTTAAAACAGCTGAAATGAAATACTGGTTTGTTTTATAAAAATCATGTGAAGTAGGTAATGTGGGTAAGGTATTATTGTCCACATATTACAGATAAGAAAATTGAGGCACAGAGAAGTACAGTGATATAATTGCCTGGGAGTGAAGATCTCAGACCACATCTCCCGGCAAGTGCTCTTTTCACTCTGCCATGTTTCTTCTATTATATGATGGGTGGATTGGAGAGAGATGAACAAGGTGCCGTGGGAAGTCTGCCAGGGAGAAGGCCATTATCAGTCATGGAGGGCTTCTTAGAAAACATGGCATTTGAGGTAGGTCTTTAAAGGATACCCAGGAATTGAATAGAAGACAAGGCATTCCTGGTGTAGGAATTGATGTGACCAAAGATCTGGAGGCAGAAAGCATAAAATGTCCTCAGAGAATAGTCTGGGTGGAATCCTACAGAGTACATGACGGGGTAGTTAGATCAACGAAGGCTTACTGTTACCAGATCGTGGAGAGCCTTTCATTGACAGGGTAAATGGAGGGGACTGTGCTGTGTTCTTCCTTTCCCTAAGATGAGGTACAAAGAAGAAAAGCTAATTCTGGTTCATTTAGCATTTATCAAGTGCCTGCTGTGTGCAGTGGGGTAGCAGTGGGAGAGATTTGAAGGTCAGTAAGATGCCATGCCATCCTTGCCCAAAGAGCTTATGATGTAGTAAGGGTTGAGTATAAGTGCAATACAAATTAGGCTGGTTAAGAGTCTTAAGATGAAAATGAAATACTATTTGATCAAGTTGGATAGAAATCCCTTCTTGCTGGGGACTTTTTAGAGGAAGAGGTAATAACTGAGCTGGGCCTTATGGGTAGGGCCACACGGAGGCACTGATGGCAAAGGCCAAGGCAGGAGAGTGTGAGATGTGTATGGAAGTGGTCACCTAAAGAGGACAGACTGAAACAGCTCCCAGGAGTGATGTGTACAGATTGACATCTATGCACACTTGTATGAGTGTAAAAGGCATTTGTTGTCATATGTGATCAGCCTTCGATTTGTTTGGCATTACAGTACTCTGGGACAAGGAACGGGGTAATTGAGTGAAAGCAATATAAGGGGAGAAAGAAAGACCAATAAAAGTTATATTTTTAATTTTTAAGAGTGCAAGGCAGGGCACTCCTGCCCGACCCCTTTGCAGAAGTGGGAAGTGCTCAATGCTGTGGTGTTGAATGTTGCTCATGTTTTCAGACTTTTGTTTTTTGATGTACTGATCAGTTATGCTGATTTTTTTTCTCTTTGTTTTGCCTTTTTGTCATATGAGGTGGCTCTCTGGGAAGGAGGAAGAGGGGTAGTGGGGGAAACTATGGTGGTAAAACAACATATAACAATAAGAACTAATTTTTAAAAAGACCACATGGCAGGTGGAAGGAGAGATAATGTATGTGAGAGAAACAGTTGGAAAGTAAGGATGACTCCAAATTGTAGAAGTCCGTAAGGCCAGGATAATTACGTGTGTGCTGTATGCATCAGCTAATAAGGAGATGGGGATTCATTGCCACAGACTAGCATTTCAAAGAGCCACTTAGTAACTGTGTGACTCTGGGCAAGTTATTTAACCTCCGTGTCACAGTGTCCTCATCTGAAAAATGGGAATAATGATACACTGCTTATTTCACAGGGTTGTAGTGTGTATCTAATAAAACCATTTGGGCAAAGCACTTTATAAATTGTAAAGCATTAGATCAGGGCAGCTAGGTGGTGCAGTGGATAATGCAGGGGTGGGAACCTTCAGCCTACATGTGGCTTCTAACTATGAAGTTTAGATTCAAACAGCCTCACTATAGGACCTAGAGGGCCACGTATGGCCTCAGGGATGCATGTTCTCCACTCCTAGGATAGAGCATCAGGCCTGGCATCAGGAAGACTCAGACACTAGCTATGTGACCCTGGACAAGTCACTTACCCCTCTTGGCCTCAGTCTCCTCATCTGTAAAATGAGCTAGAAAAGGAAATGGCAAAAACACTCCAGTATCTTTTCCAAGAAAACCTCAAATGGGATCACAAAGAATCGGACACAACTGGGAGGAAAAACAAGACTAAAAACATTAGCTCATTGTCAGTTATTTTTTATTATTATTAACTGACCAAGACAAGGGAGGTTAGAGTGTTCAGGTATGAATACACATACCGGGCAGACTACAAGAAGAGGAAATGAGAAATCTGCCCCAGTCATCCTTTACCTGAGGTCCTGTCCCACAGCGGAAGGAGTGAAGGCATGATCCCACTCTGAAAACACACTCCAGGGAGCTGAAATCATGGACCACAGATATCAGCAATGTGGACACAAACCCCAACTGCTCCAGCAAAGTTTTGTGTGTCTGGATTGGAAGGGTTGGGGGAGCCTTTCACAATCATCCACAGCCTCCTCCTAGCTGGCTCATGTTGATGCTTTGGTTTTCCATAGCCCTCCAAGAGAACCAGTTCAGACAAGAAAGTTGCATGCCATTGGACTGGATGTTCTTTCCAGATGATGGTTTAAACACACAAATATAAAGTACTACTCTCTTTACCTTGTTTCAGCAAGACTTAATCCAGCCCTGAGCAAAGGAGACAGTCTTCTTTCTAGGAACAGTTTTCCCAGTGCCACAGGGGTGACCGTGACCTGACCATGCTCACCTGGACCTCATTTCCTCACTCTGTAAAAAATGAAGAAGTTGGACCAGATAACACTGGAGGTCTGCCAGTTCTAGACCTAAGATCTCATGAATTTCTGGTGGTTCCCTATATCCCAAGGGAAAAAAACCAAAGCTCCTTTGCCTGGCATTCAAGGCCCTTGGCAGCTTGAAGCCTCCTGGTCTAGCCAATCATATTTGATACTTCTCTCAGTACCCTCTGTACATCACCCAACCTTGAGACCAGGCTCCCTTCACTTGGTGTCCATTTATACCATTTTATCTGTGGAAGGAATGAAAGTTTTTACAACTCGTTCCAGAGTAACTGGAGTCAGCAAATTAGTTGTGTGGAGCAGGTGTTTCTCCTCACATACTTAAATAATGTTATTCCCTTAATGAACATAAACAAGGACTATGGGCATTTGGGCACTGAATAAATCCAAGCTGAATTAAGCTTAGAAATAGATTTACTTTCCTTGGCAACACTTTTGACTCAAGTGCCTATGATGCTCAAGTTTCATGGGTAGGTATATCAAGTCTTCCAGTGAATCTATACTTGAAAATAATTTCTCAAGACTCTGGCTTAATAACTTTTAAATGTAGAAACATTCCCTAGTTCTTCTAAACCTGTGCTGGCAATTTGTTGGAATTTAGGTTGGAAATTAGAATGAAATGAGGCCAACTGACGTACTTTCCCCCCATTTCATTTGGCCCTAGTGGACAGAATAAGTACCCATGGGGTGGGAGTTGAATCATAATTGGAAGGGCACTCATAGGACATCTATAATCCAATCCCTGACTGAAGAATTTCTCCCAAGGCATTCCATTTCATTTTTGGTAGAGTTAAAAACTTCTGTTGTTCTAGTTAACTACTGCTGATACAGGACTACATGTCCTTTCTGTCTCATATTTTGCATGGTAGATGCTTCCCATAATCAATAGGGTATTTATGCAATTCTAGAATATTAGAATAGAAACAGGAGTCCCTTTTGGGACTCAGTCACAACCTATTAGGGCTGGAAGGTGATCTCAGAGATCATCTAGGCTAACGGAACCTGCAACAGAATGAGTATTGGTTTTAGAATCAGTAGGAGCACAGTTTCAAATCACAGGCCTGCTATTGATTTTGTGACCTTGGATAAGTCCCAAGGCTTCCAATTGTTCATCCATAACAGGGCTGTCCAACCTTAGATTTTTATTGAAACAATATACTATATTTTGACTTGCCGTTTTAGTGAGAGCTCTATGGTAGCTCCGCCTAGTTTACTGAAGTATTTATGTAAATTTCTATGCTTGTAGATGGGCCAGAAAATCACCCTGCAGGCCTGCATGTGAGCCTCATTTTGGACAGCCCTGATCTAAAAAATGAGGGTGACAAGAGGTGAAAGGGCTCAGTCTCGATGCTCTCTTAGATATTTTAGAGCTTTAAATTATATTCACCTAGGACGGAAGCAGGCAGAATGTGACTCAGTACAAGGTAAATTATTCCTACAATTAGATCTCTCAGCTATAAATGGAAGGGTCATTTACTGAGGTTCTCAGGTTCCTGTTCCTGGGGATCGTCAAGCAGAGATGGAAGACTTGACGGGAATATAGAATGGCGGAGACCTGCTCAGGGAGGGAGTAGACTCAATTCAATTAACTGAGCATTAATTAAGCACCCCCTGTGCTGGACACTGAGGATGCAAAGACAAAAACTAAATAGCTCCTGCCCTCAAGGGGCTCACCTTTTACTGGGAGAAATAGACATGTAAGCTTGTGCCTATCTCAAATGGAATTAGAGCCCAGCTCTTGTTGATTTCCAGTCCTGACCTCTAACCACTGCACCACACTCCTCTCAAATGACTAAGGAGTTCTCTTCCAGCCTTGGAAAGGGCTGAGATTTCTGAGTTTCAGGCAGAGCAGTCTCTTTCCTGGTCAGAACCTAGAGAACACTTCTTTAAAAAAAAAAATCTCCATCAAACCTTGCTTAACTTCATGGAGTGTTGGGCTTCTGGCATCCTGAGAAGTACTTTTAATACCCTCTGTTCTATGCCTGAGCTGAGCAAGTTGATTCATTACATCCTGTCTCTTAGGCCAATAAGGAAACTTAGATTTCGACTTCCGTGAGGGCAGAGATTATGACTGAATCATTCACCACAGAGCTTTGCACACAGATATTGCCTAGATACCAGACAACATAGGGAGCTGGAATGGAACTTAGAGATTGGCTAGTCCAACTAAGCCAAGGAAGTTAAACAGTTTGCCCAAGGTCATAGCAATGTCAAGAAAGAGCTGCGCCCTACTGATTAGGGTGGGGAACAGAAAGGAAATGGTATATATTTGTTGGAAGTGCCGGACTTCAGCAACAATGATGATGTACGTGGAAATGATATATCCATTTTCTTTTCCCAATTCTTTCAGGGAAACTTCAGAAAATGAATCCATCAAAACCCATCGTGAATGAAGGAAGGTGGCTTCGTGGGCCTGGCTTTCCTGCTGCCTGTGCACCAGCAGCCTGTCTGTGTTGGATTCCCATCTGCCAGGGGTCCCAGTTTCACTTACCGGTTGGGGTTTGTTTCTGAGGAAACAACAGTCAAGGGAATAGTGTGCGTTTGAGGAAAGCAGAGAAAACAATACTGGGTTCAAATCCCAGAAAATCTCTTCAGTTCCCCTCATTTTCCCTTTCTAGAGGTACTTTCCCCTACTGGGGAAAGGAGGCCCTGAGACCCAACCATAGAGGAAGCATGGCCTGCCTGACATCTCCTTGCTAGCCTCCCCTCCTTTGTGGGCACCAGCTGTGGTCCCTTGACAGCTGACACTCTTGGGGCAGCCTATGCCTGGAATGAATCCAGGAGAGGTGGTGGAAAGGAGGACCTTTAGCTTTGCTTTCCTCTTCTAGTTCTGAGTCCTTTTCACTAAGGTTGAGAATCACAGCCAGCACTGTCACGATGGGGTGCTAGTTACGAGGTAGCTTTGGATAGAAAAACATTTCTGCTGTGCGGGTCTGTGCTGAGTTTTCCAGTAGATCTCATTCTTGAAGGGGAAAAAAAGTCTTGTTCCCACTTAATTCCTCCCACCTTCCAGGAGGCCTTTGGGGAAGAGACTTGCCTAGGGCATGAGTAACTTCCAGTTCCAGCCTTGCTGAAACCTGTCTGCCCCTCCAAGATATCTCAGTAGAGTGGGAGCCCCAGGCTGGGGCCAGCCTGGATCTGAGAAATGAGACAGGACTGGACTGGAAGTTTCCCTGACTCAGATGGGCCTGAGCCTCAAAAGAGACATTGCATTCCCCTCTACCTGAGGCTGTACTTAGAGCTCCCCCACGTGGGGGTAACTAAATTCACAAACCTGTCAAGGGTGTGGGCCAAGAACTGGAGTAAGGCTTCAGCATTGATGGTTTTACTCCTGTTGCTTGACAACAGACCAGATTGGACTCTTAACTTAGCTGGACAGGAGGGTCAGCAAATGCAGAATGACTGTGTTTCTGGTGGAATTTTCTCCATTCCTTCCTCCTGTCCTAGTCTGTGAAAACTGAAGAAGAGACTAAAGATGTGTAGGACCACAGCCAGCCTGTGGCTTGAAAGTCTTTAGCTAGTTTCAGCTCTTCCATATATCCAAAGGGCCTTTGAAGAGAATAGGCCAGAACATACCATGTTCTTAAGTAGTACTGGCTTAATATAGCCGAAGGATTTAGTGGCAGGAGGCTAGGCAAGACCAGTACTAGCTTGCAGGAAGGATGTTTTTTCCAGGGCCTCATTGCATACTAAGCAGTGTTACCTCTTCAGTGAAGGGTATGAAGCTTTGAGTGATGTGTTCTTATTTGAAAGTTGGGTGTTTTGGAGCCCCATCCTAGGGGAGGGAGGGGCGTTTGGGGAAAGGCCCACTGAATGATTTCACATTTGTTATCAAAACTTGACAGGCCAGCCAGCAGCTACCTCATCTCTCCCCTTCTTTGGCTATTACATCTTTGCCTTTTCTTTTTCCCACTGAATCAGTGGTGCAAATTAATAAAAGTTTATGTTTGTGACACATCTTTTTTTAACTGGTCTTTGCTAATCCATCTTTAAAAGGTGTTGGGAGAAGACTGTATTTGACAATCCACGTCTCTTCTAGATTACCTTTTGACTATCACTGCATCTGTCTGCCACCTTTAATTTCACCCCTTGACACTCACATGAAAACAATACTTGTGGGTCTTAATGTGGAGTTGTGTCCATCATATCACATCATTTAGAATAGGAAAATATTCTTTTCAATGACAAGACAGTGAGTGAAAACAGTTTTCAGGGACATCAGTGACCTGAAAGACCAGCTGTACCTGCTTCAACTCAGCTGACAACCCACTAGGACGTGGGCGCAGTTTGGAACAGAGAAACCTGATGCACCCATAACATCAAGGTCCTTCCAGAGATGATTTTGCCTTCTAGTAAGCTACCTTTGAAACAACTGGCAGAATAGCTACTTTGGGCTACCCTGGGAAAAGAGAATTGTGAATGGCACACTGGATACCAGCACAGTTCCATCACTGACAGATTGTGACCTCCACATCATTTCTCCCTCACTGAGCCTCTCATGCAAAATGAAAGGGGTGAACTCAATGGGCTAACAAGCTTTACACTTTACAGCCAAAACCATTCTGCCTCCTACCTTTGGAATATCTTACAAACTTTTGGTCTAGACATAAATGTGCAATATTAGGGCTTAATTGGGAGTGCATAGACCCCAACTTGGAAAGTGGAGACAGATGTGACCCTGGACTGACAGCTCTGATGGGCATGACCCTTGCCACCCTCCTCACCTTGTGTTCCCTTCAGGTACTACAGCCTCAGAGTAAGAAGAGCCCCATTTGTGGTTCAGCCAACTTGGCTGACAGTTTTATAGGACTGGTAAGTGCAAGTGTTATCACATTTTCACGGAGGAAAACCAGTCCAAAGAGTGACCTTTCTGTAGGTGTAGGAGTCAAGATGGGTCACATCTTGTGTGATGGCAAAACCACAGGTATCAATGACTCATGCAAAGCCTCCCCAAATCTCAGATAGCCAACAATGGCATAGCACTTTAAAGGTGTGCAAAATGCTTTCCATGGGATCTCCATGACACTCCTGTGAGGCAGGGGCAATCATCTTCCCTATTTTACAGAGGAGGAAACTCAGGCTGAGTGAGGGGCAATCATCTGACCAGGGTCACCTAACCAGCTGATGTGTGAGGCAGCATGTGACCTCGGATCTTCACCTAAATGCCTACCTCTTCTAGTTACAATCTGAATGAGCCAGCCAGTGCATATTTGGGACTTTCTAAAGGCAACTTATTCAGGATTGGTTCTAAAATAGGAACTCTTCTTAAAATCAAGCTGTCGCTTTTCCTGTTCCCAGCCAGCTCAAATTCAAGCAAGGAATGGGTATGGAAGCACTCCTAGGCCTGGTGGTGTCCACCTGAAGGAAGCATGAACCAGAGACTCAGACATGAAATAAACAGACTAATGCCTTTCTTGGAAATTATCAGTAGGATTTCTTTATCCAAGGAAATAATAAGGCAACAACAGGTAATGGCCAAGCCCCATCTGTTACAGAAAGTGATCACAGGGAATAAGATTGGCCCTTGGAATGTCCCAGTATTTAGAATGGACCTTTCCCCAACCCTCCCTGGCCAAGGGAGCAGGGATACATTTGTGAAGTCCCATATTTATTTAAAGAGTGGCTGCCCTGGCCTTGGAGCCTCCCAGACAACCTGTAAACTGAAGGGGAAGGGAAGGGCTCCTTCCTAAGTCATTCACAGTGTATCTGCAATCACTAGCTCAATTCACACAGGAGTGTCAGCTCATCAGCTGAGGTGTAGATTTTTCATGCTATGGCATCATCTGGCAAACACGGACACCCAGCCTTCCCTCCCTGCCCAACATGCTTTGAGAATGCCTCTGTCGAATATTGTTGGGAATGCATGTCCCTGTCTAGGAATCGTATTGGATCATCCTGAGCACAAGAATCTATTCACAGTACAGGCTTCGTAAATGTTGGTTGAAGGAATGAATAAATGAGTTATGTGTAGGCCTAGAGAAGGCAAACTGTTAGTTGTATAACATAACTAGGAAGGTAAACTGAGAAAAGGAAAATCACATGGCAGAAGAATTAGTCTCTGTCCCTCAGTTTCTTCATCATAAAATTAATAGGTTGGATTAGCTAGTCTCTTATAAAGTCCAGCAAATATTAAGAATACGTTATGCTCAAGGCACTAAACCCTGTGATTCTACAATTAGACTCATTTAGTTTGGCCACCCCCAGAGGGCAAAATCAGGATGGGGCGAGGGAGAAGCTGTAGAGGCAGATTTTGATTTAACATAAGGAAAAAATTCACAACACAGAAGGCTGTCAAAAAGTGAATGGGACGCCCATTCACTGAGGTCTTCAAGCAGAGGCCTAGGGTTTGGTAATGTTATAGAGGTGATGTGTGTTTCCGGTACCATCTTGGGTTAGATTCTCTTGAGATTCTGCAGTTTGCATCATCCAAAAATTTTAAACATCCTCTAACCCAGACAACTGAGTTGAAGGTTTAGAAAACATAGGAGATGACAGCTGGCTTTTGGCTAAGTTCCCCCTGTCAGCACACTCAGAGTAAGATTCCTTGTGGAAAGGAGAGTGGTGCGCCATGCCATCCCTGGCCACCTCTAGGACACCCTAAGGTGGCTTCCCCAACCTTGGATGCTCAGTCTTTTTGTCCATAGCTACCGGAGTGCCTTTATCATAACCACAGCTCCCATTTCTGCATCATTCTAAGATTTACAAAGCACCTTTCCTCCCAACAGGTACGTGAGGTAGGTGACCCCAGGACGATGATCCCTCATTTGACAAAGGAGGAAACTGGCTCAGAGAGAAAGGACTTGACCAAGGTCGTATGAAGAATAGCTAGCAGAGCAGAATCCAAACCTAGGTCCTCCAACTCCAAACCCTGTTTGCTTGACATCATGTTGCCTCAAATTATTTTCTTCCCTCCCCAGCCCCTGACTTCTATACCCCTCTTTCTCTAGAAGGCCCTGGCAGAGCTGGTCACCTATGCACTTAATAGGATTTCCTCCCTCTCCCAGACAACACCAGCTAACCATAGAGGGGACTCTGTGCTGGGTGTGTCTCATTCAACCCTAAAGGAAGACAGGAAGAAGAGTTGGGAAGGTCAGGTCACTTCAAGGTATAGTAGCGGGTGGGCACAAAGGGCATCTTGCTAACCACTGCCTCCTGCTGCTTCTTCCGTACCTCCACCAACAGCTGGGTCCCAATTTTACTGTAGTCTCCATGCACATAACCCATGGCCACATTCTTCTTAAGGCATGGGGAGGGGCAGCCACTGGTGATTTCCCCTGAGAAGAACACAGAAAACAAGGCATGGAATCAGAGCAGAGGGTACACCTGTGCCCCACAAAGGGAAACAAAGCGGATTGTGTCTCACACAGACTAGTGTTGTGGGAAGGCTGGCTTACTTCAAGCACCACCTTCTACAGGAAGCCTTTCCTGATTGGCTCCCCAGCTACATGTGTTCTCCAACCAGAAATATACTATTTATCTTGTGTGTTTTCATACAGTACATGTACAAAGTCCTCTTCTAATGGAATGTAAGCCCCTAGCTGCCAGGGGCTACTTCGTGTTTGTGGTTAATTGTTGGTTGACAGCTGATGATAACACTTCAAGGCGAAGCCCTGCCTTTGGGGAGAGGGATATTTAGGATCGTGGAGCAGCTAGGTGGCACAGTGGATAGAGCACCAGGCTTGGAATCAGAAAGACTCACCTTCCTGAGTTCAAATCCAGCCTCAGACACTTACTAGTTGTGTGACCCTGGACAAGTCATTTAACCCTGTTTGCTTCAGTTCTTCATCTGTAAAATGTGGTGAAGAAGGAAATGGCAAACTATTCTAGTGAGTTTGCCAAGAAAACCCCAAATGAAAACACCAAGAATCAGACGGGGCTGAACAATTAAGAATCACAGGATTCTGAGCTAGAAGGGACCTCCTAGATTTCCTAGTCCGAAAGAGGAAATTAAGGCTGAAGGATGAAGGCCCTTGTCCAAGATCATCCAGATAGTAAGGAGCAAAGCCGGGATTTGAACTCTGGTCTTCTGATTACAAATCTTGTGTTCCTTCCATCACAAGCCTCTCCTCACTTGTGAGCATATTAGAGAAGGTGGCACTTACATCTGCCTCGACCCCAGCTTTTCCCCTGGTTCAACCTACCAATGACAGCTCCCTCTGTGTTCATGATGAGGCTGTGCTGGCGAATAGGTGCTCCTGTAGACATCAGCCCCACACGCTTACGGGTAAGCTTCCTTTTCAACTGGGAAACCACAATGGCAGCACCAGGGAAGTCCATGGCAACCCTGCGTCTTTTTCCTGTAAACAGCCCCCGACAAATGGGGAGATGGATGTTTAGCATCCCCTCAGGGGATCCATCAACCTCTCTTTACCTCCAGGCTTTAGTCAGCAGCCACAGTGAGTACTTAATGAATATCTACTGAATAAGTGATTTAGTCATGAATGAATTAGTCTTCCTGTCTAAATCCTACCTATGTACCCTTCACAGGTACCCTCCTTTTGAAAACTTTTTTTGAATCTTGCCCCTACCAGTAATGGCTTTTCCCACCAAGAATTACAGACTGTTAGAACTTAAAAAACAAGAATTCTCCTTCCAATATACTTTAGGGTTTACAAAACACCATCACCATCACCTTTACAAAACATCTTCCGCACAATAACCCTGTGAGGCAGGTAGTACAAGTATTGTTCTCATTTTATAGAGAAGTTTGTCCCAACTCTCCACTCATATTCATCCTCCATCAGCTGCCAAAGGATCTTCCTAAAATGCAACCCTAACCAAGTTACTGCCCCTATCTCAAAACTCTACCAAAAAAAATATCTAGAAAACGCAACAGATTTAATCTTGATAAGGAAAGTCATGGCAAAAAAACCACTGAGTCACTTTTCTAGCCCTAGTTAAAGAGACAGAAAGGTTTGTGGATACTGGAGACAGGGTCTGACCAAGAGCCATACTATGGGGAGCATTCCAGTTCAAAGAGAGGCCATGAACCAGTGCAAGAAAAGATCCCATCTCTAGCATGAAGGAACCTAAACTTGTATAGGTGCCAACTGGCAGCTTTGTCACTCACTACCCAGTTCTGGATTGTATATCCTAGGTGGACTGGAGAGAGGATCTATGCCTAGGAGTGGCATTCCCAGGAAAGAGGGGGTTTGGGGCCCTAAGTTGTATACTTGCAAGAAGCAAATTCGGAAGCAGGCAGCAGGTTTGAGGCTTAGATCCCAGGAACAAAGTAGGGTCTCAGTTCCAGGTTCTATCCTAGTCTGAAGCCAGCAAAAACAACAACAAAAAAATACCAGGGCAGGAATCCCAGAACAAAAGGAAAACTGTAATTCTGTCACTGAGAACCAGCAGAGCTTTCTAACTAGCTAATAGTGGCTGGGTCTAACAGCGGTCTGGCCAAACTCCAAAAAGGACCTCCTCTAAGTCTATTGCTCAGACCCAAACCTGGATCAGGAGTTTGCAGAGGCCAAACCAGAGGAGGCATTATCTGATCATTGTCAGATTTTGCCTTGGATCAGATCACTTTCAGACCACTGAAAGCTTGCAGGTCTCCAGCCTGAGCTCTCCCTAGGAGCTGGGAATAACACGATACTCCATACCCCAAGAAAGCGGCAGTAGGATCAGCCCAGACATTCCCTCCAGGGGTGCACAGAGCCTGGCCCTAATAAAGTACAAAGTCAGGAAGTAATCTGGAAGAATGAACAAATGGAAAAGAATCCCACCATAAAAAAACTATTATGGTTATAGAGACACTCAAGATACAAACCCAGAAGAAAAGAATAACTTCAAAACATTTACAAGTAAAGCCTCACAGAAAAACACGGCTTGGGCACAAATTCAATGAAAAATTCCTGGAAAAGATAAAGTAACAATTCAAAAAAAAAAAGAGCAAAAATATTATAAAAGAAATGAGCACACTAGAGAAAAAAAACAGAAAATAAGAGCTATGGAAAAAAAGATAGGAAAAGTAATTAGCAGTATGGCACAGGAGGTACAAAACCTGGCCCAAGCAACAAAATCTCTGAAAATTAGAATGGACCAAACAGAAGTTAATGAGACAACAAGAAATATTAAAACAAAGTTAAAAGACTAAAAAGATAGAACCTGGAAAGCACATTGAGGAGAGAAAATTTAAGAATCATTATGCCACCTGAAAACCATGACAAAAAAAATAAAAGCCTAACCGTCATATTTCAAGATGGCCTAAAAGAAAATTGCCTAGATCTACTAGAAGTGGAAACAATAGGAAATAGAAAGAATCTATTAAACTCCAAAATGAAGATTCCCAGGAACACTGAAGACAAAATGCAGAGTTTCAAGATCAAAGGAAAAAAATTACTAAAAACAGCCAGAAAGAAAGAATGCAAGTACTGAGAGCTATAGTCAGGCTCATACATGATTTAGCAGCCACAACTCTAAAGGAGCAGAGAGCTTGGAATATGATATTACAGCAGGCAAAGGATATAACTGTCAGCCAAGAATAAATTACCCATCAAAACTGAGTATAATCTTACACAGGAAAAAAAAAAAAAGGATCTTTAGTGAAATACAAGACTTCCAAGTATTTCTGATGAAAAGTCCAGAGCTGTGTAGAAACTCTGACGTGCAAACACAGAAGTTAGGAGAAACATAAAAAGGTAAATATGAACAAATAATGATAAAGTACTAAATAAGGATAAACTACTTACATTCTAATATGGGGAGATGATATAAATGTCTTCTCTGAACCCTATGATCATGAGGGTTCATAGAGGGAATCTAATCAGACAGAAGGCCTGGAAGTGGATGTGTGTGTATGTGTATATGTGTGTGTGTGTGTGTGTGTAATTTTTTTTTGAGGGGTGGAAGGCAGGGCAATTGGAGTTAAGTAACTTGCCCAAGGTCACACAGCTAGTAAGTATGTCAAGTGTCTGAGGCCGAATTCAAACTCAGATCCTCCTGACTCCAGGGCCAGTGCTCTACTCACTGCGCCACTTAGCTGCCACTGTGTGTGTATAATCTTTTTTTTTTTTGAAAAAAAAATTTAATTACAAATCAAATTTACATAGTATTTCATGGTCAATAAAATTACTGAAAGTTTCACAAAGAAAACTAACTACCAGGGACCTCCTAAGAACCCACAAGAAATTCCACAGAACTGTTCTCAGGCAATCTCCCTCATCATGGACCACAGGACAAGGATGGTATGTGTATAATCTTGATGACCTTAAAAGAATAGAAAAGAGAAGATAAGAGGAATACATTGCGGAGGAGACAGGAAAAGGAAGGATGAGGGAAATTATCTCATACGATATGGGTATGCAATAAGAAGTCTATACAAACAAGGAAGAAGGGGTAGAGGAGTGGCTGACATTTGAACCTCACTCTTATCTGAACTGGTCAGAGACAGAACAGCCATACATAGACAGTTGGCTATAAAAATGCATTTCACTCAACAGGGAAACAGGTGGGAAAGGGTACAAGGGAGAATTCGGAGTAAGGCAGATACTAGCCCTAAGGAAAACTAATTCTAAAATAATGTACAAAAATATTCATAGCCTTTTTTGAATGGGAAACTGAGGGAGTGCCCATCGAGTGAAGAATGGTTAAATAAATTATGGTATATAAATGTGATGGAATACTATTGTGCTATAAGAAATAATAAATGGGATGGTTTCACAGAAACTTGGGAAGACTTGTGTGAACTGATACAGAGTGAAGTGGGCAGGACAAAGAGAACAATTTCTACAATAACTACAATACTATAAAGATAAGAAACTTTGAAAGATTTAAGAACTCTGATCAGTATAATGACTAACCATGATTCCAGAGGACCAATGATGAAAGATACTCCCAATCTCCTGATACAGAGATGAAAGTAGCAGAGTATAGAATGAGGCACATTTTCTTTTTGCAGATGCAAAAATTTGTTTTCTCTGCCTATATATGTTTGTGATAGCAGTTTTGTTTTTCTTTCTTTCTCATTTGGGAGGGTGGGGTTGGGAGAGAGAGAAGATGGATTTTAGCTGATTGAAAAACAATTTCATTAAAAAAAGTTATTTCCTCAAATTTAGGGATCTTTCTACTATATCACACTTCCTCAAATAAGCATTTTTTCACCTCTTTAATGTACTTTTCACATATTATAGCCACTTAGGAATTGGGCTGGGTCATGTAGCAAGAATGAAGGACAACAAATCCCCAGCCTAAGTGATGTACTAGTAACCTTAAAATATGAAAATATATAGAAAAAGGCCTCTCTGTAGGATGAGGCAACATGGATAAGAGTCTCATCTCTGATACTACCTATATGACCCAGGTCAAGTCAATTTGCCTCCTTCAGCCTTTATTTTCTCATGGTAGAGTGGGGGTTGGATTAGAGGCTCTTTGAGGATCCTTCTAAGTAGATCTATGATTTGCTAAAGTACAAAAATAAGCCTGTTTCATGTTTCTGTGTTTCACTGTGAGCTCCATGAAGACAGGGATCATGTCATAGAGAAACTCTGTACTTCTCCCCCACCCTAAATATAGGGTTCTGAATGCAGGAAGCACTTACTAAATGTTTGAATGAATGTTCAAATGATACTTCAAAATTTATCCCATGTCTGGCCCCAGCCCCCACCTCTTGGCATGGCTAGACCCAGTGGGGGAAGCTGCCATGGTCACCCCTGCCCTGACTCACCCAGGGTCCAGCCCAGGCTTCCCTCCACGGGGGTAGTGCGTTCATCTATGTCATTCCCATACAGGCACAGACCCGCCTCCAGCCGCAGGCTGTCTCTGGCTGCCAGCCCTGCCAGCTTGACCTCCTTATTCTCTAGCAGTGCCTCTGCCAGGTGGACGGCCCTCTCTGCTGGCACTGAGATCTGCGTGGAATACAGGTAACGGGGTTGTAGAGTGCCCATGGCCCCCGGGATACAGCTATTCTAAAGTAGGCTGACACCACCCTAGCCCTGTTGAGAACCTGGGAGGGGAAGAAGGTGTGCCTCAGGTTTTGGAGCCAGAAGGGACCTTTAAGACCATTTAGTTCATCATCATTTTCAAGGGAGGAAACTGAGGCCTAGGAGGGGAAGGAATCTGCCCAAATTTCCACAGCTAAAAAACATCTGAGCTGAGATCTGAACCCAGGTTGTCTGACTTGAAACAAAAATTATCTCTCCATTGTGTCCTTATGTACCTCCACCCCATCCTCCCCGGTGTAACCACAGCGTGTCACACGGCAGCCGGGTATTCCAAACACATCCATCACCGCACTGGTCATGAAGGTCAGTTTCCGAAGGTCATCTGACACCCCAGCCTGCAGCACCTGGGCCGCTGAGGGACCTGGCATGAAAAACAAAGGGCTCAGAGCTCTGCCTAGCACACTGTTTGGAAACCACGCCAACTATTCTGTGGGCTTGTGGAAGCATGGGGGGAAGAAAAAGACTTTAAAGGAAAGCCTGTTTCCTCCCTTCCTCTCACTGCTTAAGTCCCAGGCTACTATGGCAACACTTGAAAGGAATATCTGCTCTGAAAGGCACTCACCTTGCAGGGCTATCAAGGCATTATCGATCACCTCCAGGTTCACATCACAGCCAGCACTTCTCAGTTCCGATGCCTTATTCTGAAAGCATAGACAAAGACTTTGGCTATAGGGCCCTTGTGAACACAGCCCCACATTTGGTCCCATAGCCAAGTAGTTCTACTGCCCTCCACAACCCAGCTCCAGTGATAGTTGTCCCTCTCCCCCACCAAGAAACAGGTCATTCTCATGGACTTGCCAGCCATTGAATAACACCCAATACCTGCATGAGGGTCACGTCCTTCTCTCGGCACCCAGCATTGGACACCACGTACAGATACTCATCAGATGTGTTTGTCACAATCAGGTCATCCACGATACCACCTTCTTCGTTGGTGAAAAGAGTCAGTGTCCCCTATCACCAAGACCAAGCGCATCATTCTCTGGTCACCAGCCCTGGGCTTGAAGCCTGGACCAAACGGTTCAAAGGCTACAAAGTATACTCCCACAACGCTACAGCAGAAACCATGATCTATAAGATCACCCCAGTGGCTGGGGCATGCCTTTTTTTTTTCAATGATCAAGCACTTATTTTCCCCCCCCCTTCCACCTATATTGGCCTCTTCCTACCACCCCCTGGGGGGAAAAAAGAATACAAAACCCTTGTAGCATATAAGCTTGCTCAATACACGTTCCTACATTGGCCATATCCAAAAACCAGTTCCTCCTTCTGCATGTTAGTCCATCAGCTCTGTGTCATCAGATGGGCAACATTCTTCATCAGCAGCTAGAGTCAATGCTGGTCATCGCACTGATCATTGTTTTTCAGTCTTTCAGAATTGTTTGTTTTTTACAATATTAATGTTATAGTATAAACTATTTTCCTGCAGAGTGAACTAAGCGTAGAACTATGCTTATCTTTAATGGCTAACAAGAGGGCTTAACAAGGGTGTCCTCTATAGGCAGACACCTTACAGAAGAAAAGATGCATCAGGGCCAGGGCTTAGTTTGTGATTGGGGTATATACATCTGTGACTAGTAAGGGTTTAGGGCAAGTACAGCTCATAGAGTGTCTAAAAATTCACTAATCCCTACATGTGGTGGTTAAATTCCCTTCAGCTGGATTTTCTAATGGCCTTGATCATGCTTCTGCCCTCATTACAAGTAAGCCTTACTCAGAAGTATAGCAACACTACATCACTGAGACTGTCTACATGACATGGTATTCTTGGCTTCCTGTCATTTCTTCCATGAATACTTCAAGAACACTTCATTGGGTTGGTCTGAATATTCCCACTGCGCCAACACACTGAAATTCTTTCACAATTTAGAAGATGGTCTTTGAGAGTTGCCATTGCTTGATGTTACTTGCAGCCAACCTTATGATGAGGCCCTCCAACTCAAGCAGGCTTGTTATGGAACCACAGTCTGCACCAAGGCCATATACAAAACCCACTAAAACCTGCCATAGGTTGAACTTCATTGGCAAAGCCTGTGAGAACCGAGAAGCTGAGACACACTACAAAGAGGCATCAGAATAGGCCTTTAGTGGAGACTTTACCGCACATATACAACAGTTAATGTGGTGCTAGTGCATCTGCTGTTGAAAATGGAATCCATCAATGGGCCTGTCCTAATGGCCTACATCCAGCTGCAGCCCGAAGATAAAGCCTTCGTTGGACATGCAGGTGATACAAACTTACCTGGGGCTAAGCCTCAAGTAGCAGTCCCTCTAGTGGCAGTAGGAATATTGGCAAAGTAAGTCAGGCATTTTTATGTAGGCTGAGCTAAGCTAAACCAGTGAGGGTAGGAGTGAGGGAGAAACAGCTGAGAATTGACAGGGGGAGGCCCTTACCTGGTTTGGCTTCAGTTCGGCAATGTCACTGACCACCAAGCTCTCCATCAACTTCACTCGATCCTGACCAAATATCTTGGTCTTGAAAAAAGAATGAAAGGTAGTTTTAGCAGCAGAGCTATTGTGAAGATAGAATTGACAGGTCCTGGCAACTGATTGGATATGGAGGCAAAAGTGAGGAGTTAAGGGACTTGGTTGACAGCCTCAGCCTGGCTTGAGAAGATGTCTGTGTCCTCGACAGTAATAGCAATGTTAGGAAGAGGGAAGGACATGTTTAGTTTGGACATGTTGAATTTAAGATGCCTACGCAACACCCAGTTTGATGTCAATGAGCAGTTGGAGATTAGAGATGGGAGGCTGAAGAAGTTAGGTTTGAGAATCATATACATAGAAATGATAATTTAATTGATGAGTACTTATAATACAGTACAAAGTGAGAAGGGAAGAGGGTCCTGGTAGAGCCTTAGGGGATACCCTAAGTTGATAGACCTGACCCAGATGAAGATCCAGCAAGAGATACTGAGGAGTAGTCAGATTGGTAGAAAAAGAGGTAGAAGAGAGTAATGTCATTAAAAAATCTAGAGAAGAGGGTTTCAAGGAGAAGAGGATGCTCAATTGTACTGAGCAGCAGAAAGGTCAAAAAGAATGAGGACTAAAAAAAGGTCATTAGATTTCACAATTAGGAAATCCTTGGCAACTTTGTAGAGAGCAATTTCAATTGAATAATGAGACTGGAAGCCAGAGTACAGAGAGTTAAGAAGAGAGTGAGAAGCAGACAGCCTTCTGGAGAAATGTGAAGGTTTTTATTTGTTGCTGTATTTTAGGATGGGAGACTGTAACAATAATTCAACTAGCAGGGGAGTAAGACCCAACAAGACCAACAACAAGAGTTGCCAGCACAGGTTCTTTTGATCTACTTTACTAAGGAAAGTAACTGTAAGGGGTTAACAATCTCACTTTAATCCAACAACACACAAATATCATTCACTTAGCTCTGGAGGAAAAGTCAGCAACTGGAACTTCAGAGCAAATACAAACAAATTACAAACATACATTATAAACAGACCAAATACAAACCAACATCTGGGTTAGCAAAGACAGGGGGCAGTTACAATGGCTTGCCCAGAGTCACACGCCACTCTTCTAGTGAGTGAGAGCCCCAAGGTAAAAACGCCAACCTTCTGGGTTTTATAGATCTTGTTCAGGGTCAAAGGGCGTCACACTCAAACCCACGTGGCCTAAAAGCCCCTGGAGTTACAAACATGTGACTCAAACCCACGTAAACTAGGCTTTCCCCCTGAGCCAAGGAGGTCATCAAAGACTCCAGATTTAATCAAAGAAACAAAGGCCAGACTCTTCAAGGGCACTTAAATTACTGATACAGAGACATGGGCATATTTGTAAGCAGCAAGGAAGCAGCCAGGAGACAGTAAGAGACTGAAGATTAGTGAGAGAGTAGGGATGACAGAGGGGGCAATATTCTGGAAAAGACAGATGGAATGGGATTACTTGTGCATGTAGAGACAGAATTCAAAATGAGGTCCTCTGACACCAGGAACCTCATTTATTCTAGCAGACCAGAGGCATCTCTTAATGTGACTCAGTTGCCTGGAGGCTGATTTTTTTTAGGCACAAGTATTTCCACTATTAGTTCTCAGTCCTTTGCTGGACCTTGATTACCCAGGTGAAAATTAGTTTCTGAACTCACAAACCTGGGTCCCATGCATGGTGAACCACCCCAAAGCCCAGCCTGAAACCAAATTCAAGATTTCAGAGTAAATGTTAAACCATTTGCCTACAATATATCCGCTTCTCCTTACTAGTCTACTGCTTAGCTTTGTCCTCCTCAGATTTCAAAAACCTGATGAAAAATAAAATCACTTCTCCAAAGTCCTCCCACTAATTAACCCTAACGTTCCTTTAGCTTGGGAGGAAGGGTGACAAGGGAGGGGCATTGTGGTAGATAATCTTTCAGGTCTCTTCTGGCTCTAACATTTTAGGATTCTTAAATACAAGTCTACATAGAGCCTGGCTGGCATACCCAAGAGCCCAATGAAAACAAATGGCCATGGTTCCCAAACGGTCACAACTGGCCGGCTCCCCTCCTTTCATCCTGAACTCAGGTCCACATCATTCACCTGCAGCATGTGGGACACATCAAATAGGGAGCAATGTCTTCGGGTGTGCAGGTGGGACTCTAAGTGGCTGTCCCGATACTGCACAGGAAGGCTCCAACCGGCGAAGGACGTCATCTTCCCACCATGGCTCTGATGGAAATCAAACAGGGCTGTTTTCTTCAAGGCCTCCTGCCAGGGATTGAAATCATTAGTTTGAGAAGCTGACCTCTCCATGCCTAGTCCTATACTGGGCAGGTAAGATGGAAAGAAGGCCTGACTCTCTACTTGGGGCCTTGCTTTCTCCTGGGGTCTTCTTTCCCTCTGACATATTCTCTTTTTTCCTTTTCTCCATTTCCTTTTTCTCCCACTCTCCTTTTAAATCCCAACTAAAATCTCATCTTCTACACAAAGCCTTTCCCAAGCCCTCTTAATTCTTAGTGCCTTCCTTTCCTTATTTTCTTATATATTACTTGTTTGTACTACTGTCTCCATTAGATAGTGAGGTCCTTGAGGGCAGGGGCTGTTTTTTGCCTCTTTTTGTATTCCCTGAGCTTGGGCACTGTGTAGGTAGGTGCTTAATGTTTACTGACTTTTAAGCCCCATTTCCCTCTTCCATTCCCAAAATTTACTTCTCTCTCGCTGATGTCACCCAACATTGAGCCCCTCCCCAAAGCCACCCTCCTTCCCTACCTTTGGCCCTCCCCAAGTCAGTTCCTCATCTTTTCCCTGCCCCATATAGACTTCTTCCCCAGGCCAAGCTCCCCTTCCTCCAACCCCTTGACCCACGTGCCCTCTCTCCCCTTTCCTTCCTATACTCTCCTCTACTTATCCCTCCTCAGAGTCGTTTCTTTCCCTGAGACACCCCCCCCC
>CM053624.1:311658906-311674179 GCA_028646595.1 Phalanger gymnotis
GCAATATATTTGGAATCAAAACACCCGAGGTTGAAAACCGTATCTCCTTCTTACTGTGTGACTGTCAGCAAATCACTTAACCTCTCTGAAATTGTTTCCTCATTCATAACATTATCCAGACCACAGAACTTAAGAGGCCTGCCTGCTTGGCAATAGGGACCAGAATCAGGGTATTTTAGCGACAGTTTGAAATCTTTCCCCCCCCCCCCCCCCATTTCCCTATGGAAGCAGTGGGTTTGCTTATCCTTGTAGGCTTAAGATACAAACGTTGTCGATTTTATTAAGAAATTTGTCAACTCATCAAATCATACACAATAGGAATGGTCTGCTCACCCAACTGCATTTCAATCATCTTGCATTTTGCTTCCATATCTGAAAATAAACTAGAGCTGTCCCTGACTTCCAGAGGAATGCTTGGGTCACTGCACTGTGGTGATTGCTGAGCAAACAAGCCTGTGTGCAATGTAAAGGAACTTAGCTTTTTGAAGAGAGCAGGCTGTACTTTTGATTGTGGTCAGGAGAGGACATTAGGGAGAAAATAGTTAAAATTTAATTCAAAACTACAGCCAAAGCAATTAACCCTTTAGCTGCTAAGTCATCAGAAACTCTCCATTTTTAAAAAATCCACTTCTACCAACTACCAATCTAATCCTTACCCCACCACCCAAGCAGGAGCTGCACAACCAAAATTCTGCAGTAGAAAAGAGAACCAAGATCTAGCAGATTTCTGCTGTCCACCTGCACACAGAGGCCCATATTTTCTTTGTAGGAATGCTTTTCTACTGCTAGCACCTGTTCTGTACATAGTCCCTGAGCTCAACAGACTAATTCATGTCTTGCCAAGTACTAAACTGTTATTAGTAATAAACTTTGCTGGGCACCAGAACAAATAGGAGAATACGTTATTTTTTTTAACCACAATAGGGAAGTTGGCTACCTATTAGAAGCAGTATATTCAAAAATGGTCCCTTTGGAAGCAAGTACTAAGTTAGCCTGGCATAGAACTTTCAGGATTAGACACTAGGTATAGTGTCTGCTTGGCTCAGCATAAACTCTGCATCTGCTGGGCTAAGTCAGACTGGGGAGGGGGGAAGAGAAGAGACAGAGACCGAGAGGGAAGAGACAGAGTGAGGAGTAATCTAGTCCTAAGACAAGTCCCAATCCATCCAGCTCCAGCTCTGTCTTAATTTCCCTCTTCTTCCTCCAATCTGTAGTTTGCATATTTCGACTAAGAAAAGAGATGTTGTTGTGTAACTGACAACCTGCAGGACCTCAGGATTCTAGTCAGTTCAGAGGATGAAATGGGAGTTTCTCTTCCAAGTGGAGCCCTGTGTCTACTCTGGACTATAATTTAGATAATGGCTACTGCCTGGAGTTTCCCAAGACTAAGACAAACCCTGAAACTTCCAAAAACCAAGACATTTAGACTTAGGCCAGGGCCAAGTAAGAGGTAGAAAACCAGCTCAAATTATGTCTTTTTTATGTGCCTACATATGTACACATTGTCTTCTCCATTAGAATGTAAGCTCTTTGAGGGCAGGGTCTTTGTCTTCTGTCTTTGTATCTCTCTGCATGCACCTAGCACAGTGTGTGGTACACAGGCTCCTAAAAAGACTTGTTGATTGAAAGACCTCGTCCTGCTGACAGGTATGTGGACAACAGTTACACCACAGGATGGAGTTATCCCAAAGCCAAATGAGTTCAGGATCAGAAACAATAGGAAGCCACAAGTTACCATTAAGGCAATACGCAGGCAGGACTGTAACTATCCAGGAGTGTGAAAGGAGCTAGAAGGAATAGACCATGTCAATACTATGCACACATTGGTTCTAAAGAAGTAACATTGGTGAGTTTTTATGATGAGGCTGAGGCAAGGAAGGAAGGAAAGGTGGCATCTCAGAGTTCAGGCTGAAGCCAGGGGATGGGAGAGTTTCTACCCAGAGCTTACATTCAAGCTGTTTATCAATACCAAGAAGCCTTGGCAGCCTCAACTAGAAGCAAAGAGGAAAATGATATTCTGGGAGCAGACAAGGGACGCTGGGCCTCTCTTGTTTAAGGATGGCCTTGGTCCTCAGCAGGAATAAAAAGTAATCATCTCAGTGATGAACAAAGTCTGGAGGCCAAACAACCTCGAGGGTTCACGTGTAGGAGAGCAGGTTCAAGTCATAACAGCCATCCACCTGTAACACAAACAGAGCTAGTCAATCCTGGCCACAAAAGAGCTAGGGAGCTCAAAGCGAAGGCAGCTGGACAACTCACATCAAAGCGGCCGATACGGGCTGTGGTGCGATTGGCTCGGATCATCTCAGTCAGCATCCACATCTGCTGTACCTCCGAAGAGACCTTATCTGGGTCAGGGAGGGCTTGCTAAAAGAAACACAGAAACAACTTACTAGAAGGAAGGAGTAGGGAGCTAGAATTAAACCCCTCCTAGCTCCACAGAGCTTTTACACCCGACTTGTGGGGCTTCCACAGCCATGAGTAATAATCGCAGCTTTTAAACAGGTCTAGAAGTAACAGCTGGCAATCCAGCAGGAGACAACAGGTCTGAGATGCGCCCAGTGATGGGGTGGGGCGGGGCAGTGAGTGATTCAGCTGTGCCCAACATAGATGTAGATTCATTTCCATCCCAACACCAGAACAGCCACAGTAATTCCCTATGTCCCCACCCTTTTGTCAGTGCCCTTCCGTTGTTCACTGTGTTTCTCAAGCCCAAAAAGGAGTCAAGGTTTGCAGGAATGGGGAGCAGGAACATAGAGGCTTCGGGAAAAGTGGGCATAGTGTCCCCAGTCCAATTCTGATGGCACATCCACCACAGCCAGTTTCTTGCAGAGAGAGGCCCAGCACCAGGCCAACTCAATAAAAAGCTTTTACCTAGGTGCTATGGCAGTGGGAGGAGCGGGACAGGGAGGAGCCAGAAATATAAACAAAAGGTGAACTTACCTGAAGGAGCAGAGCTGGCTGCTCATAGGGTGCTGGGTGGGAGAGCCACTTGGTAAAGGCTGATGAAGGGCTCTATTAAGTAAACCGCCACCAAAGGAGATGGGATTGGAGGAAGAAATACAACATGTTCAGAACAGAACTTGTTCTCTTTCACTCCCATGCTCCTTCTAAATTTCCCTCTTTCTACAAGCTCACAAGCCCAGAGTCATCCTCACCTCCTCATATCCATCCAATCAGCTGCCAAATCTTCTACCTTCACGACATCTCTCAAATCTATCCCCTTTCCTCCACTCACACGGCCATGTCCCAGTTCAGGCCCTCACGGTTCTGGCCTGGACGACTGTAATAGCTTCCTAATTGGTCTCCCTGCCTCTCCCCTCTCTAATCTATCCTCCATAAAGTTGCCAAAGTGATTTTCCTTTTAATGGCCAGGTCAGATGTCCCTCCCCTCAAAAAGCTCCAGTGTATCTATTACTTTTAGGATCAAATATAAACCCCTCTGTCTGTTTGTCATTTATAACTCTTTATAGCCTGACACCAACCTACCCTTCCAAGCTTATTTATACAGTACTCCCTTTTAGGTACTCCTTAGTTTAGCCAAACTGGCCCTCCTGCTATTACTCACAAAAGGCAGTCCATTGGGCCTCACCTCGGCCTCTTACAATTGCTAGATTCCTTCAAAGTTTAGTTCTAATGCTGCCTTCTTAAAGATGCCCTCTGTTGCCAAGGCCTCCCCAGGGAGATTGTCTTGTCTCTTGTAAATACTTAAGATGTTTATATGTTGCCTCCTCCAATAGAAGACAAGCTCCTTGAGGATAGAAATTGTGATTTATGTCTTTGTATTGCCAGCTCTAAGCTCAGTGCCTGGCATGGAGAGGCCTAACTCTAAGATGCCAACCTTCCTTCTTTCTCTAATTCAGCTTTATCATCATTCAATCCCCTTAAGGACTTAGAAGTGAGCATAGGGTTCTGCAGTCCTGACGGCACACCAGAGGACCCATATGTATCTAAGAATCATGCTGATCCCAAAGAGATCACGCAAGGGGGAAAGGGACCCATATGTATGAATATATTTATAGCAGCCCTTTTTGTGGTAGCAAAGAATTGGAAATCAAGGGGATGCCCATCAATTGGGGAATGGCTGAACAAGTTGTGGTATATGAATGTAATGGAATACTATTGTGCTATAAGAAATGGGGAAGATACAGACTTCATAATAACCTGGAAAGACCTACATGATCTGATGCTGAGTGAGTGGAGCAGAACTAGGAGGACATTATACACAACCACAGACATATGGATTCTGTGATGACTAACTTTGATAGACTTCGCTCTCCTCACCAATACAAAGCTCAAAGACAGCTCCAAAGGACTCATGATGGAGAGAGCTATCTACATCCAGAAAAAGAATTACAGAGTCCGAATGCAGATTGAGGCAAACTATCTGCTCTTATTTTTCTGTCTCTTCTTTTTTGGTTTTGTATCTTCTTTCTCATGATTCACTCCATTGATCATGGCTCTTCTTTACAACTTGACTATTGTGTATTATGTTTAATGCAAAGGTATATGTAGAACATATATCAGATTCCATGCCGTCTTGGGGACGGGGGGAAGGGAGGAAGGGGAAGAAAATTTGAAACTCAAAAACTTGTGGAACTGAGTATTGTAAACTAAAAATAAAAAAATCTTTTAAAAAAAGGAATCATGCTGACTTTGGGACATGGCTCTACACACCAAATACCTTGCTTCCCACCAAATACTCAGAGTATTCCCAGGATAGCTGGTAAACAATTTGCAGCCCCAGTTACAGCCACGGAACCATTCATTGTCCCTGTCCTCACAGTTCCTAGTCTAACTTGGCTGCTATCCCTCACACTCCTTTCGTACACCCATGTTCTTTTGGCCTTGACTTTCCATGCTGATGGTCTACCCCAAAGATAAGGGTTTACTGATTTTTACTCTCTACTAGGTTATGTGTTTACACTGTCTCATATATAAATGTGGTATCTTACCCAGTGCCTAACAAAAGGATCTGAACACAATAGGCATTTAATATAAATTTGTTGGATGACTCTCTCCAGGCCTTGACCCCGAAGTGAAAGTGCATACCCACAGCTGTAAGCACACAAAGGTGACTGGTCTTCAAGAACTGATCCTTTCAGTACACTCCACCTCAGTGCTTTTTTCTGATGCTTACAATTCCTTTGATGAGTTTAATGGGTTCAGTCTAGCACAAACCAAGGAACAAACATAATCCATCTTATCTGACAGTCCTCCTCCTTAATCATGAAAAAGTCTCCCACCTGGGGTCCATGCTGAAAAAACTGCAATTCCTCCAACGTGAAGTTGAGCCACAGTGGGGATGGCTGCCGTAGAATCAGGCGCAGCTCCAGCACCTTGTCCATATCACACAGCATCTGCACAAAGGCAGGACCATCTCTATCACCAGCATGCCTCCCATTGGACCACTCCCAGCTAGAGGGCCCTTAGGCAACAGGAAATAACCTGGGGAGCTACTGTCCCTATCCTAGCCCACCCTCCTGCCTAGGAGTGTAAATAATGAGGACCTGGAGCTAACCTCCTTCCAAGACTTTGGGGCTACAGCCCAGAAGGCCCTGCCACTTGTTCTGTCTACAAAGTCCAAGCCTTTGTGAGACTCAAAGTGCCATATAATAACTAACAAATTTACATAACGCCTACTGTATGCCAAGCACTATACTAAGCGCTTTATAATTATTTCATTTGATCCTCATAGGAACCCTGAGAGGAAGGTATTATAATTATCCCCATTTACAGTTGAGAAAAGTGAAGCAGACACGTGTTAAGTGACTTGCCTAGGGCATGCAGCCGGTATGCATCTGAGGCTAGATTTGAACTCAGGTCTTCTGGAGACCAAGCCCAGCACTCCGCTATCTCTACTAGCTACACACTGAACCACCTAGCTGCCTGCCTGGGTGACTGTTGTCCTTCATTCTTGAAGAGGAGCAAAATGACATCAGTATGTTGGAGTCAAGTTGTAGAGTGTCTGACAGTGGCTGATCAGACCAATACAAGCCTGGAATGGGCACATTTAGAGACATTTAGATGTCTCTAAAGAGATTTCTCTAAATTTGTGCACCTCACATTTCTTTTGAGTTGCTGCAATTCTGTTTTGCTCATAGGGTACAGCATCTTCTTTGATGCGAGCATGCCATGCTGGGCGGCCCTTTGCTAGCATCAACCATGTCACACAATAAAGTCCAAAATTCTTCAGAGAGCTGCCTATATAACATATGAACTATTATAATCCCTTGGATCAAATATTGTCTACCTGAATATCTACTTCCCTAGTCCAGAAAGCATCTAGAAAGTGATTGGGCACCATAGAAATCTAACTCCAGGCTGTGGATTGGTCTAGCCTTCCCGGAAAGCAATTTGGAACTATATTAAAAAAAAACAACTCACTAAACTGTGCACACCCTTAGACTCAGGGACAGCACTACTAGTTTATATACCAAGGAGTTAAAGGATAGAGAAAAAGGACCTACACGTACAAATAACGATTCCAGAGGACAAATAATAAAAAATGTTTCCTACCTCTTGACAGATGGGCGATGGAATAGAGGTGAAGAATGAGATATAAGTTTTTGGAGATGGCCATTACATAAATTTGTTTTGATTGACTATGTTTATTGGTTACAAGGTAGGTTTATATTTTTGTTCTGGAGAATGGAGAATTGGGGGAGGATGAGATGATAGTTATAAAATAAAAGAATGATAAAAGTATCGATATGAAGCATTAAAAAAATTCTCAGAGCGTAACAGAAGGAGGTTCAGAGGAAGCACAGACAGATAGGACAATTTTGGAACTAATATCCTGAATAAATTATATATGTAAAAAGAAACAAGCTTTATATAATGGAGATTTTCACTTCCATGTACAATCTTCTGTTCTTTGTACGTGGAAATGCTCATATTTGGGGGCATTTATCAAGTATAAAATAACCAAATAATGCTATATCTCCCATTTTTATAAAGAAAGAAATCGAGCCTCTGGGTTTTGTTAGACCTTCACACTCCCTTAGTGAAGAATTTAACTTGCTAAAAGTGACCTTCACAGAGCAAGAAGTCAGGTCTCTTCTCCCCAGAGGCCCCTCTTCACCTTAACTTTGAGGGAGAGAGAGTTCTCACTGACCTGATGCTTATATAGGGACACGTAGTCTTGGGCTCCTTCCTCATTGTGTGGATTAGGCATTAAACAGTAGTCTCGTAAACAGGTGATCCATTTGTTGGACGACTGGTTTGGGGAACCAACCTGGCGCACGCGGATACTCAAGAAGGCTGTATAATAATTCTTAAAGGTGATCTCCTGTAACTGAAACACACACAAGGGCCCCAGCTAGGGCTGGCACTATTTTGGAAGAAACAAAATCAGGCCAGATCTATAAAGTTTTTTACTCTATGCTCCAATGAGACAGAATCAGGACAAGACTTTGTGTATCCAGGTAAGCTTTAAAAGCCCTTACATTCATGGATAAGTCTGCATGTTCAAGGAAAAAATTTAAGCTTTCACAGTAACATGCAACTTGACTTCTTGGATAATTCAATGAATCTGAGGCCCCATCCATGTGGGTATCACTCTTTCCAGTGATAAACATCTCAACCCAGCCAGGCCTTCTTATCCTGTATAACTCTTGTCCATGCCCTCCTATAAATTCCACTCAATATAACGGGAGTCTCCCTCTAGATTTCTTATTGCTACATGATACCAATGAAGTACACAGATTTCATTAGTTACCTCTTGATCCAATTACATGACTTGCCCACATCCTTTTCCCATCTGACATCTCTCTGATAATGCTATTTGCCACTTCTATGTAATTCTTCATTGGCAATTTGTTACAACCTACCATGCAGCATTATGTGTCTTTCCATTGTTCGTTAATTCTTTCCAAACTGTGGTGTGTCATGACTCGGAGCCACACAGCATCACCAGAAGGATATTGATGTTAAAGAGATGGGCCTTTGTTTCAGGGAATAGCTTGGGGTCATTCAAAAAACTTCCTAATTTTTCAAAAACAATCCAGCCCACTTTCTTCCTTCTCTTCAGTTCTGGGCCCCAGTCTATTACCCATGCACAGTGTTTGAACAGATCAATTCTGTAAATTTTCTATTCAATTGCCTATCATAATCCGGTCAGTCCCTCTTCCATTTGGACCCTGCATTGGGAAGCCTGCGTAAAGTGGCAAACCTCTCTCTGTTTTAAGCCAAAGTCACCTCAGTTGAGCCACCTTTCAAGCAATCTTCTGTTATTTTGACACAGGCATAGGAGCTGTTGGAGAGAAGACTTAAAGGGTCTGAGTTCTAAGATACCATAGCCAAAAGGCAATCAAGAAATGCTCTAAAGTGGGTGTAAACGGGCTTCGACAAATTACCAAAGAAATGTGCGGGAAGAGTAGCATCCCTTATCAAATGTATAACCAGAAAAAGAGGTAGGCT
This sequence comes from Phalanger gymnotis, assembly GCA_028646595.1. Taxonomy (NCBI): domain Eukaryota; kingdom Metazoa; phylum Chordata; class Mammalia; order Diprotodontia; family Phalangeridae; genus Phalanger; species Phalanger gymnotis. The sequence goes on from CM053624.1 coordinate 311,667,328, forward strand.
GGTCACATAAGAGTTAACCAATGGAAATTCCTGGGCTGCAAGACAGCAAGACTTCTCAGAGAGAGGTTAGAAGATGTAGATTTAAATTCTACTTTTGACACTTCTCAACTATGCAGCTCTGGACAATTCACCTAACCTTTCCAAGCCTTAATCTCTTCAACCTCAAAATGAGAATAGTGATGCCTGTAGTATCTCTACCTTCCAGGTTGTAAGGCTCAAATGGGATACCTGATACGCATTCTGTAAACTTTTAAAGCACTATGTCAACGTCGGTTATTATCGTTACTTTTATAAATGGCTCCATTGGTATGACCCAACACAAATGTCAAGAGAAATAGAAGAAAAGCTCTCGGAGGACCCTTTTCTGGGGAATTTAAAAAGGACGTCAGATAAGCGTATAACAGGAGGGGGTCAAAGTACCCACGTCCAGAAGATCACAGATCCCCCGATTTATTGGGGGAGGGGTAGATATTTTATTATCTAACTCCCAGAAGCACGGTAAGCAAAGCACTCGAACAAAGAGAAATTGAAAGGGGGTCGTTATCATCATCTTCAGCATGCACTCGGCTGGGCAGGGACCTCACAAGTCATCCCGTCAGGCTGTCTCATTCTACAGATGCGGAAACTGGGGCCCAGAGGTGGGAGGGGGCTTGCTCTGGGGACCTGGCTTCCGTCCCCACCCTTGGCACCGTACAGGCCGCTCAGGGACAGGGTGAGGGCCAGCCCGAGGAGCTGCGGAGCCGGCCTTCCTTCTCAGCCCCGCCCCAGCCCGGCCCCGGCCCAGCCCCTCGGGCCGGCGCTCACCTCAAAGGGCCCGGCAGTGGGGAAGGTGACGTCGATGACCAGGACGCCCGGCCGGCCCTGAACCGTCCGCACATCCCCCACCTGCAGCGCCACAGCCCCCTTGATGTGACAGGGCACCTGCACCCGGGACATGGCGCCGGCTGCTGCCGCTTAGAAGTCTTCTGTGGTCAGTGAATCCCAGGCAGGGAAAACTACACTTCCCAGCAGACCCTGCAGCCTGACAGCAAGCCGTCCTATCAGCATTCAGGAGCGTCCCAGCCCAGACCGGAAGGGCGTACGGAAGCTCCCCTTCAACCAATCACTGGCCCTCTCCTAACCTCGTAGCCCCACCCCTAACTAGAATCTCAGATTCGGGCGGGGCAGAGCTGGCAGAGATTCTCAACTGCACCAGGCCAACAGTCTAGGACTACTAACGGTCGTCCTTTTTCGGCCGCCTTTACGTCTCCCCTCCCCGCAGAGTCCTGGTCCAGATGGAGGGAGGAAGTGGTGGTTCCTAAAACCCTTGCAGTCAATGGAATTGCGGGTGCTATTGAGACAGAGTCCCCGTGCTATTGCAGAATCTAAGTGGGACCAGACACCGTCAGCAGACGCTGATGCACGCTAGATGTGTACTACCGCTAGGTGGCGTAGTGAGCGAGCGCTACTCACAAAGGACCCGAGTTCAAATGCTGCCCCCAGACGAGTCAACCCCACTGTGGTTCAATTTGCGTGTTACAGTGGGGATAAAAATAATAATAATAATAGTAATAGCAGCATATGTTTCTCAGGTTCATTGTGTAGATTAAATGAGATAGCATGTGTAAAAGCTTTGCAACCCTTAAAGTTAATATAAATATATAGTTATAAAATAAATATAATATAAATATTATATAATAAATATATAAAACAATATAATAAATATAAAGTGTCATTATAAATTCTAGCTACTATTATTGGAAAGAAAATAAAGCACTCTGGGCACAAAGGGGAGTTGTTTTGGTGGAAGGATTTTTTTTTTCTATTATCATACTCTTAATCCATGTCGGTTTTGCTCTTGGGTTCTTTTTCCACTGACCTCACTTTGTATCGCAGGATCATTTATTTCAATCAATCGATAAACATTTAACAAGTGCCTACTATGTGCTAGAGCCTGTGCTAAGTATTAGAGATAAGAAAAGAGATCAAAGATAGTCCCTGTCCTCAAGGAGCTCACGATTTTAAGATAGGAGAGGCCAAGGAGACTGATGCCTAAGAGAAGAAAAATTATTTACATAGCAGATGACAGAACTGAGCCATGAAGACACAGCTAGCCCTCTGAATATAAATATAATACTGCTACCTGCCCCTTGCCCCACTCTCCACTGCCTCAAAGAACCATTCTTCCTTCAAAAAAAAAAAAAAAGCTGTTTCTTCATATTTGTTCTGTTTATGACACAGCAATAACCCATTCAATGGACAGACCAGTTTTTTGACCATTCCCAAATCTTTGGACATATAGTTTCCTGTTTACTACTAGTATAATATTTTGATACACATCAATCTTTTTTTTTTCTTTTAATAAAAGATAAAGTTTATCCTTAGGGTAAAGATACAACATCAGGTCCATAACTACTTAATTCTGCTCCTGAGCCAAGATTATGACCCTGTGCCCTCTTAACCTAATGGCATAGTCTTCTTAGGCTAGTACTGAATATTTTATTTATTTTTCTTTGCCCCCCCCCCCACTTTGCTTGCCTCAGCTTTGTTACAGGCCTGCCTACAATGAGATTAGTGGAGATTAGATCAAAGATTTGTTTTCCTAGGCCAATTCGACATTGTCAAATTGTTTTCCAAAAAGTTTGAAACAGACTAAGTTAAAAAGTGGGAGAGCTCCTGTTTCTCCGTAGCAATGTCAACACTGAATTATATTTTTTTAGTTATTTTTGCCAATTTGGTAGATATAAGATATAATCAAAAGTTGTTTTGATTTGCATTTCTTGATCATTAAAGAGTTTGAACAATTTTCCAAGTGGTTAGTAATAGTTTGTGTGTGGGATGAAAGACCCTCACCAAATAATGAAAATTATTTTCTAATAAAGAAACATCTCAGGGTGGGAACAGAAATAAATTTTATTCAATAGGGCATCCTCTGCCAGAACAGATCTAGCAAGGGAGGCCTCAGCACAAGGAGCAAAGCACCAATATTATACCTAACACAAGACAATTCCTGCCCACCTCTGACCCTTCTCACCACTGGCTTACAATCTGAGCAGGAAAAGCTAGACAAAGAACTGGGAAATCAAAGCACAGAAACTCCAATTCCCATTCCCTTAGTTAATGATTACAACTGAGGTGACATCTATAAATCTGAAGAAGGAGAATAGGATAAGGGGAGGGGGAGACCCTCTCCATTCTTCTACAGTACTTTTACAGTAAAGGAAAGCCGGTCACAGTGACCCTATTCTTACTTCGCAAATCTTTAAACCAGAACTAGAAGAAAGAACAAAAAGTTTCAGAGTAAAAAAAAAAAGAAACTCTCCCAGAGGCTAAGCAATCAGACTCTCATGGCCTCAGAATTTTTTTCACTTCCCTATTTCCCTATTTCTTGATTTTTAAACATTTCTAAGTATAGATATGAATAGATATATATATATACATATATATTCCCTGCAAAGTCTTCACATTTTATTTTCTCACTACCTCATACAGTTTGTATGTCCCCCTCCAAAAAGTTCATGTCCTTTGACCACTTCTCCATCACAAAATGAATATCATTTTTTATTATGTTACATTATAATTATAAATTTATAAATTTCTCTCAGTTTATCAAAGAATCTAGATACTAGATTTTAAATAGGTTTATTGTCAAGGAGAAAAATGATAGTAATAACATCTTGCACTTTTATATTTTCCTTTTTATTTTTTCATACTTTTTTCTCAACATATCTGGACTATTTTCTCTTTCTCAAGTTTTCCTGTTTCTCCCCTTCCAACCCATCCTCATACATCCTGTCTGAGTACTCTGTAGAGTCCAGAACTGATTACATTCCTTCCCTGAACAAATACTTTTAGTGACTTCCACTTCCCTACTGAACCTGCCATTCAAGGCTCACTACATTTTGGCCTCAATGAACCTTTTCAACTTTAATTCCCATTCTTCTAACCAAATTACTAACAGTTGACAATAAATGGATAGCTGTAATGTTAATCAGGGCAGTGCTTTTTGCTGTTCTGAAGTGCCTTTAATGATTCTTGCCTTTCAAATGTAATGGTTAGCAAAATGGGACTTTTCACTGTTCTTTGTTTGAATGGGGCAGGTACTGTGGGATCCTTTGCCTTGGAATGTTTCTGTTTCTCAGCACTAAGAAAACCAGGAGTCATTGACTTGTATACAATGTGATACTGAGAATGGGGAACTTTCACACACCCAGCCTGGGTGAGGTCAGAGCCTTCAGGGCTCTGAACAGGATATAATTGAGGGGAGCTTGGTGTCTGAATTTTGGGGCTCTCGGTCACTGGAAGAGTGGCATGGGACTCTGGGCAAGCCATTGTAACTGCCCCCCGGCTTTGCTAACCCAGACCCATTGGTTATTTGGTAACTATGAATTGTGATTTAGTCTGTTTATATTGTGTATGTTTGTAATATGTTTGTATTTGCTCTGAAGTTCAGGTTGCCGGCTGATTAAAGTGAGATTGTTAACTCCTTAAGGTTACTTTCTTTAGTAAAGCAGATCAAAAGAACCTGTGTTGGCAGCTTTCTGTGTGCTGGTTGTTGTTGGTTTTACACAGCCACAGTAGCTGCTAGCAAGATTGTTGCTACAATAGCCAAATTGGGACTTAGGTTCTGAGATCTGGGTTCCAATACTTGGTTTGATACTTTATGACCTGTGCGACAACACAGAAATCTTGTAGTTCTGTCCCATCTCCTCACATTCATTCACACAGACCCCAAACCTTAGATTCATCTGGCTTTTCTCTTTCCCTCCTCCTCTGCCACATCCAATCAAACACCATTCATACCTTCTCTGTAAGTCTACCATTCATTCATCTCTGCTTCTGCCCTGCTTGAGGCCCTCAAGCCTCTGGCCTGGACAGATAACCTAACCATTGTTCTATCTTGCCTCCCTTCCTTTCTGACTGTAGCTTCTCCCCTGTGCGGTATGTCATTCACACAACTGCCAAAACATCACACACATCTCATCCTGTCATTCCTCCACTCAGAAACCCCCAAGCTCCCTATCGTCTCAATATAAACCATTTAGCCTGTCACCTCAGGTCATCTACAGTCTGCCTTCTGTCTTGTTCCACACTCATGCATTCTCATATAGTCTGTGCATTGGACTCAAATCTAGCATCCTGCCTGCTAGGTCTACATGCATTTTCATAAGCAATCCCACGTGCCTGGAGGACACTGCTGCCACATCTCTTCCCCCATCAGAGGCAGCTAGGTGGTACAGTGGATAAATCTTTGGATGGGAAGTCAGGAAGAGCTGATTTCAAATTAGTCTCAGATACTTGCTAGTTCTATGACCTTAACAAAGTCTGCCTCAGCTTCCTCACAGCTCCTACCTTGTAAAATGGTTTCACAACTTTCAAGTACTAAATAAATCTGTTATTATTAAAATCCTTCCCTTAATTCAAACTCCAGTGTAGGCCCCACCTCATCTGTGATGCTCCCAGCCGAAAGTGATCCCTCCCTTCTCAAATTATAGTCTTTTTTTGGGGAGGTCATAGGGTTAAGTGACTTGCCCAGGGCCACACAGCTAGTAAGCATCTGAGGCTGGATTTGAACTCAGGTCCACCTGACCGTAGGTCCAGTGTTTTATCTACTGTACCACCTAGCTGCCTCTCCTTGTAGTCTTTTATCTGATTGTTCCTTTGCCCATTTCATTTCTCCCTTTTATCATACTTATTTGTGTATAGGTCATTTAACCCTTACCAGATAGTAATGAGTGGGATGGTGAAGCCCTCTCATGGAATCTGGATCTCCGCCTCTCTGAGAGTTGAGTGGCCAGCATGGCTCAGGCCTTCTGATTGACAGCTAGGCCTAAGTCTTGGACAAGTTACTAAGGAATTACCTGACCCATAGGAATCTGGAATTTAGAGAAGCGGGACCCACTTCCTCTCCACTACCACCTCAACAGGAGCCTTGCCAAATAAAGATCAAAGTGCTCTTAAGAACTGTCATTGGTTCAATTAGCATTTTCCTGTTCCCTGGCCCTGGGTTAGAGTTCTCTCCAGATTGTGAGCCTGGACTCCACTAATGAGATGATGTGGGGGTGCTGTTTACCTTAGGATATAAAGCTCAATTTCTGCCATCTGGACCCCACCTCTCGATTTCCTATTGGTTCGGAGGCCGCCCTTTCTCTGTGGGATTGTAATAAAAATTACTTTCTACTTTCTACTTGAGTAGCCTCTGAGTTTAATTTAATTTTGGGAGTTTAATTTTTGTCCCACACAGTAATCTCCCTGAGGATGTCAACTGTTTTTCATCTTTTTATCTCCAGTGTCTACACATAATAGGCAAGAAATGGATAGAGTGCCGCATTTAGAGTCAGCAAGACCTTAAGTGGGAATCCTGCCTCAGACACTTATTAGCTATAGAACCCTGGCAAAGTCACTTCATCTACTCCAGACTCAGTTTCTTCACTTGTAAAGTGAGGATAATAATAGCATCCACCTCCTAGTCTTGTTCTTCAAATGAGATTTTATATATATATATATGTATATATATATAATATATATGTGTACTTTACAAACCCGGAAGACCTTATATAAAGGCTTACCATTATTATTGTTTGAGAGCATCTAGGTGGCACAGTAGACATGGGACCTGGAGTGAAGATTTATCTGTGTGACCCTAGGCAAATCGCTTGCCCTGGTTTGCCTCAGTTTCCTCATCTGTAAAATGAACTAGAGAAGGAAATGGCAAACTACTCCAGTTTCTCTGCCAAGAAAATCCCAAATGGGGTCACAAAGAGACAGACACAACTGAAATGACTGAACAATAAATCATTTCATTGTTATTTGCCCAAGGTCACAGCAAAACTGGGATCAGAAACTAGGTCTCCAGACTCCAAATCCTGCCCT
>CM053624.1:311674679-311694572 GCA_028646595.1 Phalanger gymnotis
TCACTAAATTCTGAGTTAGGCCCCAAAGAAGCCAAATATTTCCAGTGGGAATCTGACACAGAAGTGAGAAAAAGATACTATCAGATGGGTATGACTAGGAGTTTGGCCGGGGGGGAGGGCGGGGGGGGGGGCAGGAACAACACAGGACGGCCCTCCGGGGTTGAGGTTTGAATGCTTAGCTACCAGGAGAGGTACGTTTTATTCAACGTACTCCCAACATTCCAACTTCTCACCAGGCTCCTTGGGTTCTGTAGTCAGCATCCAAACTCTATGAGAGATCTCAAAATCAATTCTTTATAAATCATAACAATAACTTCTATTTATACAGTGCTTTGGAGCAGCTAGGTGGTATACTGTCTGGTCCTGGAGTCAGGAGGATGTGAGCTCAAAGCTGGCCTCAGATGCTTACTAGCTGTGTGACCCTGGGCGAGTCACTTAACTCTCATTAGCTCAATAAAAAAAAATGTTTCATTTTAGTCTCTCGACAACCCTGAAAAGTACTGGTGCTGGTGCTAGAACTAGTGAGAGGTGCTTCCCCTTTTGTTATTGTTGGGGGTGGTCCTTGCCCTTGGCTTTTGAAGGGGACCAATGACATGGGGTGATGTCTTGACTTGCTTGGGAATTGGATTTAAGTGAGGCAGAGTTGCACGATGGGCCTCTTCTCCTTTTACAACTGTGGAAATTGAGTCTTAGAAAGCGGAAGCAATTGGCTAAAGATCGTGGAGCCACTATGAAACACAGAACGATTGAAACCTCTGGGTCCAGAGAATTTATACTAATAAAAGTAACGATCATTTGTCTATAGCTAAGCAATAGCAAAAAAACCCCTGTAAACAATCTCATTCCATTCAACAAACATAAAAAGGAAATACATTTGTTAAAAAAAAAAAAGGAAACAAAGGGGCAGCTAGGTCGTGCTGTGGCTGGAATGCAGGGTAAGGAGGATGAAAGTTCTAATCCAATTTCAGATGCTTACTAGCTGTGTGACCCTGGGCAAGTCACTTAACCCCAACGGCCTCAAAAAAAAAAAAAGCGGAAGCTGGTTCTATCCACAAAGAGCTTCTACTCTTATTTTTTTTAAGTTTTATTTATTTAAGTTTTATTATTTATTAATATCACTTTACTACTCATTTATTCCACTCTCCCCTGAGCCCTCCCTTGCAACAAACAAGTATAGTCAAAGAAGACACATCAACACGTTGGCTGTGTTAGAAACATGTGCTTCATTCTGCACCCATAGTTCACCACTTCTCTCTTGTGAGAAGCAGGAAGCACACTTCACCCTCCAGGACCTTTTCTACTTCACCAGAGCTGACTTAAAAAATGCTTTAAATGCATTAGAAATCTGATGGTGAACCCTTCTGTAAAGAGAAGAATCGCCCAATAATTTTGCTGCCTGAAGTAGGATGGAAAGATCCCAGGCCTGATGGAACGGCTGACTTGGGAGATTCCCCTTAACTCTTAGGGTTTCAAGAAGAGGTTAAATGGCAATATTGTAGGTAGAGCTCCTATTTAGGCATAAAAGTTGGCTTAGAAAGGGATTGTGAACCTAACTTATCTTAAAAAATATTTTGAGAATTGTATTTCAATTCCTTTGTTATATTATGTATTTTATTTTGTATATTTAAAAGCATTATTCTGTGAAAGGGCCCACAGATTTCATTAGTCTACTGAAGAGGTCCAAGACTCAAAAAAAGTCAAGATGACCTCTGGTTTAGATCTCTGAAGGCCCTTCCAGATCTGGGATTCTATGAGTGGGGTGTAATACAAATGCCTAGCTTAGTTCCCTCCTTCATTACTATGTGACCTTAGGCATACTCCCTCCTTGCTTTGGACTTCAATTTCCCCCTTTATGAATTGGGAGGATCGGACTTTGAGCTAGGGTCCAGCTTGGATGGGCTCTGATTATATGAATCTTCATACTCATGTAAAAGACCTGGCACCCAAACTACCCCTTATCATTCTTATCTGGGTCCATGCTGTTTCCCTCAGTATACTATAAATTCCTTGAGGTTGGGGCTGTTATTTTTTTTTTTCATTTTTGTATCCCCAGACACTAGCGTACTGTTTTGCTATGCTCATAGTAGGTGATTAAATTTAAAAAAAAAAATGAGTTGAATGCCACAGACACTTGTGTGAGGCAACTATGGTGTGGAAGGAAAAACACTGGATTTAGACTCAGGAGGCCTGATTTCCAATCCTGACTTGTCACTTATCGGTTGTGTGGTATAGCAGTCATGTGACCACTAAGCCCCTCAGCCTCTCATTACTTGCTCCCTCACCTTGGGATTTATAATACTGGATTTGCCTACCTCATAGGACTATTGTGAGGTTCAAATTAGATAATGTGTGCTGCAGTCATTGAAAAACCATAGATCACCGTGTAAATAGTAGCTATTCACAATAGCCACGATGAGCAACCAGAATGAAAAGAACAATGGTACCATCTGCTGTTGGCAGTAGGCATTACATGCTAACCTTTTCCAGTTGGAGGGAGGGTGGGGGAGACATAGGCTCTGTGGCACCAATTCTCAAAGACAGCAGATTCCCTGATGCCAGAGAAATGCCTTCCTTGCCTTCTGGGGGCAGGCCAACTCTTGACTTCCCCTGAGTTGCTCCCAGGATATTGACAAACTGGAGTAGGTCCCCCCAGAGAGGGCCACCAGGATATAGTGGAAGGGAGACCATGCCAAAGAAAGATAAGATGAAGAAATGTAGATTTACAGATTTAGAGCTTGAAAGGACTGCCATCAGGTCCAGCTTTCTCATTTTACAACGGAGAAAACTGAAACAGAGCAAAGTCAGGTGACTTGCCCAGGGTCACACAGCTACTAAGTGTCTGAGACAAAACAGAATCAAGGTTTTCCTCACTCCAAGCCCACTCTGACACCAACTGCCTATGGTGCCTGTCTTCTAACATTTAAAGGGTTGTCATGTATTGTAGGGAATTGTCCCCCATGCTTGCGATGGGCTCCCTCCTCATCTCCAACTCTTAGAACTCCAACAAGGCTCAGCTCAGGATTTTCCTGATTTCTCCGCTTGTTAGTGCTCCCTAGCCACTGAAATTGTTTTATATTCATATATTTTGTACTTGAGGGAAGCTAGGGATAGTGCCAGCCTCAAAATTGGGAAGACTAATCTCATGAGTTCAAATCTAGCCTCAGATACTCACTAGCTGAGTGACCCTGGGCAAGTCACTTAACCCTATTTGCTTCAGGTTCCTTATCTGTAAAATGACCTAGAAAGGCAAGCCACCTAGAATTTTTGTCAAGAAAACCCCAAATGGGGTCACGAAGAGTTGGCCATGATTGAAAAAATGAGTGAACTAAATTTTGTATTTACTTCTGCCCCAGCCCCCAAGTAGAATATAAGCTTTTTGAAGGCAAGGACTCTCACTTTTGACTTTGTATCATATGCATCTAACATAGCAGGCACCTGTAAATGCTTCTCAAATTGAATAGAATGTAGAAGAAGGGGGATTGAACTTGCTCTACTTGAGTCCAGAGGGCTAGAAGAAATGTAGAGGAGTTCAACAGAATCTGGGTTCTTCATATAAGGAAAAACTTCCACAAAATGAACTGTCCAAAAGTGGAATGGACCAAGGCACTAGGTAGTGAGCTCTCTATCACTGAATTTTTTTCAAGAGACAGATAAATTGTCAGGACATTATGTGGGGAGTGGGGAACGGGGTTCCTTACTCATATATGGGTTGGGCTTGATACCTCCTAACGTCCTTTCACACTTTTGAGACTCACCATGATCCTGTTCTTACTGGCTGACCTCCTATACGGAAGGGCTACTTACAGTAATAAAAGAAATTACTATCTCTCTATAGTTCTGACCTAGGCAAAAGTGAAAAACTAGAAACAATCTCAATTCAACAAGCATACAAAAAGGATATTGATTCTATCTTCAAAGAGCTTATATTCTTTCTTTTTAAAACTTTCTTATTTTTCCTGGTGTCTTGTTTTTATATCACATTCATTTCTGAATATATTCCTCCTCATCCCTATCCAGTCATCCAGCCCTTATAACAAAGATTAAAAAAAAAAAGAATAAAAGCAGTTCCTCAAAATGAACCATCAACTGTGTCTGATAATATAGGTAGTGTTCCATGACCATAGTCCCTCACTCCTGCAATAAAAGAGCTTACATTCTATGGGAGGATACAACATGCCTACAGGTAAGTAAATACAAGATTATCTGAGGAAGAAGAGAGGACTGATACTTAGCAGCATGAGGAGGGGCTTCCATAGAAAGTGGCATGTGGATCAAACCTTGAACAAGATAAGGATTCTGAGAGGTAAGAGCATTAGAGGTGTAATGAAATCAATTCAATCATCCCACCCCGCTCAAAGTAACTGACAAGATTCTATGTCCTCATACCTTGGTCAGGTGAAAATATATCTCAACTGAATTAATGACAGGTTAGAACTAGGTGTAAACAAGGCATGCACAAAGACCATGTCTCCAGTCAAGGCATTTAAACTACATTTCTCTTATACTTTGGGGCTTGTATAAAGCCAGGAAGCTAGTTTAGAATAAAGTATATGATCTGGAAGCTTAACGGCAGAAGCTTCCAGCCATATTCCCTGTTTGGGAGAAAGGAGAACACCTCAGCCACAGCCCAAGTCTCCTGCCCTCCCATCTCGACCAGAGGAGAGCCGTGTGAATTTCAAAAGACTTGAGGATTTGGACTTTTTTGATGGGGCATCCTAGCAGTATTCCCAGGACAGCAATATATGACAGCATTAGAAACTGAGGACAGACTGGATGTGATGAGGAAAAGTAGATTCAAGGATCAGTAAGGAGCCCAGCAGAAAAGTTATATCATAAATTTTAAAAAGTAGTTTTTAGAAAAAGGGTTTCCAAGAGCTCCAAGTTACACTTTGCCACATGTGCTTTCTAAGCTTGAGCCCTCTTTCCCCTAGAGTTCTGTACTTGTAGGAGAGTATGTCACGGGCTTTTGGGTGGAATGTTTTGTACCAACTGTTCTCGTCATATCACTTTAGTAAATGCCCTTTCTAAAAGCTAAGTAAGTCTGGATGACTAATTGATATCAAGTGATAATCAGAGTGGAGAGAACACCAGTGGGGACTCATGAGCTGTAGCATTAGAAAACCACCTTCCAATTTCTCCATACAATCCTTTAGGATTATCCCTAGAACTCCCAGGGGAGATATAATAGCTGAAAATGTAAGTTAGGTTGGAGACCCAACTTGTTAGCTGGAATAGGGGTTGGGAGAGTAGCTCCGGAGTCTATACGTGCTATAGAAGCTTGGGAAATGTCTGTAGGAGATGTTACATCTAATTTGGGGAGTCGCTAATAGTGTAGCTTGGCTAGAACATACAGTGCATGAAAGATAGCATTATATAACAAAGCTGGAAATGCAGTTTAGAGATAATCTTAAAAGGGCTTTATTTTGGCCTTAAAAAAAAAGTATCTGTACATTTGATTTTTGCCCAGCAGACCCTTCCCCAAAAACACCCAAATAAAGCCCTGTACAAAGTATGCCCCCAGGCAGAGCCAAGATGTCAGAGCAGCAGGAAGTATAGGAAACTCTTCCCTCTTGGTCCTCCCACCTCACCCTTCTGCCCCTAACTTCTCCAAATAGATCAAGCATTGGACTGAGTCCTGATCTGGAAATCTAAGAAAAATAAATCATTTTTTCCTTCCCAGGTCAGCACAGGGAGACAGACAGAGAGGTCTATGGACACTAGAGATAGGGTCTGGCCAGAAACACATTATGAAGAGCGTTCAAGTGCATGGTGAGGCTGTGCACCAGGGGAAAAAGATGCCCCTTACAGTGGGACCATGACCTAGTTCACAACCCTGGAACGAGTGCCAACTGACAGCTTTGCCAGCTGTCCATCCCTAGTTCCGGTTATAGATCTGGAGTGGAATAAGAAGAAGACCTGTCCCTGGGGGTGGCATTTCAAGATGAGGTATGGTTTTGGATCCTAGGCTACCTACTAGCAAGGAACAAGTTTGCAAGGAAGCAGCAACTGTGAGGTTCAGCCTCCGGAAGCAGAAGAAAGTTCCAGTTCTAGCTCTTAGCCTAGTCCGAAATCTATAAAGCAATACAAGGGCAAGAATTCTAGATCAAAGAGAAGACTAGAGTTCTGTAATTCAGAACCAGCAGAGCTGTCCAGTAGGCCGACAGTAGATGAGTCCACCATCAATCTACTGAGATTCCAAATACAGCAGGCCCCCAAGTTTGCTGCTCAAACCCAGACTCAGGTCACGAACTTGCAGAGCTCAGATGAGGGGGCCAGTGAGCAGACTCTGTCCTGGATTAGACCACTTTAAGCCTGATCTACCTAGTCCAACAGTTCTCAAAGTGTGGTCTGAGGACCCCAGAGTATCTTTCAAGGGGTCTGAGAAGTCAAAACTATTTTCATAATGACATTTACGACGTTATTTGCTAGCTAGGTGGCATAGTAGATAAAGTGCCAGGCCTAGAGTCAGAAGACTTGAGTTCAAATCCAGCCTCAGACATTTACTAGCTGTGTTACCCTAGGCAAGTCACTTGACCGCTATTTGCCTCAGTTTCCCCATCTGTAAAATTAGGATGATTACAGCACCTACCTCAAAGGGTTGTTGTGAGGATCAATTGTAAAGCGTTTAGCTCAGTGCCTGCCACATAGTGGGTGCTACATAAATGCTTATACCCTTCCCCGCTTCCTCCCTTTTTCCAACTACATATCTGTGCAAAACTAGATTTTCTTCATATACTTCAAAACAACAAATAATAATAAGTAGTGTTTATATGGGAAGCTAGGTGGCGCTACAGTGGATTGAGTGCTGGCTCTGGAGTCTGGAAAACCTGAGTTCAAATTAGACTTCAGATACTTGCTAGCTGTTTGTCCCTGGGCAAGTTACTTAACATTGTTTACCTCAGTTTCCTCATCTGTAAAATGAGCTACAGAAGGAAATGGCAAACCACTCCAGTATCTCTGCCAAGAAAACCCCAAATGAGGTCAAGAAGAGGCGAATATGATTGAAATGACTGAACAATAAAAAAGTGTTTAGTATTTTAAGGTTTGCAAAGCACTTCACAAATATTATCTCATTTATCCTCACAACAACCCCGAGAATTATCTATAATTATTTCTATTTTACAAATGAGAAAACAGAGACAGATTAAGTGATTCATTGAGGGTCTCCCAACTAATAAGTATCTGAGATCCAATTCGAACTCAGATCTTCCTGCCTCCAGCACCAATATTCTATCCATGTGGCATCAGCTGATTGAATACAGAAGTCTATTTGAGAATAAGTCTGTCTTCTATGAAGCCAGACATTAAAGAGATTTGCAAAAATATGTTAAACATTGTCACTCCTCGCTATTGTTTTGTTTTGGAAAAATATAATTATTTTTCATAAAAATATGATATTTTTAAACATATAATGAGTTTGTTACTTTAAACTAATTAATAAATATTTTAAAATTTATTCATTTTATTTTTTAATGCCATAAATAGTTAGATATAACCCACACAAACAAAAGTTCTTTAGGATGTTCAATAATTTTTAAGAATATAAAAGGGTCATGAGACCAAAAGGTCTGTGCATTAGTGATCTCAAGATGAGGAAACAGGCCCTAAGGGATTTCATAACTTGCTCAGTATCTATAGATCTTGAAAGTGACAGAGTCATTGTTCAAAGGCAAGAGTATCCTTTTCATGACACCCACTTATCTGATTTTTCAGAAAACTCCCTTCTCTTTCTTGGTATTTGCCCCCTCCCTAATCTCTCTATCCAGAGCCACAATGTCTCATAGAAGATCCAGGTTAGAGCCCTAAGGGTCTGCTGCTTATCACCTGTGGGACCTTGGGCAAGACTTTTAATCCCTGTTCCCCCCCTGCAAAATAAAAGAGAAGACCTAGATGACCTGAGTGATAACCTCTGTAAAGCAGTTCCTTGTAAACCTGAAAGTCCATATAAGTGTGAGTTATTTATTAGAAGTGAGAGTTTGAAGGCGATGAACCTGTGAAACTCATTGGAATATTGTCCTGGGAATACAATCTCTGGTTCAAAGAGTATAAACAATCAACTTGGGGGGGGGCTTTAAATGCCAGGCTGAGGAATTTGTATCTTAGACAAGAGGCAAGAGAGTGCTGCTGACCGCTTGTGAGCAGGGGAGTGGCATGGTCAGCTG
This sequence comes from Phalanger gymnotis, assembly GCA_028646595.1. Classification (NCBI taxonomy): domain Eukaryota; kingdom Metazoa; phylum Chordata; class Mammalia; order Diprotodontia; family Phalangeridae; genus Phalanger; species Phalanger gymnotis. The sequence goes on from CM053624.1 coordinate 311,682,842, forward strand.
TGCCTTAGGAAGATTATTTTGGCAGCTGTGTGGAAAGATGGATTGGAGTGCAGTGATATAGCAAACAAGGAGAACAATGATGAGGTCATTACATTAGTCCAGGTGAGAGGTGATGAGGCCCTTAGAAGGGTCAGGGTTGTATAAATGGAGAGATGATGGTGATGGATGGGAGAGATGGGGAGGTAGAATCAACAGGAGTTAGCAGCTGATTAGATATGGGGGAGGGCAGTGAAGGAGAGAGATGTCAGGGATGACTTAGAGGCTATAAATCTGAGGGAATGGGAGGATATTGGTTCCCTCAACAAAAATAGAGAAGTTTGGAGGAGTGGTAGGTTTAGCAGAGGAAGATAATAACTTCTATTTTGGACATAAGTTGGAGGTATCTACAGGACATCCCACAGACTGATTCCAGAGCCATTGCTTTTTTTCTATTCTGTGACAACCACAGGCTAAGAATGTTCATTCTTCATTGTCTGCCTGTAAAGCACTATATTTTTTTTTAATTCAAAATTATTTTATTTTCAGACTTGCATTCTCTCCTTCCAATACCCCCACCTCCTCCCTGGTGAAAACAAGAAAAACAAAACCCCTGTTATAAACATGCATAGTCAAGCAAAAAAAAAAATTCCTGCACTGGCCATGTCCAAAAAGATATGTCCCAGTCTGTACTCTGAGGTCATCACTGCTATCTAGGGAAATAGGATGCATGTTACATCATGAGCCCTCTGGCATTGTGGTTGGTCATTGTGTTGGTCAGAACTTGCAAGTCTTTGAAAGCTGTTTGTCTTTACAATATTTCTGTTATTGCATAAATTGTTCTCCTGGTTCTGCTCACTTCATTCTGCATCAACTCATATAAATTTTCCCAGGTTTCTCCAAAGCTATTTCCTCCACTTTTCTTTCTTTCTTTTCCTTTCTTTTTTCTTTCTTTCTTTTTTCTTTCCTTTTTCTTCCTTTCCTTCTTCCTTCCTTTCTTTCCTTCTTTCTTTCTTTCTTTCTTTCTTTCTTTCTTTCTTTCTTTCTTTCTTTCTTTCTTTCTTTCTTTCTTTCTTTCTTTCTTTCTTTCTTTCCTCCCGCCCTCCCTCATGCCTCCCTCCTTCCTTCCTTCCTTCTTTCCTTTCTTTTTCTTTCTTTCTTCCTACCTTCTTTTCTTTCTTTCTTTTTACAAACTAATTAATTTATTTTTAATTTTCAACATTCACTTCCATAAGTTTTAAATTTCCTCCATCTCCCTTCCCTCCCCAAGAAAGCATGCAATTCAATATAGGCTCTACATACATTTTCTTATTAAACATATTTTCACATTAGTCATGTTGTATAGAAGAATTAAAATGAATGGGAGGAACCATGAAAAAGGAAGAAAAAACAAAACAAAAAAAGAGAGCAAAATAGTATGCTTCGAGCTGCATTCAGACTCCATATATCTTTCTCTGGATGTGGATGGCATTTTCTATCTCCATCATTTCTTACAGTACAATACTGTTCCATCATATTGATAACATAACTTGTTCAGCCATTCTCCAATTGACAGATACTCCTCAGTTTCTAATTCTTTGCCACTGCAAAAAGAGTTGCTATATTTTTGTATACATTGCTCCTTTTCCTCATTCTTTGATCTCTTTAGGGGTACAGACTAAGTAAAGGGTATGCATAGTTTAATAACTTGGGGGGCACAATTTCAAATTGCTTTCCAGAATGACTGGACCAGTTCATAGATTCCACAAACAGGAGCACTATATCATTTATATAGTGGTCTAAGATTCGCAAAGCACTTTACACATAGTATCTCTTTTGATTCTCACAACAACCCTGAGAGGTAGGTGCTATTATTAGCCTCATATGCTCAAACTGAGGCAGATAGAAGTTAAGTGACTTGCCCAGAAATCACCAAGCTAGTAAGGATCTGAGGCTGAATTTGAACTCAGGTCTTCCTGACTTGAGGTTCATTACCCTATGCATTATACAATCTGTACTTTTCAAAGTATTTTACAAGCCATTATCAAGTTCACCCTCATTTATCCAGACGGTAGTCAGAGATAGTGGTCAAATCAGGTGCTGACTGCTATTGCAGATTAGAGAAGTAGAGTTATTTTTGTTCCTGTTGTCATAATAATCAGAAATCCAAATCCATTGACAATAATTATAACTATGGCTGTGTAACCCTGGGAGGTCATATAATCTTTTTGTGCCCATAGGAGTGCTCTAATATGGTGGGTTACACAGCAGTAGCCAATCTGCTTCAGTAGAGGGGATTTCCTCTTGAAGAGATCTCCATGCCAATAGAATAACAGGCCTGGACTTTCCCTCCCCTCCAATTATTATCACTAAAGTACAAGGTGGGATGAGGAGTGGCTACCAAATACTGTCTGGAAATTTCTACAATATAGGGGTTCTGGAGCATACCCAGAGCATTTCTGATGGTGTCTCCACAGACAGGAGACTAGGGAAAAGATGTCGTCTTTCCATGTTGAGGACACTATGGAGCTGCTTCAGGGAGAATTGTGATAAGGTGTAGACATTATATAACAGCCAACTACATACTTATGTAAAGCACAAGAAACATAAAGAAGAGGGTTTGGCTTTGATTGGCACAGGGCCCTGTGCCAGGAGTTTAGGGCATACAGTAATGACGGAAAAACAGGGTGCTTAACCCATCTGGAAGCATACAAGCAAGTTGGGGAAATCACACAAGGTTGGACATAATAAAACGAATACTAAAGGCAGGAAATACTAAGGAAGCAATGCTTCTTCAAGCTAGGAAGGTCAGGAAGGATGGGTCAAAGAAGGTGGGACTTGAGCCAGACCTTGTAGGACAGACAGAACATGGAGGGGGCAATCAATATATCAGTCAACAAGAATTTGCTAAGGGCTTACAATGTGCCAAGCATTGTGATAGGTAACAAGGATATAAGAACAAAGAATGAAACAATAGCCTTTCACAAGGACCTACATTCTAATGGAAGAAAAGCACTTGTGTGTGTGTGTATAGAGGGACATGTGTATATGTGTATATATGTACACATGTAGGCATACATAGGCATATACGCACATACATATATGTATATGCATATGTGTACACATGTATGTATGCACAAACACACGTATATGTACATACATGCACACACATACACAAGCACATGCACATACATATGCATATACATATATACATACACATTCACATACATATACACATATACATATACACATACATATATACATATACATATACATACACACACACACACATGCACACGTGGGGCAGTTAACGTGGCACAATGGATAGAGTGGTGTCAGGCCTGAAATCAGGAAGACTCCTTTTTCTGAGTTCAAATCTGGCCTCAGACACTTATTAGCTGTGTGACCCTAGCAAGTCACTTAACCCTGTTTGCCTCAGTTCTTCATCTATAAAATGAGCTGGAGAAGGAAATGGCAAACCACTGCAGTATCTTTGCCAAGAAAAACCCAAATGAGGTCATGGTTGAACACAACTGAAAATGACTGAACAATTACAAAATGTGTACGTGTGTGACACATATACATACATGTACCCATGCACTTATATGTATATATATACAGACTATATATGTAACATAAATTTAAAATGAATAAATACAAATATACACAAGATAGTTTGTGGGGAGAGGGACCTAGAATTTGAGGGAGATGAGGAAAGGCTTCAATCAGAAGATGGTGGTTAAGCTACATCTTAAAGGAAGAGATGTGCAAGGAACAGCGCTAAGGAGGGAGTTCCAGCCACTACAAGGGAATAGAGATAGGAAGTGGAGTGGGGGTATGAGTGTATGAGTAACAGAGGTCAGTTTATCTGGATCACAGAGTGTGGAAGAGGGAGTAATCTCCAACAAGGCTAGAAAGATAGGTTGGGGCCAGTTTACAAAAGGTTTAAAAAGCTCAGCAAAGGAGTTTGTATATGATTCTGGAGTAGGGATTCTTAAACTTTTTTGTGTTAGGACCCCTTTGGCAGTCTGGTGAATCCTATGAAACCCTTCTCAGAATTATGTTTTAAAATAAAATACATAGAATTACTAAAAAAAAACCCATTATATTAAAAGTTATTGAAATATTACAAAGACAAGTTCATGAAAGCTAAGTTATTAAGGACTGCTTTTCTAGATGCAGAGGGAAGCCAATAGAGTTCATTGAGTAGGAGTCATATGGTCAGATCTTTGTGTAACCCACTCCTGTCCATGTGGGTTTAAGGCTTTTCCCAGGGCAGCTCTCTGACTACATGCTGGAGATCTCTGAGATGTTGCTTCCAAGTGGAATAGAAACTTTGGAGACAGAGGTTTGGTGAGAGTTACAGTATGGACTATGAATGATGCCATGGGACTTCTCAGGAGCTACAGGCATGGGGAAATTTGAGATTTCATCTTGATTCTTAGTCACAGAGCCCTCTGATTCTCACGTGTTCTAAGCTAATCTTTATCTTTCCTGGTTACTGTTTTATGCCTTTCTTTGATAAGTGTGTTTGCTCAATATCTGAGATTGTCTTTTGTGTACTAAGTATTTGGTAGCCAGGAAGAGAAGATGGCCAAGGGTTAGCAACTGTTCTTCTCCCTATTTGGGGTGGGACTCTTTTCTTCTTGGAGTGAACAGGAAAGGTAACTTTTATCCTGAATCTCCTCTTGCGTCCGTGGACTGCAAATATCCAATGTGCAATAAATAGATATTCTAGACCAATATACCTCTTGAAGACACAAGAATGAAGAGATGAGAGTCCAGTCATGGACTAGACTCAGGAAGACTCATCTTTCTGAGTTCAAATCCAGCCTCAGACACTTACTAGCTTTGTGATCCTGGGCAAGGTACTTTATTCTGTTTACCCCAGTTTCCTCATCTGTCTGAGATGGAGAAGGAAATGGCAAATCACTCCAGTATCTTTGCAAAGAAAACCCCAAGTGGAGTCATGAGGACTAAGACATGACTGAAAATGACAACAATAAGAGGAGAGTTTAGAAGGAAAGATAACAAGTTTATTTATGGATAGGTTGAGTTCAAAATATATTTAGTTTGAAATGTCCAATAGGAGATTGATGATGCAGGCTTCCGGACCAGGTTTAGGGACTTCTATAAAACTACAGTAAGACTCAATTCCAAAATCCTATCCCATTCTCCATCCCATGCCTCCAAGCCTTGGTATTATATCCCATTTGTGGTAGCCCATGCCCCTTGATACCTAGTTCCCTATCACTTTGGAATTTTAGCCTGTTTTCAGTTTTATGATCCAGGGTCCAGAAGGAATCTATGCACTGGGGTGGAGTCAAGATGGTGGAGAAAAACCAGGAAGTTGCATGAGTCCTCCCTAGTTTACCTTGGAAACATTAAATCAACCCTCTAAACAGATTCTGGAGCTATAGAACCTACAAAAAGATGGAATGAAACAATTTTTCAGCTTAAGATAACTTAGAAAGACTTCAGGAAAGGTCTGTCTCACTTGGGTCTCACTTGTCTCCTTGGGTAAAAGAGGAGTGCAGCCCAGTGCAGATAGCGTACGGGCAAGCCAGTTGGAGGATGTTAGTCACAGAATAGATCAACAACTGAGGGCCCTTGATCCTGGCTCAGTGGGCCAGTGCCACAGCAGGCTATCTGTGGGGCTTCCAGCCCTAGTGCAGAAGGCAAACTGCCAGTCCAGGAACGCCCACCACAACAGGTGCAACTAGGCTTGGCCACCCCAAAGTGGTAGGCAAGCTACCAGCATCAGAGGCCCTGCACACAGAAAGCCAGTGACCAGACCCCGGGCCCCCAGCACAAGAAAGTTAGGACAGTGTCCCCTGTGCCCCAGGAGCAGAGCTCAACTTTAAAAGTCTTTAAATAATAATAAAAAACTTTAACTAGACCAAAAATGAATAAAAAATAGAAAAGAGCCATGACCATAGAAAGCTACTATGGTGACAGGGAAGATAAAACACAAACTCAGAAGAAGACAATGATGTCAAAGTGCCTACATGCAATGACTCAAAGGGGAAGAGGAATTAGTCTCAAGCCCCAAAAATCTTCTTGAAAGAGCTCAAAAAGGATTTTCAAGGCAAAGTAAGAGAGGTAGAAGAAAAAGTGTCAAAAGAAACAAGCATTATGCAAGACAGAGTCAACAGCTTGGAAAAGGAACGACAAAAATTGACTGAAGAAATTGATTTAAAAATACAATTGGCGAACTGGGAAAAAAAATCTGCTGAAGAAAACAACTCCTTCAAAAGTAGAATTGGCCAAATGGAAAAGGGGGCAAAAGCTAACTGAATAAAATAATTCCTTAAAATTGGAATTGAGACAAGTGGAAGCTAATGACTCTGAGATATTAAGAATCAATCAAACAAGAACAAGAGAATGAAAAAACAGAAGAAAATGTAAAATACTTCATTGGAAAAACAACTGACCTGGAAAATAGATCCAGGAGAGATAATTTAAGAATTATTGGACTACCTGAAAGCCACGATTAAAAAAAAAGCCTGAACAGTAGCTTTCAAAAAATTATTAAGGAAAACTGCCCTTGATACCCTAGAACCAGAAGGTAAAATAGTCATTGAAAGAACCCACTGATCACCTCCTGAAAGAGATCCCAAAATGAAAACTCCAAGGAATATTGTAGCCAAATTCCAGAACTATCAGGTTAAGGAGAAAATGCCGCAAGCAGCCAGAAAGAAACAGTTCGAATATCAAGGAACCACAGTCAGGATTACATAGGACTCAGCAGCTTCTACATTAAAGGATCAGAAGACTTAGAATATGATATTCCAGAAGGCAAAGGAGCTTGGATTACAACTAAGAATCAACTACCTAGCAAAACTGAGCATAATCTTTGAGGGAAAAAGATGGATATTCAATGAAACAAAGGACTTTCAATATTTCTTGAAGAAAAGATCATAGCTGAACACAAAATTTGATCTTCAAATACAAGGCTCAAGAGAAGAATAAAAAGATAAGCAGGAAAGGAAAAAAAAAACATTTATTTAATAAGATTAAACTATTTACAGCCCTACACAGGAAGATGATGCTTGTAACTCTTGAGAACTGTATCTCTATTGGGGCATTAGAAAGAATATACATAGACAGAAGATGTGGGTATAACTTGACTTTTATGGGATGATATAAAAAAATTAAGGGGTAAAAAAAGGATTGTACTGGGGGAAGAGAAAAGGGAGAGGCAGAATAGGGTAAATTACATCACATGAAAAGGCACAAAAGACCTATTATAGTAGAGGGAAAGAAAGGGGGTGATGAGCATTGTTTGAACCTTACTCTCACAAGATTTGGCTCAAAGAGGAAATAACATACACACTCAGTTTGGCGAAATTTATCTTACCCTATAGGGAAGTGGGAGGGGAAAAGGGAAAGAAAAGGAAGGTGGGGAGCTGATAGAAGGGAGGGCAGATTGAAAGAGGTGGTAGTCAGAAGCAAACACTGGTGGGGAGGGACAGGTTGAAAGGTGAGAGAAAAATATAAATGGGCAAAAATAGGATGGAGGGAAATAACACAGTAATCATAACTGTGAATGTGAATGTGATGAACTCTTCTATAAAACAGAAGCAGATCGCATAGTGGATTAAAAACCAGAATCCTACAATATGTTGTTTACAAGAAACACATTTGAAGCAGAGAGATACACACAGAGTAAAGGCAAAAGGCTGGAGCAGAATAAATTATGCTTCAGCTGAAGTAAAAAAATAAAAGCAGCAGTAGCAAACCTGATCTCAGACAAAAACAAAAGCAAAAATAGATTTAATTAAAAGAGATAAGGCAGGAAGCTTTATTTTGCTAAAAGGTACCATAGACAATGAAGAAATATCAATACTAAATTATGCATATATATATGTAGTGGTGTAGCATCCAGTTTCTTAGAGGAGAAGTGAAGTGAGTTACAGGAAGAAACAGACAGCAAAATTATACTAGTGGGGGACCTCGACTTCTCCCTCTCAGAACTAGATAAATCTAACCACAAAATAAGAAAGAAGTTGAGGAGATGAATAGAATTTTAGAAAAGTTAGATATGATAGACCTCTGGAGAAAACTGAATGGAGATAAAAAATAACATATTTTTTTTCTCAATGATACATGGCACTTACACAAAATTTGACCATGTATTAGGGCATAAAAACCTCACAATCAAATGCAGAAAGGCAGAAATATTAAATGCATCATTTTCAGATCATGATGCAATAAAAACTACACATAATAGATAGATAGGATAGATTAAAAATTAGTTGGAAACTAAATAATCTAATCCTAAATAATGAGTGGGTCAAACATCAAACCACAGAAACAATCAATAATTTCATCAAAGAGAACAACAATAATGAAACAACATACTAGAATTTATGGTATGCAGCCAAAGCAGTTCTTAGGGAAAATTTTATATCTTTAAATGTTTACATGAACAAAATAGAGAAAGAACAATCAATGAGTTGGGCATGTAACTAAAAAAGCTAGAAAAAGAACAACTAAAAATCCCCAATTAAATACCAAATTAGAAATTCTGAAAATCAAAGGAGAGATTAATAAAATTGAAAGTAAGAAAACTATTGAACTAATAAGTAAAACTAAGAACTGGTTTTATGAAAAAATCCAATAAAATAGATAAACCTTTGGTCAATTTGACTGAAAAAAAGAAAGAAGAAAACTAAATTACCAGCATAAAAAATTAAGAGTGAATTCACCACCAATGAAGAGGAAATTAAAGCAGTAATTAGGAGATATTTTGCCCAAGTTATATCCCAATAAATCTGACAACCTAAGTGAAATGAATGAATATTTACAAAAATATAAATTGCCCAGATTAATAGAAGAGGAAATAAAATACACAAATAACCCCATTTTAGAAAAAGAAATTGAACAAGCCATCAATGTACTCCCTAAGAAAAAATCCCCAGGGCAAGATGAATTTACAAGTGAATTCTACCAGACAATTAATTCCAACACTATATGAACTATTTGGAAAAATAGGTAAAGGAGTCCTACCAAATCCCTTTTGTGACAAAAATATGGTGCTAATACCCAAACCAGGAAGAGTCAAAATGGCGAAATAAAATTATAGACCAATTTCCCTAATAAATATTGATGCAAAAATTTTAAATAAAATATTAGTAAAGATATTACAGGAATTTATCATGAACATAATATGATCAGGTGGGATTCATACCAGGAATGCAGGGCTGGTTCAATATTGGAAAAGCTATCAGCATAATTGACCTTGTCAATAAGAAAATAAACAGAAATCATATGATTATCTCAATAGATGAAGAAAAAGCTTTCTAAAAAATATAACACCTATTCCTATTAAAAAAAACCACTGGAGAACATAGGAATAAATGGAACTTTGTTTAAAATGATAAGTAGTATCTATCTAAAACCATCATTAAGCATTATATGTAATGTGGATGAGCTAGAAGCTTTCCCAATAAGATCAGGAGTGAAACAAGGATGACTATTATCATCACTATTATTCAATAATGTGCTAGAAATGTTACTTTTAGCAATAAGAGAAGAAAAAGAAATTGAAGGAGTCAGAATAGGCAATGAAGAAACAAAAACTATCATTCTTTGCAGATGATATGATGATATACTTAGAGAATCCTAGAGAATCAACTAAAAAAGCACCTGAAATAATGAACAACTTTAGCAAAGTTTCAGGATATAAAATAAGCCCACATAAATCATTAGCATTTCCCTATATTACCAACAAAGCCCAGCAGCAAGAGATTGAAAGAGAAACTCCATTTAAAAATAACTGTAGACAATATAAAATATTTGGGAGTTGACACAATTAGAAAACTCTTCTCACACAAATAAAGTCAGATCCAAATAATTGGAAAAACATCAATTGTTTTCAGGTAGGCTGAGCTAGTACAATAAAAATGACAATTCTATCTAGATTAATTTACTTATTTAGTGCTCTATCAATCAAGCTACCGAAAATCATTTTATAGAACTAGAAAAAAATAATAACAAAGTTCATCTAGAAGAACAAAAGATCAAGAATATCAAGGGAATTAATAAAAAGAAATGCAAAGGAAGGTGGCCTAGCCATACCAGATCAAAAACTATATTATAAAGCAGCAATCATCAAAACTATTTGGTACTGGCTTGGAAATAGAGTGGTGGTTTAATGGAATAGGCTAGGTACACAAGATATAGTAGTAAATGACTATAGTCATTTAATGTTTGATAAACCCAAAGACTCCAACTTCTGGAATAAGAACTCGGTATTTGACAAAAACAGCTGGGAAAACTGGAAAATACTATAGCAGAAACTAGGCACAGACCAACATTTCACCCTGTATACCAAGATAAGGTCAAAATGAGTACATGATTTAGATATAAAGTGTGATACCGTTAGCAAATTAAGAGAGCAAGGAATAGTTTACCTGTCAGATCGATGGAAAAATGATGAATTTAAGACCAACAAGAGATAGAGAACACTATGAAATGCAAAATGGATAATTTTTATTACATTAAATTATAAAGATATTAAATTAAAAACAAAACCAATGCAACCAAGATTAGAAAGAAAGTAGAAAGATGGGAAATAATTTTTGTAGCAAGTGTTTCTGATAAGAGCCTCATTTCTCAAATATATAAAGAACTGAGTCAAATTTATAAGAATACAAGTCATTCCCCAGCTGATAAATGGTCAAAGGATGTGAACAGGTAGTTTTCAGATAAAGAAATTAAAGCTATCTGTAGTCACATAAAAAATTCTCTAAATCACTATTGATTAGAGAAATGCAAATTAAAACAACTCTTAGGTACCACCTCATGCCTATCAGATTAGCTAATATGACAGGCAAGGAAAATGATAAATGTTGGAAAAGATATGGGAAAATTGGGATACTAATACATTGTTGGTGGAGTGGTAAACCATTCTGGAGAACAATTTGGAACCATGCCGAAAGGGCTATAAAAACTGTGCATACCCTTTGATCCAGGAATACCCCTACTAGGACTATATCCCCAAAAGATCATAAAACAGGAAAAAGGACCCACACGTACAGAAATATTGATAGTAGCTTTTTTTGTGATGTCCAAGAATTGGAAATTGAGGGGATGTCTCATCAATTGAGGAATGGCTGAACAAGCAGTGGTATATGAATGTGATGGAATATTACTGTGCTCTAAGGAATGATGAGTGGGTGGATTTCAGAAAAACCTGGAAAGATTTACATGAATTGATGCTGAGTGAAGTGAGCAGAACCATGAAAACATTGTACACAGTAACAGCAACATTGTGCGATGACCAACTTTGACAGACTTAGCTCTTCTCAGCAATAAAATGACTCAAGACAATTCCAAAAGGCTCATGATGGAAAATGCTATCCATATCCAGAGAAAGAACTAATGAACTAATGCAGATTGAAGCATACTTTTTTCACTTTTTTTGTTTTTTCTTTCTTGTGGTTTTTCCCTTTTGTTCTGATTCTTCTTTCACATTAGTCATGTGACTAATATGCAAGAATGTTTAACAAGATTGTACGTGTATAACCTATATTAGATTGTTTGCTCTCTTCGGGAGGGGAAGGAGGGAGGGTGAAAAATTTGGAACTCAAATTCTTATAAAAATTAATGTTTAAAACTATCTTTAATGGTCAAAGGATATGAACAGGCAGTTTTCAGAGGAAGAAATTAAAGATATCTATAGGCATATGAAAAAATGCTCAAAATCACTACTGATTAGAGAAATGCAAATCAAAACAACTCTTAGATACCACATCTCTCCTGTCAGATT
>CM053624.1:311695072-311716467 GCA_028646595.1 Phalanger gymnotis
ACTTCCCTCTGCCACTTTGTGGGTTCTGCAGCTCTAGAATTGGTTCAGAGCCATTGTTTTATAGGTTTTTGGAGAGACTTGGTGGGGAGCTCACGCCAGTCACTGCTTCCCAGCCGCCATCTTGGCTCCGCCCAGACTTTTAATCTCTTGTAGCACGGACAGCTCTACATCAAATTTCAGTAGGAAGAAGCTTTGGAGGGCAAGACCTTCACCCTTTGCCCCAAGATTCTGAGCCCCATTCATTCGAGGGGGGAATGATGACATTGTTTTATGTGTTTATCTTGTGTTATCCCTGTTATATTGTTGTGTAAAGTTCTGTTGACACCAGTTATCCCAGAATTCCCATTGTCCTAGTAATGGATATGAAAGATCTTGGGGTTGAATGTACTAGCAATTTAGATTTGAAGATCTTTCCCACTCATTAATAGGCCATGTGACCTGCTTATATCATAGGAAGTCTAAGACATACGTGGTGGGAGAAGCTTCCTGAGAGGAAAAAAAAAGTTATGTTGAGGAAATGGAGAGAGAGATGTTATGGCTGTTAATGGCCGTAGTGATAGTTTGAGCTGAGGTAAAGAAGGTTGACCTGTGATAGCTGAACAGACTGTGATAGCTGTACTGTGAGTTTATTTTTGGGAAGGCCCCAGCAGGGGGTCAGAGAGGTTTTGGCATGGCGAGGTTCTATGTTGTGATATTGTGTTTTAAGTTCCTTGCTGTTATGATAAAGTGGGCTAACTTGTTGTGGAAGCTGAACATTTTGTTATAGAATATGGTTCTCTGGTGTCTGAATAAATATTTTACTTCTACCTTCTATATGGAGAGTCTCTCACACTTTGTGATACAGAACTACATAGATATATTCACAATTATCATTGATGTTTTGTTTGTTGCCTTACTGACATATGCACCCATACCTACACTAACAATACTTGAAATTTGAGTTTCCATGCATCAGAAAGGAGGAGAGAAGTGCTATGGAAGGCCTGATCTAGGAAGGCTTCCAGGAGGAAGAGAAGGAAGAGAAGGAAATATTTGAGGTGGTCTTTAAAATCCATTGAGGCTGAATGAGACCATAGAGGCTACCCCAGGAAGCATGTGACTACATATTCCCTGGAGACTTCCAAGGACTCCAAGGTCAAGGTAGTCCCTCTACATTGGCTCTACATTAGGGCCTTCTAGATCTGAAGTTCTATGAAAAGGATGAGCAATGATGGACCGTAGTCCTATGGGAAGGATAAAGACTAAAGCAGAAGGGTAGAGAATTCCATTGCTTGGGCCATTGGGCATGACCTATAGTCTGGTTACTTCTGGCCATATGTTGGGGGAGGAGGGGTTTAGAATAATACTCTAGTTCTCACATGGTCCCTTGGTCAATTCTAGCCCAGGGACAGCAGAAAGGGGGTAGAGTGCTACATTTGATAAAAGAAGAGTGTTCTAGTTAGTAACTCACTTAGATATAATCCTCCATGTAATAGTGGTGAGGGGTGAAAAGGAATGAGCCTTCTCTACCCTGAAATAATAGCAGTAGTCTAGAGAGTGGGGATGGGGGCGGAGTGGAGCTGCTACCTCTCTGTGTGTTTCCTTCCCTTTGCTAAATAACCTTGTGAACACAAAAGGTCAGGAAATCTGTAATTGGTAGCAGCAGCTGGTGTTTTCTTCTCTGGCACCCAGGCAGCAGGGAGGAGATGGTACTTAAGCAGCTGTAGGGGTGGGCTGGCACCATAGGCAGTAGTTACTGGAAATGGTTTTAGTTGTAGCAGCAGCAGGAACAAGCTGGTGGTGGCAAAGAAAATGGAAAGTGTGTGTGTGTGTGTGTGTGTGTGTGTGTGTGAGAGAGAGAGAGAGAGAGAGAGAGAGAGAGGGAGAGAGAGTGACTATTGAAAAGATCTGCTTGGTGTTTGATTGGACTGTGCTCAGTGGAGGTGAAATGTAAACTGGCTAATTATCAGCCTTGCAAGAACTGTTTACATCCCATGGGACTTAAATATTAATCTTTTGGCAGATTGTATTAATTCCGATGTTAATCATTCTGTGATACACACTATGACTCACACGCTTAGCAATCCTTTTTCTGGGTGAGAATAAACTAACTGTCCCATACCCAATTTATGTTTGTACTTTTGAGTACTTTTTTTTTTCAACTGATTCCTCCTTTGTTCAGTGGAATCCTTCAGGTCATTTCAGGGTTGCATTTCAACAAACTCTAAAGTTGCATTCTGGATCTGGGGCCCCAGAGTTTTCCCTTAGAGCCAAAAATAGAAATGTCCTAGAATTGCTAGGGTAAGGTTGAGGAGCCAATCCATGAGAATCCATGAGAAGTGAGGTGCCCACTTACTTTATTGAGAAGTAAGGAAACTGAGGAGCAATGAACCCTGAGTAAAGAGATAAAAGACCAAGATTGGTACAGGTTGCCAGTCCCTGTGACCTCAGTTGAGTGGGACCTAGCTGCCCACCATACTAGAAAAGGATGGGTAGATATTTAGTAGGTGAAGATAGAGAAAGGACGTTCTAGGCAGAGGAAAAGGCCTGAGCAAAGACAAGGAGGTGGGATTCCACTCTCTTGTGTTGTATTGTAGCAAAAGAGAGTTGGCTAGTCAGGTACAGCCTTGGCCTCATTCTTGCCTCCTTACCCTCACCCATCCTCTCAAGATGCCAAATCTTGTTTCTCCCTCTATGATATCTCTTGTATATATCCCTTTTTCTCTTTCTGCTTCTACTACCATCACCACCATCACCCTAATTCAGGACCTTAACACAAATTACCTGGAGTATTGCAATACCCTACTAATTGGCCTGCCTACCTCAAGTCTCTCCCTACTCCAATCCATCCTCCAAACAGCTGCCAAAGTGCCTTTGCTAAAACGTGGGTCTGACAGCATCACTTCCCTTATTGATACACCTTAGTATCCTGTTACCTCTAGGATCAAATATAAACTTCTCATCCGGACTATAACGTCTTTTACATCTTGAGCCCAACTTGCCTTTCCAGCCTTATTACATGTCACTCACCTTCATGCACTCTAGGGTCCAGGCAATCTGGATTTTTTACTGCTTTACGTGGTCTTCCATTTCCCATCTACAAGCCTTTGCATTAGCTATGCCCCATGCCAGAAATGTATTCTCTCCTCCCCTCTCTCCCTTTCAGAATACTTAGCTTATTTGTCACCTCCATAAAATCAGGCTTTTCCTGATCCTCCCAGCTACTAATGCCCTCCTTCCAAAAAAATCACCTTGTATCTATTTTGCACATACTAACACAGGATGTAAGCTCTTAAGAGCATTAACTGTTTCACTTTTCCTATATCAAAGTAAAATGAACCATCTATACATCATCATCATCATCATCAGAGTGAGCATTTATTTATCTCTGTAAGGTTTGCAAAATACTTTACACGTGTAATCTAATTTGATCCTTACAAAGGTCAGTCAGTCAATAAATATTCACAGCCTTGTAAGGTAGGTACTATTAATAAGGAAGATTAGTCTGCCAGTAGTCTGCAGGGATAGATAGGTGATGCCCAGCCTGGAGTCAGGAAGACTAATCTGGCCCCAGACACTTACTAGTTGTATGATCCTGGGCAAGTCACTTAACCCCATTGGCCTCAGTTTCCTCATCTGTAAAATGAGCTGGAGAAGGAAATGGCAAACCACTCCAGTATCTTTGCCAAGAAAACCCCAAATGGGGTCATGAAGAGTCAAACACAGTTGACAAGACTGAACCACCACAGTCTATAGAATAGATTAGAGCAGGGCACCGGTGGAGGCAGGAAGGAATGTTAGGAAACTATAATAATATAACAGTCTAGGTGGGCAGGAACAAGGACCTGAATTTGTGCAATAGCCATGAGGACAGAGTCTGAGATGAACACAAAAAAATATTCTAAGGGACAATCAATTAACATTAGGGTGAAATCGTCATTTGATATGAGAGGTGAGAGAATGGGAAGAATCAAAGATAACCCCAAAGAACCAAAGATAACCCAGGAAACCAGACGGGGAGTAGTGGCAGAGATAGAAGAAGTGAAATCCGAAGGAGAAGCTGGCTTAGTGGGAGAGATTATGAGCTCCATTTTGAATTTATTCCAGGAAGCCAGGTAGAGCCAATGAAAGAGCTCTGGGTCTGGAATCAAAGGAATATTTGCTCTGCCACTTCCTAACTTAACTGTATAATTTGGGTCAAGTCACTTCTTTCTGGGCCTTAGCATTAAAATAAGCATAACAGCATTTACACTCCCTGGAATGTAATGAAGAAAGCACTTTTGGTACACCATATATGAATGTACCCCATGAATCTTTCCTATAGGTAGTTAGGGATTCCAATCTGCTTGCTCTCTAGGTATATTGACAGAGATTGCCATCTAGGCCTCTCCCTGATTCCAGTTGCCTATTTTTAAGGCCAGAGATCATGAAGAGCCTGGGCTTGTGTGTTTTGTGGGGGAAGGGGAGGGGAGAACAGCAAATCTTTCCTTCCTTCCTCCTTCTTCCTGTTTAATTCAATCCATTTCTATGGTGGGAAATCTGTCATTTTGGTTGTTGGGTATTAGGCGAGTAAAAAAGCAGGTGACAGACTGAATTTTCACTTTTCACACTAATGTTTAATAAAGTGAAGCCACAATCCTCTCCACTGTGCTCCTATAGGATCCTGTTCCAGCCAAGCCTTATCAGATTGGGAGCCAAAACCACTCAAAGGAGGGCAGGAAGAAGAGAGAGAAAAGACAGAGAGACAGAGACAGAAAGAGACAGATACAGAGACAGAGAGAGAGAGACAGAGATTATTCTGGAAAAGTTTAGTAATCCCTTAGCACTGAGAAACTTTGCCTTACAACTAGACTACAGCAAGCAAAATTCTCATTTCATATCATGCATACATGTGAGCATCCATACACAGAGGCATTCACTTAAGTACATATATGCATATACATATGTGTAGCTCCTGCAGTATCTTACATCTCATAATGTTACCCTAGGTTCAAGATACTCTGTTCATCTCCTTCTTCTCTAAATCATAGCTCATTAGCCCTGCCTTAATGTGTTTACTTTTATTAGTCAGTCATGGGATTTAATTCATTCAAAGCAAAGGTGTCATCATCATCATCATGGTTATCATCATCATCAGTAGCATTTATATAGTTCTTTTAGATTTGCAAAGTACTCATTAAGTCATTTGATAGTATAGTAAGAAAAGTAGCAATGGAAATCTCCCTCCCCATCTATAAACTTGGGAGTATTTTCCCATAAATAGTATATAGTATACATACCTTCAGTGGAGAAGAGTAGGATTGACCGAAGGGCACAGGAGGAGGGAACATCTCTAGCCAAAGTATATTCCTAGAAGGGCAACTCTCACGTTTTATATTCTAAGGCCACTAGTGACTTCTGGTGATATCATCTCTCTGGTCTTTCTTGGCCAGTTCTCTGCACATGGTTCTCAGCTGTGTTTGCACTTAAGTATTTTGTCTCTGCTATTCCCTAGCTTTGCTTCCCTTCCTCTATTCTTGGCTTCAGCTGAAGTCCTCAGAATCCCTAAGAGAAATGGACTTTTCCAATTCTCCTTTAGCTTAGCCACTAGATCCTGAGCTCTGGGTCTTTTAGAAAGGCAGGGCTTCTCCACACCCAAGCATCAGTCAAAGAGGAAAGAAAATCTGAGCTACTTTCTCTCCATAAGGAGATAGATCTCTAAGCTTTCTTTGCTTCCAATGTTGTAAGTTCTTCTTGGAATGCATAACAGCCAGTCAGCTGTTTAGAGCCCACAGGCTCTATCCATCTTTTAACTCCCTTCTGCTAGCAGGATCAGTGTGTCTGTCCTAACCTTCTTTCTGACTTAGGATTAGAAGCCCCTTTTAGATGATTTCAGAAAAACTTGTATGAACTGATGCCAAGAGAAGTGAACAAAAACAGGAGAACAATCTATATTGTACAATATAGTATTGTACAATATTGTAATATTGTAAAGATATAATATTGTAAAGATAATTAACTTTAAAAAACTTAATAATTCTGACCAAAACAATGACCAGCCACGATTCCAAAGGACTCATGAGGAAACACGCCATTCAACTCCAGATAGAGAGCTGATGGACTCAGAGTACAGTTTGAAGTATATTTTCTTCTATTTCTTTCTTTCTTTTTTTAACATGTCTAATGCAGAAATTTGTTTTGCATGCTTATGCATATTTGTAAGGGGTTTTATTTTTCTTGCCTTTTCAGTAGGTGGGTGAGGAGAAGAAAAAGGGGAGGAAGATAATTTGGAAATAAAAATAAAGTGGAATTTTAAAAAATATAATAACAACTTTTAAAAAATGAAAATCCCCTTTAACTCCAGTTGACTACACTTTGCCAACCTGTACCCCTCTTCCCTCTCAAATCATTACAAGGGTTTTTTTCCAATAAAACACAAATGCTCTCTGGGACTGGGGCACCAGGGTTTTTTTTTCCTCAAGTCCTTCCAATCTTTTGGGTACTGTCATGCAAATGAGTCTGAGCAAGCTCAAAAACTAAGCTAAGAAGGCAAGGTCACAGTCTTTCCTGACCCACATTCCTGCCTTTATGACATACTAAACACTAGAGCAAGCCTCCTTCAGCCTACCCTATGTATTTCTGAGGTTCTTGTCTTGAATCCTTGGCTGAATCCTAGGTTTTAGGCTCTAGATTCTTGGAAGCTAGGCAGGAAACCAGATGAAGCCAGCTTTAACCAGCTTGCTAGAGTTCACTGTTGAATTTTCAATGTGAACATGTACACCAGAGATCTACAATTGCTACAAATTAAGGCTTGGTTTGTTGTTTTGTTGTCTGCCTAAACCCTGGTTGTTAAACATTTTGCCAGCACGTCCCTGGATCCAGGAGATCTTCACAACCTGCGTGATCTTGGGCAGATTGATTCACTTCTCTGGGCCTCATTTCCTTCCTGTACAAAATAAAGGGGGTATGGTGTGGAGAGTGGTAGACTAGATGACCCTGTGAGCCAACTGATTATGTGCATGGTGACTTTCTGAAAGCAAGCCGTAGTTGTACTAGATTCTTCTGGTTATCCAGAGAAAGAGGCTTCTATTATTACCTGCTCAGGGGACAAAATTCAGACACAAGAATGAAGTAGAGAAACACCCAAGGGGCAACAGGGATACAAATGGTGCATATAGACCAAACCAGATGCACAGAAGGATCTCGGAAAGACCTAACTGGGTTAATACCAGAGGGCTCCCTGGAAGAGGAGGCTCCCAAGCATTAGAACAATTGTGAAGGCTGACAATTGGTGTGCGGAGCAGGAAAGCAGTAGCTGGTGCCAATAACCCTGATGAGGGCAAGTCTTTCTCCTCATCATTGGGCTGCCAGTTATCAGCTTAGAGCAGACTACCCAGGGTTCTTTCTGAGCTGGTGTTTCTAAATTAGTCATCGTATTGTGAAGGTGATTGTATTGTCAGGAAAGAAAATAAAGGTTCTTCTTTCATAATTTTTCATGGTGTTTGCTACATGGTAAGTGCTTAGTAAATGTTTGTGGACTGACAAGTGAGCCAGGTGGCACATCTCTGTGTCAGAGCAGTTCAACTCAGAGGAGTTTGATTACCTGACTGGTTTTCCTTATGCGTCTCTGGGGAGAGTCTTGTATAATGGCTTATGCCGTCAACTAAAGGAGGTCTTGAGAAACAGTATATATCATAGGGTCTGGGGATGATGATCTTTTGGGTCAAAAGGTCAGTGGAAGTTTGCATCATCTTCTGTTCCATTTCCTATTCTCTCAGACTTGCTAATGCCAGAGGTCCCAGGACCCCCCAGGACCTCATCTGTCAGAGAATGGGAGACCTTGATGCTAAGCCAGTTAGACTTATTCAGTGACTGATACTGAAGAAGGGGAAGTTATCCCCTACAGAAAGGATTCATAGGAAAATATAGAGGCTGAAAGATTTGGGACTGGACAAGGGACCACACAAGAAAGGGATGCACAAAATCCCAGGATTTAGAGCTAGAAAGCCCAATCCTCTCATTTAAAGGGAAGAAAACAGACCTAGAGAGGTCAAGGGATTTGCCCATGGTCATACAGGTAGCAATAAGCAGCAGAAGTGGGATTCCAACCTTGGTCTCCCAACTCAAAGTGTGGATTCTTTCCACTTATTCTGTTTAGATTCTACAAGGCAGAGAGGCCCCTCCTCCAGCCGGGACTTCACTTCCCAGCCCCAGGCTGAGCCTCAATTGCTGGTGGCTCTGCTCTGGTGACCTTCCTGTCATCTCTCCCACACCAGGAAAAGTAAACACCTGCGTATTGTGTCATGTCAGCAGCCCCTTTCTGTGTCTAACTGTCACAGCTCCAGGCTTTGGGCTCAGACTAGAGGGGATAGAACAGAAGGAGTTGGGGGAAGGGCTGAAAACTTTCTTTTCTTTTCCAGAACACACTGTGACCTGCCCCATGAATGGGCTCTTTGTGCTTCTCAGGGGACGGGCAACGTCACCAGCCTCCTAGAGTTGGAAAATGAAGTCCAGGCCTTTGGGGCCCAGGGCTCTGCCCACATCCCAGGAAAGAAGATGCCTATTCAGCCTAGACTGGGCCAGACCTGGGAGGGAGCAATACAGTATAGGGGAAAGAACTCTGGATCTGGAGTCAGAAGGCCTGGGTTCAAATTCTGACTTTGCTCTATTACCTTGGGCAAGTCTTTGGGCCTCAATTCTCAATCTGCAAAATATTGGGATTGGAGGAGAAGATATCTAAGGTTTCTTTAAGCTCTAAGTACACACTCTATGTCCCTCTGGGAGAGAAAAGAACCTAGGCAGGGAGCTCTAAAATAGTGGCTTGAGTCTTAGTTCTACTACTAGCTCCCTATGAGATTTGGGGCAAGGATTTTCCATCTTTAGGCCTCAGTTTTCCTATCTATAAAATGATGGGGCCAGATTAAATGATCTCTAAAGTTCCTTTGAGCTCTAAATTACATGGTCCTATAAGACCCCACGGCTTTCTCTATCTGGGACCCTCTCCCCTTTCTCTCTGTGCCTGGACATCCCCCTACCTATAAATAAAAGTGAGAGCTGAGATCTGATACACCCAGAACATCTCTTCTGCAGTAGCCAAAGGCTCTGGGAGCAGAGGAGGAATGTTGGGGTGTTGCCAAGCTGAGGGCTTCCTGAGTCTCCCCTTCCTTGGCACTGAGCCCTCCCCACCCCTACTTCCATTCCTGGCACTTAACTTGCCACCCCCGGCTTGGGGGCCACTTAACTCAGTCTCAATGGAGCCATTGAAGATTCTGGAGAAATTTTCCCCACATGTCACAGTCCTCTCCCTTGAGGCTCCCAGGGCTAGCCTTGCAGCCCCCTCAGGGTGGGAGAAGGGAGGCCTGGGGTGGGGTTGACTTTGGTCTTACTAGCAACAGCTTCTGCACAGTCCTGAATTGGACTATCCTAGGACTTCAGAAAGGACCATAAAAAGAACTCAGGGAAGTGGAAATTGCTCTGGGATAAGGAAGGGGGGGGCCTTCAAGATCTCTGGGCCCCAGCAAGAGCAGGGAGGCTTGAGAGAGAATTTGAAAAGTCAGCCTGTATGAGCGAGACCGATCATACAGCTGCCTGGGCTGCCTCACCCTTGACTCATTTGGATTCTCCAGCTTGTCCTGGATCTGCCCCAATATTCTCAAAGTTGGGACAGGGTGTTTAGAAAGATTCCCTAGCTCTGTCTTCCCAAAGCCCCCAGGATCGTAGAATCTCAGAACTTCAAACCTGGGAGAGGAGGGAAGGGGAGAAGAGAGAGCCAGAAAGGCATTATCCAGAAACTGTCTAGGGCAATGGGTCCTACAGGGGCAAAGAAAGAGGATGATAATGATGCTATAGTGGTAAGAACGTTGGATTTGGAATTAGACGGCCTGGTTTGACCTAGACTTTAACACTGACTATCAGTGTGACTTTGGCCAACTCCTTTTTCCTCTCTCAGTTTCAGTTTTCTCCTCTGTAAAACAGAGGAATCAGATTAGAATTTGGATGATCTCTAAGGAAGGGCCATTCGGTTCTACGGACTATGATCCTACAGTAATAACTCACTTTAGGGTCTTCAAAACACTTTTTCCCACAATAGCCCTGTGAGGTGGGTGCCGCAAATATGACCTCCATTTTTACAGATGAGGAAACTGGATCCCAGAGAAGTAAAGTGATTGCCCAAAGTTATACAGTGACAGTTTCAGTATTAGAGCTGGGATGTAAACCAAGGTCTGCTGGCTCCAAGTCTGGTGCTCTTTTCCATTATAAATTTCCACTGTAAAATAAAGACAATAATAGCACCTATCTCCCAGTGTCGTTGTGAGGCTTAAATGAGACAACATTTGTAAAGTGTTTAACACAACTCCTGGCACATAGCGGGCACTTAATAAATGTCTCTTTCTCTTTTCTTCTTTCTTTCTTGCCTTCCTTCTTCCTTCTTTCCTTCCTTTTTTCTCACCCTCCCTCCCTCCTTCTTTCCTTCTCTCTTTTCCTTTCTCCTTCTTTCCTTCCTTCCCTCTATCTCTCTTTCCTTCCTTCCCCCATCCCTTTCTCTTTCCTTCCCTCTATCTTTTTCTCCTTCCTTCTCTCTATCCCTCTCTCCTTCCTTCCTTCCCTCTATCCCTCTCTCCTTCTCTCCTTCCCTCTATCCCTCTCTCCTTCCTTCCTTCCCTCTATCCCTTTCTCCTTCCTTCCCTCTATCCCTCTCTCCTTCCTTCCTTCCCTCTTTCCCTCTCTCCTTCCTTCCTTCCCTCTATTCCTTTCTTTTTCCTTCCTTCCTTCCTTCCTTCCTTCCTTCCTTCCTTCCTTCCTTCCTTCCTTCCTTCCCTCTATGCCTTGTTCCTTCATTCTTTCCTTCTCTCTATCTCTTTCTCCTTCCATGTTCATAGTTTTAAATCCATTTGCAGGAGTATAGGATTTAAAGCTGAACAGTTCTTGAATAAGAGCTAATAACAACTAGGATATACATTGTACTTTAAGATTTACGAAGCGCTGGATATATGCCATCTTATCTGATCCTCACAACAGCCTTGTGAAGAAGTAGGTGATGTTATTACTCCCACTTTGCAGATGAGGGAACAAGCTGAGAGGAATTAAGTGACTTGCCCAGGGTCACTCAGCTAGTAAGTATCCAAGGACAGATTTGAGTCCAGATCTTCCTGACTCTAGGTCTAGCACTCTAACCACTACACCGCCAAGTTGTCTCAGTGGCCTTTAAACCATCTTGTTCAGCTCCCTTGTTTTACAGATGAAGAAACTGAGGCCCACAGAGGCTGATCAACTTGCCTAAAGTTACATGGTTATGAAGTAGCAAAGTCTGGGTGTCAAGTTGGGATCAGATCCTCCAATTTCCAGGCTAGGATCCTTTGCATTCTACTATGTTGTTTCCCTGGTTCTAGTTTAGATTTATCAATCACTGGTTGAGGCGACTTTGGACAAAGTCACTTCCCCTCCTTGAGTCTCAGTTTCATTTATAATATGAAGATATGAAGAAGCTGGATTATGTATTGGCTCCCCCTATAGAATGTAACCTCCTTGAGGACAGGGATTGTTCCGTGTTTGTCTGCTTGGTGTTCCAGGCAACTCTCTGACCAGAAGTTGCTGAGCAGTTACCCATCTGCCATGGTGGAGGGAGTTGCTTCATCTAGAATTTCATACCAATGAAATCACAGATCTGGACCAAACACCAAAAAATACCCATTGTCTAGCACCATGCCTGGTATACAGCAGGTGCTTAATAAATGCTTGCGGACTGATGGATTGACTAGAATATCTCTAAGGTCTCTTCTAACTCTGTGGATAGCTAGAATTTGAGATGTGGCCATAAGGGGATTGTTAGCCCAAAGAGAAGACTGAGGAATTTCCTCTAATAAAAAGGTTAATCTGGCTGACCCTCATTCCTTTGGGACTGAGCCCTACCCAATGAATCCCTACACCCAGTATTTAGCATAGCCTGGAGCCTGGAGAAACCTCTGTGGGTGGGACAATTTCTTAGCCTCTTAGTCTATTTCTTTCCTCTCTCCAGAAACTCCAGACTTCCCCCTAAACCCTTCTCCCCTCTTCTCTGGCCCCAGTCCCTTAAGGGCCTATAGGAGATTCTTGGAATGTGATTGAGATCTCCTCTATTCTGAAGGACTACAGGTCAGGGCAGGACCACTCCCCCCCCCCAAACCCCATGACATCTTATCTCCCATCACCCTATCCCCACCCCCCAGGTCCACCCACCACATTCCTCTGGGGGGCCCAGCCAGCTCAGAGACCTCAGTATGGGTTTGGCCTCTGCCCAAACCCCAGTCCCCACAGGCCTGCAAAGGGCTGTGAGCAGAGCTATACCCTGGAGTTTGCTGATTTGGCTGAGCCAAGAACTCAGTGATGAAGTCTCCTTTTCAGGAGGCAAAGGTCTCTTCTGGCAATCCACCCCACTTCCTTTCACTTCTCCCCATGGAGGTCCATCCAGACTCCTCTGTCTGGCTTTCCAAGGCCTCCCACAATGACAGATCTCCAACACTACTCTCTTCACTCAGGAGTCAGAAACTATTCCCCTTAAACTCATCTATCTGTCCTGTCTATTCAGGTCTCACTCTGCTTTCCTTTTCTGGTTCCTTTGCCTAGCCAAGGCTTCCTAAACTTTTTCCACTCTTGACCCCTTCATTGCTTCTTGAATCGTGGGTCAGGACCAGTTTGAGAAGCACCGGATGACTATTCCCCTTAACTATCTGCCCTTCTGGGTACCATCTCTCTCCATTCTCATCCCACTCCCATTAAGCGTAAGAATGTTTGTCTGTTAGTGGTTCTTTGAGGACAGGCCTGTGTCTCCTCTCTCAGCCTAGGAACAGATCTAGAGGTACATGCGTATGCTATGTAAAGGGCTCCTCTAAGAGTAACGGCATTATAGGTGTGGTGGGTCACACTAGTAATCCCTGCTCCTGGGGGAAGCTGAGGCATGTGGATTACTTGAGTTAAGGGTTCTGAGTAGAAGTAGGGCTAGAGCTGATGGTGTATCCACATTAACATCATCACCAAGATGGTGGGCCACTAGACTGCCTAAGGAAGGGTGAACCTGCCTGTATTGAAAAAATAGAACAGGTTAAAGTTTCTGTGCCAAGTACTGCTGGAATCCACCTTTGAGTAGCTTGGTCAAGACAGGGAGACCTAGTCTCAAAACAAAAACAAACAAACAAAAAACCTTTAAATTCCATGGCTCAGAACGTGGGGAATAGCCAAGAGACACCCCCACACAGCCACTGGCATGCATATTTGCCCTTTTCATCCTTAGGAAGTCCCTGTGGGGCTTTGGCCAGAATTGGCTCTGGGTGAGTCCTTTGTCCTTTTCCTGGACTTCCTGGAGTTTTATCCCGCCTCTTGGTGGCTGGACTCTGCCTGTGGGCCTTTTATCTTAGAGGAAAAGAGCAACCTAAATTTAAGCCCTGAACTTACTGGGTTTACCCTTTTGGGAAATGTCCATAGCTGTGAATGGATGATGAGCCAATTATTATCTTCAGTCCTAATCCTGGGGGTGGCTCCAGGCATCTCAGGTGTCTTTGCTGCTTTTGCCTTCTAGATCCTTGACTCTGGCACTAGCAGCAACACCTCTGGAAGCCAAGTTCCTAATCTGGGGGCCTCAATGTTTCCCTCTTCCTCCCTTGGGGCCGGTGACCTAGCCTGAAGGAAAGAGCTTTAGATTTGTAGTCTGAGGACCTAGGGTTGAATATTGATTCTACTTCTTACTGCTTGTGTGATCGTGAGCCAGTCAGCAACCCTCAACGGGCCTCAGTCTACTCTGAAGTAAAATAAGGGGTTTGAACTAGATGACCACTAAAATGCCTTCCAGGTCTAATCCCTATGAACTCCCAGGTGTCTCTTACTCATGAGGACAATGGCACACAGGCAGCTCAAACTTAACGTGCTCCAAAATGAGATTTTTCATTTTTGTTCCTCAAAAGGTCTTCCTTCCAACTCCCCTATTTCTGCTGAGGGTGCCACCATCCTTCCAGGCTGCTAGGCTTGAAGCCTCAAAGCCACCTTTGACTTCCTTTCCTCGGCCCCCATGAATTGCTGATTCCTGTTGATTCTACTTCCACCCATTTCTCCCATTTATCCCCTCCCCTCTATTCACACCAACACAACCTAAGTTCAGGCCCTCACATTGATCCGTAAAATGGGGATGATACTGTAGCATTTCCTTCACAGGTTTATTTTAAGTAAAATGCTATATGTTGTTATTAATCAGTGTTGTCATCATCATTGCCTCTCACCTAGACTATCAGAACATCTTTCTAACTGGTTCCCTCACCTTCAGTATCTCTTCTCTGTAACCCATCTTTCACATAGTTGCCAAAATAATCTTCTCCCTGCATGGGCCAATAGCCTTCTAACTGGGCTCCTTGCCTTAAGTGTCCTGCATCCATCCACTAGGCTGCCAAGGTGATTCTTCTAGAGAATAGGTTTGATAGGTCACTGCCAAGGCCACTCACTCCCTCTCCCCTCCAGGCCCCATCTATGAACTCTAATGGCTCCCTATTACCTCAGAAACAAATTTAAATTCCTTTACTTGGCACTATAAGCTTTTCATGACACAGCCCTTTCCTATTTTTCTGGTCATCTTGTACGTTACTCTCCTTCACACACTCTTTGTTCCAAGAACAAACGCTGGCCCACTTGTAATTCCTTCAATATGATACATCTTCCCTCTCTGCTTTTGCACTTGCTATCTCTCACCCATAGAATTCACTACCTCCACACCTTTGCCTCTTCCTTTCCTTGACTTCATGCAAGGTGGCGCAAATCCAACCTACTCCAGACAGCCTTTCCTGGTCCAGCCCCAACACCCCACCCCCACCCCCAGCAGGCTAATGCTTTCCCTTCCATCCACTCTGTCTATCTTTTATCTGCATAGTTGTTTACATGGTGTCTCTCCCAATGGCACAAAAACTGTTTGTAATTTGAGGGATAGCACAGAATTGGAAACAAAGTAGATGCTTGCTGATTGGGGGAATGACTAAAGTCACTATGGTGCATGAATGTGATCGAATTTTAATGTGCATTAAGAAATGATGCTTCCTTTAAGAATCAGTTCAGGTAATAAATTAAAAAAAAATAAAAAAAAAAAAGAATCAGTTCAGGTGCTGCCAATTCCTCCATGGAGCTCGTCTCTGATTTCTTCAGCTGAAAGTGAGCTCTCCCTTCCCAGACTGTAGAAGTCTCACACCCCTGTTAGATTTCAATTTCTGGGAAGGCAAAGATTGAGTCACATTTCATCTTTCTTTGGAGGGAAGCAGGGCATGGGCGGGAAGGAAAGGAATAAGCATTTCTATAGAGCCTACTATGTACTACTACTACTACTATTTGTGTAGAGCCTACTTAGCACCAGGCTCGGCCCTAAGTGATTTTTACAAATATTTGATCCTTACAATAACCTACTGTGAGGAAGGTGCTCTTATTATCCCCATTTTACAGATGAGAAAACGGAGGCAAACAGAAGTTAAGTGATTTTTTTTTCCCAGGGTCACAGAGCTAGTAAGTGTCTGAGGCTGGATTTGAATTCAGGTCTTCCTGACTGCAGTGCTCTATCCACTGGACCATCATCAGTGGTTGCCTCTGAAAACCCACTGCCTCACATAAAGCCTTGTACAAAGAAGGTGCTTGATAAGTGTTTCTTAAATTGGATAATACAGACAGCCATGCAGTATAGTGGATAGAATATTGGACCTGAAGTCGGGAAGAACTGAGTTCAGATCTGATTCAGACTTTTACTAGCAAGTCACTCAACGTTTCTTGACATCAGGTTCCTCATCTATAAAATGGGGATAACAATAGCACCTATCTCTTAGAGTTGTGATGTAGGATAAAATAAGATAATATTTGTAAGGTGCTACACAAAACTTAAAGTATTTTGTGTATGTAGCTATATAAATGCCAGATATCATTTAAAATGATAATTGAATTGGTAACCTCTCATAGGTATGTAGCTCTTTATAATTTCCAAACTTAAAAAAAATCTATCTTTTCACTGGATTCTATAAGGCTGTAAGTTGTGCAGGGATTTTATTCCCATTTTGTAGATGGAGAAACTAGATCTCAGAGGAAGTGACTTGCCCACAGTCACACCAAAAGTTAGTGGAAGAACCTGAAGTAGATTGGATCATCTGGTTGAAATGGATACCTCCGGGCATTAGAGTAATGACTCATTTAATTTTCAAAATTTTTATTGATACCTTTTGCTGTTATGCCACACTCATTTCCCTACTTCTCTATCTCTAGCAAGCCAGTCTTTGTGAGAAAAGTTTAAAAACAGAGGGGAAAGGGGGGGCAGCTAGATGGCACAGTGAGAAGAGCACTGGCCCTGGAGTCAGGAGGACCTGAGTTCAAATCCAACCTCAGACACTTGACATACTTACTAGCTGTGTGACCTTGGGTGGGTCACTTAACCCCAATTGCCCTGCCTTCCCCCTCCAAAAGAAAGAAAAACAGAGTGGGAGGGGGAGGGCAATTTAGCAAAACCACCCAACAATATTTGATACTGTATCACATTACCCTGCCTGGTGAATGTAGCAAAGAGTAGGCTGCTTCAAGCTTACTGTGAATTGTACTCTTTCTGGTGGATTTTTAATAATTATTAAAATATTTCAGCCATTAGTACTTCCTTCATAACTGCCCCACCCCTCCCCGTAAGGTAGGTAAGATGAGCTACAACATCTCACAAATGAGGAACATATAGCTTAGTGTGATTAAAAGATGCATGCATGGTTACTTAGCTAGTTAATAAAACCCAAGGCACAAAGCCAATGGCCTTGGGTTTCCATGGATTGGGTTAAATTGTGGACTCTTCTCATAAATTATTGTCTTTGGCTTAACTTGGAATTTGGTTCATTTTTCCCTCTGTAGTTTCTTAAACATGGTACTCTATCTCCCATCTTGCTTTTACGCTATCACTCATACCTGGAATGATCTACTCCTTATCTCTGCCTCTTAGATTCCTGGACTTCTTGCAAGACTCTGCTTAAATATATCCTACTCCAAGAGGCCTACCCAATATGTTGAGGCTCTTCTTCTCTTATCCCACTATGGGGAAAGCATTCAGGATCTCTAGAAATTTTAGGCCCCTCTTTTTTCTGGTGAGTGCTACCTCAAGCAAGATCAGCAAACATTTATTGAGAACTTACTATCAGTCAATACTTGAAGAATTTAATTCAGACTATTCACTGGAAGGATAAATACTAAAGCTGAAGCTAAAATATTTTGGCCACATAATGAGAAGTGAGACTCATTGGAAAAAAAAAACAACCTTGATGTCAGAGAAGATTGAAGGCAAAAGGAAAAGGTGATGGCTGGGAATGAAATGGATAGATGATATCATTGAAGCAACAAACATGAGCTTGGACAGATTTTGAGAGACAGTGGAGGACAGATAGAGTTGATAACCATTTCTCTCTGGACCAGCACAGTCCACACAATTCACATTACCTTTGAAAAGCAAAACCCAGCTTTGCTCCTCCCCATTGTGGTTCTGTTCCTTGCTGATCCTTGTATCTGACTCTCTAGTCAGGTCCAGGAACTTCTATGCTGCTGGCTACTGCTGCTCCAGTATTGACATATAAGTGACTTCCCCAGGGTCACACAGCTAGCAAGTGTCTGAGGCAGAATTTGAACTCACATTTTCCAAGTCTAGCACTCTACCGTGCCACCTGGCTGCTTTTAAGAATAGGACTCAGGATATAGGCTCTACATCATCATTGGCCAATAGGGAAAGGAAGGGAAAGGGGCGATAGTAATGTGGAGATAGACTGGCATAGCCAGCCTAGGTCTTGGCCTGCCTATAATCCAGGATGGAACTCAGTCCTTGGGACATCATCCATTACCCTTTCCTACAGGGGAAACTGGGCACCTGACCCTGAGTCCAATTCTATTTGTTCCAGACACTTTTCATACTTTCCAAGGTCACATTTGTCTGATATGAAATTAAGGCTGGAGCCAGAGATATCCAGGCACTTGGTCAGTTTTCATGCGTACAGTGGCCTATGAGGAAAAGGAAGGGGAGACAGAGGAGAGCTCTGTCTTCACAGAGACCCTGGTTTGAGGTGGAAGACAGTCTAGGGGAAAGGACATGGTCTTTAGGAAGACAGAATCACACACGTGGAAGAGGGTTAAAGGCTCGACCAGGACTTGCAATTTCATTGGTATAAGGCACTCCCAGGTGAGGAAATTCCCTCTACCAATACAGGTTGGCACCTTTACTGCAATTTATAGTCCTGGAGAATTGCCTAAAGCATCCAGAGGTTAAGTGACTCACCCCCTTCCTTTCCTACCAGTTCTCACAGCCAGTACATATCAAAAGTGAAAAATGACCCAGGTCTTCCAGAGGCTCCAGAAGTAGATATTGTACCAAGGTTACCTCTCTGTATTATGTTCTAAGGAATAAAAGCATTTCGGTGGGGTAGTACAGTGGATACAGTACCAGGCCTGGAGTCAGGAAGACCTGAGTTCAAATCTAGCCTCAAGACACTTAGCTGTGCAACCACATTTCACCTTTGTTTGCTTCAGTTTCTTCATCTATAAAGTAGGGATAATTAATAGCACCCTATCTCCTAGGGTTGATGTGGGGATTGATAAGATAATATTTGTAAAACTCTTTGCATAGTGCCAGGGACATATTAAGTGTTAGACAAATGTAAGCTACTATTAGTATTATTAGGAAACACTAAGTCACTAAGACTGATTAAGTGATTAATATGGACAGAGCCCTGGGCTTCATTCATTCAGGGCCCAGCTCTCCTGTCACCACTGAGGCTTTTGGGTTCCCCCAGCTGGAAGTGATTTTGCTGTGTTCCTACGGTCAGTGTCTACCTGTCTAATGGCTTTTATCACATGATGTATGCCTTGGTTTGCGCAGGTTAAAACATATATATATTTATACATATATATACAATGCAACACATACATATGCACACATACAAATATTTATGTATATACACATATTAAGATATATAAACATATATGTGCATGCCTTGCTTTACACATTAAAACATATTTATATTAATATATCTATATTTATACAATACACATATATACAATGCAATACAGATATACATATACATACATTAAAATATTTGCATATATACACATTAAGATATATAAACACATATGTGCATGCCTTGCTTTATACATGTTAAAACATGTTTATATTAATATATCTATATTTATACGTATACAGATGTATACAATGTATATATACAGATATACACATACACACATTAAAATATTTGTGTATATATACAGACTAAGATATATAAACATATATATGAGTGCACACATTACATGTGGACATATATTAGAACATATGTATAAACACACACATGTACATACACATGCATGCATATATGCAGGTGTTCCATGTATATTTAAGCTATTAAAACTCAAGGTAGAACTAAGATTTTCTGAATAACTGGTATTATGTAAATACATTATACATACTATATAGGTGATATATGGTATACATGCATGTCTATATATTAACATATGCTATATATTATAGCTACTACTATATGTGCTTATACTATATGTGATATACCCATAATGTAAACATATATGTGTATGTGTATACATACAAATATGCATACATATATGCATGCACAGACATACACATACATATGTACATACATGCATGCATGCATACATGCACACATACATACAAATGTACATACATACATACGGAAAGTGTAATGGACTTGAAAGGCAGAAGATGTGAGCTAAAGCTCTTGCTCCAGACACTTAATAATTGGGTGACCTTGGACAAGACATTTCCTGTCTGAGACACAGTATCTTCCGTAGACTGGAGATGATAGTGTTACCCCATGGTACTACTTGGAGGCAAAGCCTTTGTAAAGGGTCATAGAAAAGTGAGCCGCCATAATGATGGCAGGGGTAGCTTGTCTCTTAAGTCCCTCGGGAAACTGTCTTGGGGCTGAGTTCTCGATGAGGGGAGGCAGTTCATTGGGCCAGAAGGGTTAATCATCCTGGAAATGAGGGGCAAAGGACTTGGGTAAGGATAACTGAGCAGGTCACCTGGCCTGGAGTGGGCAGCAGCTGCTATTCCTGGGGCCCTAATCATCCTGTTTGCATGGAAGCTCAGTGCTGCAGAGGGGATATATTTTGGGAACAGTCACTAAGATAGTCCTTGGGGGAGAACATCTTATCAGCCAGAAAGGCTGATAGTGGAAATTGCAAAGAGACAAATAAGGATCTGATGTTAGGAAAAAACTTCCTGACCCAAAGTAGAATGGTTTGTCCCGGTCAGCAGACCATGGGGTGCCCCTCATCGGAGGTTTTCATACAAAGGCTGGTTTACCAGTCAGTCTTTCATCCAGCATTTATTAAACACTATGTGTCAGACACTGTGCTAAGCCACTTGCCAGGTATGTTATTGGGGCAGGGGGGATTCTTGCTCGTGACAGAATAGACTAGATGCCCTCTGAGCCCCCTTTCCAGCTCTGAAATGTTATGATTCTGTGAAAGTTACTGTTAAGTCCTTGTATTTCTGGTGCCTCTGCTGAGGGTTGGGAGAGGGCAAGCCACTGAAAGCTGGGCTGGAGCCCCTGGACACTTGTCCAGAGGCCAGTTTCCCAACAACAGACAGTGCCCCTCCTCTTCCTCCTGCCAGCACCCAGGGCAAACCCTCTGGTCAGATAGGTACCTTTACTCTATTACTTTTTCTCTTAGCAGTTGTGGGTCATTTGGGGAAGGCTCAGAGGCCTGAGCCTTCAGTAGGGTATTTTCTGGGTGACTAGACACAACTATTTCTAACCTATTCTGATTGGTTTAAAGAGAGAAAAGTCTAGAAAAGCAGTGTCATTTAAGTGGGGAAAGTGTCAGGAGACCAAGGTTAGAGTCTCTGCTACAGACTTAAAAGCTGTGTAACTATAGCCAGGTCAGTGTCCCTATGCTTGTGGGAGGGACACCCCTCCTGCTGCACCCCCTCCCTCCCCACCTCCCCAGGGTACAAGTAGAAGGGCATGTGGTCTGCTATTTGAGGCAGAGAGAACATGAGTCTGGGAGCCAAAGGGAGTCCTTGCCTGGGTGGGGCCTTGGCTGGAGCTGGGAGTGAATCACCCCTCTGGCATGTGGCTATGCAAAAGGAAGGCAGACCGGGACTCTGGGCGTCTACACTGATTAAGAGAACAGGCAGACGGTTCAACATTTAAGTGTAGAATGGGGGGGAGGAGGAAGGGAAAACTGGATCTAACTGGTGCAAAAAATTCCTGGACATATTTTAGCTAGGTTGTCCCCAGAACCACAGACTATCAGAGTTGGAAAAGAGAATTTAGTCAGTACCATATCCCCCCAAAGTGGTCATCTAGCTTCCACCCGAAGTCTTCTGGGGCTTTCGCAACAACTCAACCTGATTCAGTTCAGTTCAAAATGCATTTTTAAAATGCCTATTATTTGCCAGG
>CM053624.1:311716967-311746367 GCA_028646595.1 Phalanger gymnotis
CTTTCTTTCTTTCTTTCTTTCTTTCTTTCTTTCTTTCTTTCTTTCTTTCTTTCTTTCTTTCTTTCTTTCTTTCTTTCTTTCTTTTCTTTTTTAACTAGCAATCAGAGTGAACCTAGGGTTGCCAGGAGCCTTAAGGCACGACTAACCTCCCCTATTCCCTGATTCCAGTTACTCTAGTCTCCAGGGGCCAGGGATATTTTCAGTATGGCTACTGAGGGCTTAGGAGCAATCGTCATCCCTATTTTGAAAGCACCCTGTAGGGTCACCCCTGCGCTCAGCCCTCCACTAGCTACATTCACAACAGGGCTTAGATAAGAATGGGGAAGAATGGTGGCTGTTCAGGAGTGAGCAGACCAAAGATTTTGTCAAGCATTTGGCTGAAGGACCAGAGAGAAAGAGCCAGAAGCAGGCCTGCTGGGGCGAATGACCAGTGTCAAGAGGGGGGCAATGCCTAGAAATGGGAAGAGACCTGGGAGACAGAAGGCCTGGGTCTCTCACTAACCTGACCGTTTGAACAAGTTCTGTGAGTCTAAGATTTCAAGGGAGCAGGGTCCTAAGGAAGTTCTTTCTCGCCTCCTTTAAAATGAAGAGGTGGATTATATGGTCTCTGAGGTTCTTTTCAAATCCAATAGTGGTGCAGTGAAAAGACATTTGTGGTTGGAGGAATGGATTTCAACTTACATTTCTGCTCTTAGCTGTGGGACCCTGAGGGAATCCATTTGCTTTTCTAAGCCTGTGTCCTCAGCAGTAAAATTAGACTCTCTGACCTCTGAGGTCCTTTCCAGCTCTAAATTTTATCGACCACTTCGATTCTTGGTTCTTTTTTCTCAGGGCCCTCTCAGTTTGTCTTTGCTTTGGTTCTGTGGTATGAGGTCCCTTCCACCTGTGACATTCTGTGTTCTAAAAACCCTTTCAGCCCGGACCTTCTCCCAATCCAGGATTCTAAGGAAGCAGGGTCCTGAGAAGGTTGGCGCGTGACTGATATTTAATAAACAATCACTCCCTTTGGCATTTTCTCCCGGATGAACTTACCAGCTACTTTGCTCCTGTGTCAGCCTGACAATTCACCTTCTGTTAAAGCCAGACAAAGGGACCGGAACTGAAGGCTGCTCTGCCTCACACTCAGCCAGGCCAGGGCCAATGCCCAGGATTCCTTGAGGCTAATTCCAGGAGCAGCCTTTGGGCGGGAAAAGAGGCTCTCTTACCTCCTTCTCCTCAATCCTCCCCCACCAATGGTCAGTCGATCAGCCTAAGTGATCCTGGGTAGGAGCCTCCACACCCGCCTTATGGGACTGCCTCCTTGAAAGTAAGACCTGGGAGTCCTTCCTGAGGGCTTAGGCACCCTGGTCCTGGTGCTGTTGTTGGAGAGGGCAATGACTCCTTAAGATGAGCCCCCCTCCCTTGCTCATCCTCCTTCCCCCAGTCCAGGATGGAATTTTTTTCTTTTTATAATGGCTCCTAATCTAGAGGGACTCAGGGCACTGGGAAGTTTGGGGGAAGCCGATAGGATTGAGGGGAAGAAATGCTGAAGGACCCCAAGAAGGATAAACCTGATGGGAGGCAGAGGCTGCAGGATACCTGGATGAATGAGCAGGCATGTATTCAGGCCATTCAAGTTTAGGGCAGCTGTTCCTTTGGGGTGTCATTCACTGACTTTAAACCCATGGAAGGAGCTATGAATCTGTGTCTGTGTTCCAGGGATCCCAAAGGGAGGGACCCTTTCTGGGGAGTCTTAGGCTGATTGGAAGGCACCACAAACGGCCCATGGTGAGTCATTAGGAACAATGAGCCCATTCCACAGTACTAATTAGGGAGCTGACCTCCAGACTGCTTTCAGAAACTTTGGGCTGGGTTGGGTTGTGTGCCTGCTGTGGAAATGCCCTTTTTGTCTCCCACCCAGCTTCAAATCCTCAACTGCCTCTCCCTAATTCCATTTTCGAGAGGTGAAGAGACCAGGCCACTGGCAGAATGTCCCTGTTTCTCTCCCCTATTCCCTTCAAAAAAAAAAGGGGGCTCAGAAACAGGTTCCCTCCGAGGCACATGATCTGTTCAGCTCCCTGGGGCCCTTGCTTCTGCCAGGCTGGGCTAGTCCTGCAAATTTTCTGAAGACTGGGGACAAATTGATAGACAGATGGTCCAAAGATAGGATTAGACAATTTTTAGAGGAAGAAATACAAGCTATCAATAGTCATATGAAAAATGTTACTATTTAGTGCTAATTAGTGTATTACTAATTAATATTGCTAATAATTAGTCATTTATATTACTTATTATTAGTAATTAGAGAAATGCAAATCAAGACAATGAAGTTCTACCTCTCAGACTGGCAGGGCCGACAAAAATGGAAAATGACAAATGCTGGAGAGGCTGTAAGAAAATAAGCACATGAATGAACTATTGGTGGAACTATGAACTAATCACACCATTTTGGAAAGCAGTTTGGAACTATGACCAAAAAGCTATTAAACTGTGTGTACCCTTTGACTTAGTGATACCACTACTATAATCCAAAGAGATCAAAGAAAGAGGGAAAGGAACCATACGTACAAAAATATTTATAGCAACTCTTTTTGTGGTGGCAAAGAATTGGAACTGAGGAGTCTCTATCAACTGGGGAATGGCTGAACAATTTATAGTATATAAATGTGGACTCCTATTGTAATGTAAGAAATGATGAAGGGGATGGATTCAGAGAAACTTGAGAAGAGTTGTATGAATGAATACAGAATGACGTGAGCAGAACCAAGAGAACAATTTATACAGTAACAATAATATTGTAAACACAAACAACTTTAGAAGATTTGGGAATTCTGATGAACTCAATGACTAACTATAATTTCTGAGGACTCATTAAGAAATCTGTTATCCACCTCCAGAAAGATAACTGATAGACTCAGGATATAGATTGAAGTATATTTTCTTCTGTTTATTTTGTTCTCTCTCTTTTTTTTTTGGACATGGTTAATGTGCAAATTTGTTTTGCATGTCTATACATATTCGTGATGAGTTTTATTTTTCTTGGTTTCTCAATAAGTGGGAGGAGAGAATTTGGAACCAAAAATAAAACTGAATTCAACCAAAAAGACAGTTCACATCTTACCTTTGGTGGGAAGTCTTTCCCAGTCTCCCCATCAGCTAGTACCTTCTTCTCTGCAATTACATTCCATTTCTTTTATACAAATTTTGTCCCTAGCTCATTGTTTATATGTTGTCTCATTAAGGGCAGAGACAATTTTTGCTTTTCTTTGTATCCTCAGCTGTTAACGTGGTGCCTGGCACATAGTAAGCACTAAAATACTCATTGACTGACTGTCAACCTTTCAATGCTCAAGTAAGTCAGTCACTAAGACTACATAAGTTGTAGAGAAGATGCCAACCTGCTTTGGTAGAAGGAGTTTCTTTGGTAGAAAGAATTCACAGGAATTCCCTTTATCAATAAAATCACAGGGTTTGCTTCCTATCCCTGTTCTTGAGCTTTATGGAGAGCAAGGGACAGTCCATGGTAGACGCGAGCAGCCTGCAACATAGAACATATAACCAACGAAGAGTTTAGTAAAACAAGAATAAAAGATGTTGCTGGTTGTTAATATTATCAGGGAAATGTTATCAGAAGAGATGGACTGGTCATGTGTTGAGGGAGAGAAATAGCAGGTCCCTAGCTCCTGTTATCCTCTCAAGGTCATAGAAAGGGAGGAAGGCCCCCTGCATGTCGGGTGGACCCTCTGTAATAGCAAGACAAAGCCAGAGGTGGCCTGACCACAATTCCAAAGAACTTAAGATGAAAAATGCTATCGAGAAAGAAAAACAGAGAGAGAGAGAGAGAGAGAAAGAGAGAGAGAGAGAGAGAGGGAGAGTGAGAGTGAGAGTGAGAGAGAGAGAAAGGGAAACTGATGAATTCTGAATGCAGATTGAAGCATACTTTTTTCCCCACTTTCTTTAAAAAACAACAACAACAACAACAATTTAATGGGATTTTTTTTGGGGGGGGAATTCCTGTTGGGATATAGGTCTGACTAGATGTGCTCTGAAGTTCTTTCCAGCTAAGAGATCCTGTGATTCTGTGAGTTAAATTGGATGAATTGCTACCCAGTGACAATTGAGTCAGTGGCTCCCACTACAAAGAAAGACCTTTTATAATGCAAAATGTGGCTATGGGGTCCCTGAGGCAAGTGCCCCCCCCCTTTTTTTTCTTTTATTGTATTTTATTAATATGCCTCTGGCTGGGTCTCAATGTATGTGGTGTTTGTGGTGGTGAGTGGAAGGAGGGAATAAAGAGGAGCATAGAATGGGTGAAGAGCCTCTCTCTGAGCAACTACTGCTCTGGGGACCCATAGCAGGAGGTCACTCCTGAGAGAGCTCATCATTAAGCAGATGGATCCCAGGCTGGCTGAGAGTACAAAAAAGCAAAAGCTCTCTATACAGCCCAGTTTAATCAAAGAATATGCAGAGATCTCTAGACCAAAGAAATCTTCCTAGGATGGGAGCTAGCAGGGAACAAACTAAGAATCCTGATAAAAGGAAGAGACGGTTCAGGGGATAGAGTGCCAAGCCTGGAATCAGGGAAGACTCATCTTCCTGAGTTCAAATCTGGTCTCAGACACTAGCTCTGTGTGACCCTGAGCAACTCATTTAAACCCCATGTGCCTCAGTTTCCTTATCAGTAAAGTGAGCTGGAGAAGTAACAAATCACTCTAGTACCTTTGCCACAAAAACCCCCAAAGGAGTCACGAAGAGTGGGACACAACCGAAAAACAACCGAATTGAAAACGGAAGAGAGAAGAGATAAAGGCAACTTGGAAAGTACCCAGAGAATCTCTAACAAACATTTAACTTCAGGCACAATCCTTTGCTTTCAGGTTGGTGACTTGCCTAAGCCTTCTGAATTCTCAACCCTGGGAGTCATCCGCAACTCTTGGCTCTCCTCCATCCCCAAATCCAATCAGTTGCCAAATTTTATCTAATCTATTTGCACAAGATCTCTCCCATCTGTCCCATTCAAGCAAACACTACTGGCCCCGTCCAGGCCCCTTTACCTCTTGTCTAAAATATTGCATCAGCCTCCTAATTGGTCTCCCTGCTTCCAGCTTCTTCCCTCTCCACATAGTTGCCAAATTAATATTCCCCAAATACAAGCTTGAGCAGGTCATTCCTCTGCTTAAGATAATCTTCAGTGGCTCCCTCCTGCCTCTAAGATAGAATCTTAACTCCTGTGTTTGACTTTGAAAGCCTATGATGATTTGGCTCTAACTTTCCAGACTTATTTCACATTATTCCCTTTCACACACTCTAATGTTTAGCCAAATTGGCCAAGTAACGATTCCATCTACATGAAAATCCAATTCTCCGGCACAGGGCCTATGCTGTCCCCTGGGCATGGAATGCATTCCTTCATCCCCTAGGCTTCCCGGTCCTTAGCTTTTTTCAAGGCTCTCAGACACTGCCTCCAATGTAAAGTTTGTCTTGGTTCCTCTCCTTCCTCAAAGAATCTTATACTGACTTACACGTTTACAAGTATTTCTCAAAAGAATTTAAGTTTCTCCAGGGCAAGGACAACTTTTCACTTTTGTCTTTGCATCCTCAGTACCTCAAACAGTACATTGTACCTAGGGGGATGGGGTCTGGAGCTGTGATTTCATTGGTATAAAGAAATCCCTTGCCTTATCAAACAGCTCAGCAACTTCCCTGAATCTTAACTGTCTTAAAGAGTTGCCTAGAACATTGGGAGATGGATATGTGCCCCTCTGAGATCCCATGAATTGCTACCCAGTGACAACAGTCAGTAGCTCCCACTAGCAAAGGATGGCCACTTAAAATGTATAATGTGGCAATGGGGTCATTTGGGTATATGCTCTTTTTTTTTTAAACTACATTTATATTAATCTGCCTCTGGCAGGTCTCTTCCTGTGTGGAGTGTCTGTGGAGGTGAGTGGAGGGAGGGAGTAGGGAAGAAGGCCAGAAGATGTGAAGGGGTTCTCTCTGGGTAGCAACAATTGGGGCTTATGGTGGGGAGGTCATTAGAAATGGGATTTGGACCCAGGTCCTCTTGGTTCTAAGCCTGGCTCTCTATCCACTAGTCAACAAGTCAGCAAGCATTTATTAAGTGCTTACTATATGCTAGACACTACACTAACCTCTGGAAATGCAAAGAAAAGCAAAAACCAGTCCCTTCTCTCATGGCGCTCACAGTCTAATGGGATGGACAACATGTAAAAAACTGTGTGCAAAAAAGATTTATCATCTCTCTCTGACTGTCTATCTGTCTATTTACATACACATATGTTTACATACATACGTACATACATACATACATACACACACACAGTAAACTGGAAATAATCTGAGAAGGAAGGCATTAGGCACTCAAACTCCAACCCTGGTCAGGCCAGATCTGGCCCAAGGCTCACTCCAATCTTGAGGTGATTATGGCCCCTAAGATGGAAGAGGGAGATATGGCAGAAGGGTAGTGTCTGTTGGGTCATTGGTCTTGGATTGGTTTGATTTATTAGCATCACCCTTTATCCAGAGAACAATTATCAGAGAATTAGCTCATTCCTTAGGTACACAAACTCCTTCCCTCTCCCCTCCCATTTTATAGATGAAGAAACTGAGAGAAGAAAAATGTCTTGTCTAAGATCACATAACTAGTTCACGGTAGACTGGATATGGTGGGAAAGCACCAGATTTGGAGGAAGAGTTTGAGTCTGTTTCCTTAATTTATTTCCTTAAGGACCTTGGGCAGTCATTTGACCCTTGTTACTCTTGGTTTCCTCATGTATAAAATGAAGGGATTGGACTGGATAGTCTCTACATTCTCTTCCAGCTCTAGACCTTATGACTCAAACCCAGGTCTTCTGACTCAAGCCCAGCATTCTTTTCAATATATCACAACATTCTGAGTCTGAGAAAAGCCCCAATGTTAGGGACCCTTCTTGAGGGTTTCTGAAAAAGTCTGGGAGGTCAGGCAAACTGCGTCAACCATCAACCAGATTACAGAATGGGCAGACTGTGGCCACAGATTGATTGGCTGTAACAGAAGCACATCTAATGCTGACCTTTGTTGTTTTTTTTTTTTTGAAGGAAAAAAGTTAGCTATCCCTTCAAATCTATTTTGAATCAGACCAGAACAAGATATAACAACAAGCATATATATATATGAATAGAATCATCTCTTTTGCATAAATAACTTCTATTTACTCTGGTTGGAGTGAAAGGAAGTGAGCTCCTATCCTGGTCCGAATACCTATTTCACTGGGTGACTCTGGGCAAGACATTTACTCCCTCACCTTTAGTTTCCTTAGCTGTAAAATGTGAATGATAATGACGGCTTGCAGAGCTTTTTGGAGCAAAGTGCCACCCTTAAAGGGCTATGTTAAAAATGGCCTTTGGTACAGTAGGTTCTCAATTGATGTCAAATGAATTCATTTCTTTCATATTATCAGTCAGCTCTTTCCACATGCTTTCATAAGTACCCTCTCTGCCTGGTTCCACTATTTACTGCTGATATGACTCACTCTTCTGTGCCTTAGTTTTCTCATCTGTAAAATGAAGGCATTAGACCAGATGACTTTGAAGGTCTTGTCTAATTCTGAAGCGCTATAATATGATTTTAGAGAGAGAAAGAAGATCATGGTTCATAGATTTAATGCTGGCATGGACCTTGGAAGTTAAATGCCCAAGATCACACAGACAGGAAAAAATCCAAGATTTAGACTCCAGTTCTCTGATTCCAAATCCAATACTCATTCAACTATATTATGCTGCCTTTCACCTGTATCTTTGCTTTTTTGGTTCAGACTCTGTCTTTATACACATACAAACATATATGCACATATGCATACATACACTTACACACATGTACATGCATGCCTATATTCAGCATACGCACACGTACGTCCCCTCTTCTAAAATCCTCCTCTGCTCACAGCATGGAGGAGGCTTTGCGCTCTTGAAGCAATGCCATTGGAGCACCACTTTTGGTAGGCCCTAGGTAGAATGGAAGCAGAGATCATTTGTTTTCTTTTGTATTCGTAGTATTAGTACCTTGAACATAGTAGGAATTTAATAAATGCGTAATTGGATTGAATTAGAATAAGGGCTTAGATCATCCCTAAATTCTTTCTAGCTCTACGTCTATGATCCTAAAGGCCGAGATTTGGACTATATGTGTGTCATCTGAGGATTGGCTGCCTGGCGTGGTAGATAGAGAGTCAGCCCTTCAAATTATAGAAAAGCCAGGTTCAAATTCTAGCGGTGACACATATTGTCCCAATGACCCTGGAAAAGACACTTAAGTTCTCAGTACCCTAGGCCACTCCTGAAAACTGTTTTAGAGTAGTTTTAAAATCTCCATTGGTAGAGGAAGTTTACACAATGGCGTTTCCTACACCAATAAAATCTCAGGTCTGAACTATTCATTCTATTACCAGAGAGTTGTCCATTAGGTGATTTTGTTACTGTTGTTGCTGTTCAGCAAGTCATAAAACTGCATTATTATTAATGCATGGTAGGGCCCAAACTGGATAAATTCAGGGAACATTTTGATGAACTCATACATCGCTGAACTACTGGTATATGTAGGAATATATGTATTTATATATGTATACAAACACGAATAAGGAGGTTGGGTCAGATGATTGTTCTCTAAGAACAGCTTTCAATGTCTTATAATTAATGGGATTTCAGAGCTGTGAAGGACCTTAAAGTTTGTTTGGTCCAATCCTCTGTTTTAAAAAGGAGGGAATCCAGTTCCACAGAGGGAAAGTGATTTGCCCAAGGTCTCAAAGGAAGTAAGTGGCAGAGGTAGGATTCAAATTTACCTTTTCTGAGTCCAGATACAGTTCTTTCCTTCTTTTCCTCCCTCCTTATCCCCTCTCTCAACGTATTTTTATTTATTAAATATTTCTCAATCACATGCAAATTTTTTTACTTTCATTTTTAAAAAATTTTGAATTCCAAAATTTTTCCTTTCCTCTTTTCCCTCCCTGTTTCTTGAGAAAGCAAGCAATTTGATATAGATTATACATCATACAAAATATATTTCCATTTTAGCCATATTGCAAAAGAAAACACAGAACAAAAACAACCAAACCCTCCCCTCCCAAATAAAGACATTTTTAAAAAAATAGGCTTCAATATGCATTCAGACTCTATCAGTTCTTTTTCCGGAGGTGGATAGCATTTTTCATCATAAATCTTTTGGAATTTCTTTGAACATTGGGTTGCTGAAAATAGTCGTCTTTTACAGCTGATCATCATTACAGTATTGCTGTTACTGCTGTTCCACTCACTTCAATTTGCATTAGCTTCATATAAGTTTTCTCAGGTTTTTCTGAAACCATCCAGCTTGTCATTTTTTTGTAGCACAAAGGCATTCCATCACAACCATATAATACAACTTGTTCAGACATTCCCCAATTGATGGGTATTCCCTCAATTTCCAATTCTTTGCCACTACAAAAA
Source organism: Phalanger gymnotis (assembly GCA_028646595.1). NCBI lineage: Eukaryota > Metazoa > Chordata > Mammalia > Diprotodontia > Phalangeridae > Phalanger > Phalanger gymnotis. Next base: position 311,726,427 of record CM053624.1, read on the forward strand.
GAGCTATTATAAATATTTCTGTATATATAGGTTCTTTTCCTTTTAACTCTTTGGGGTACTGACCTAGTATACGTATTTGTCGGTCAAAGGCCATGCACGTTTTTTTGAGGGGGGAAGACAGGACAATTGGGGTTAAATGAGTTGCTCAAGGTCACACAGCTAGTAACTGTATCAAATGTCTGAGACCAGATTTGAACTCAGGTCCTCCTGACTCCAGGGCCGGTGCTCTGGTACACTATGCCACCTAGGTGCCCCACCCATGCACATTTTTAATAGCACTTTGAGCATAGTTCCAAATTGCTCTACAGAATGGCTGGATCAGCTCGCAACTCCACCAATAGTGCATTAGTGTCCCAATTTTTCCACATCTCCTCCAATATTTGTTATTTTCCTTCTCTGTCACTGTAGTATTAATGTGATCAAAGATCTTCCTCACTCATTCAATAGGCCTCAGTTGAGCCTGGGTGGGAAAGTTTGATTATATCTTTGTTTATAAATAAGCCCCTATTACTAGGTGCTAAGCCAATGTGAGTGTGAAGCCCTCAGGGCCCTAAGGGGAGTTGCTAAAACCAGAGCCAATGGTATATGCACTGAGTTCTAGTCAATTATGAATTCAGCCAATCAGATGCCAGCTAGGACTGTATATAAAGAGAGCCCAAAACTGAGAGTGGCAGAACTGAGAGCTCCAGGATTCAGAAGCAGACATCCACAAGGCATTGAGGCAGCAGGCACTGAGGGAGAGGCAGCATCTAGAGAGACTGCAGAGTGGAGAGTGCAGAAGAAGAAAGCTGTAGAGATCAAAGAGCTGAGAGTTTGCAGAGAGCTACCAGAATAGGAATTCAGCCCAAGGAGAAGGAGCAGAAACTCGGAGTTGACAGAGCTGGGGGGAGAGAGAAAGAGGGAGAGAGGGAGAGGGGTAGAGAGAGAGAGAGAGAGAGAGAGAGAGAGAGAGAGATCTCAGCAGAGATTTAGGATTCATGAGTGATTGTTTGGTGGGGGGGTGGGGAAGGTTATAGGATGACTTGGTTCCTTGCTATAATACTGTGTTATAATTTCCTTGTTACTACATTGAGGTGGGCTTACTGGTTTTGGAATATAATTACTACTATATGGAATTGGAATTACTGGTCCTGGGATTGGATTCTCTCATGTCTAAATAAATGTTATACTTTGCTTTCTACGTGGAGACTTTTTCATACTTTGTAATTCTGAACCATTCAGCCATGTTCATGGTTATCTTTGAGGTCATGAATCTTGCCTTATCGATATAGTCACATTAGCCAATCTGATAGGTGTGAGGTAGTTCCTCAGAGTTGTTTTAATTTGCATTTCTCTAATCAATAGTGATTTAGAGCATTTTTCCTATGGCTATAGATAGCTTTGATTTCTTCTTCTGAAAGCTGCGTGTTCAAATCCTTTGACCATGAATCAATTAGGGAATGACTCATATTCTTAATAATTTGACTCAGTTTTCTATATATTTGAGAAATGAAGTCTTTATCAGAGAAATTTGCTGTAAAATTTCCCTCCAGTTTTCTGCTTTCCTTCTGAGCTTGGCAGCATTAGTTTTGTTTATACAAAACCTTTTTAATTTAATGTAATCAAAATTATTCATTTCACATTTCTTAATGCCCTCTACCTCTTGTTTGGTCCTAAATTCTTTCCTTATTCATAGATCTGAGGGGCAAAATTTTCCATGTACTCCTAATCTGCTTATGATATTATTCTTTATGTCTAAATCATGTACCCATTTTGATCTTATCTTGATACATGGTGTGAGACATTGCTCTATACCTAGTTTTTGCCTAACTGCTTTCCAGTTTTCCCAGTGGTTTTTGTCAAATAGTTATTTCTTGTTCCAAAAGCTTGGATCTTTGGGTTTATCAAACACTAGATTATTAGGGTTATTTACTACTGTATATTGTATACCTAATCTATTCCACTGATCCACCATATGATTAACTGCTTTGTAATATAGTTTGAGATATGGCTCTGCTAGGTCTCTCTCATTCTCATGGAATCAATCAGTAATATTTATTAAGCTTCTACTATATGCCAGGGGCTGTGCTAAGTGCTGGGGATACAAAAAGAGGCAAAAGAGTCCGGGACTTCAAGGAGCTTCCAATCTAATGAAATCAGGGAACACTAAAGCCTATGTAGAAAAGGAAAGAAGGAGTCAATACAAGTTATTTGGGCAAAACATCTTATGTAGTGTCTTCTATTTTGCATTCAGAATGTGTTGCAGCTGGCATGACTGGGTTTCCAGGCCAAGAACATGGCCAAGAGGGGCACTGGACTGTCTTTGGAAGGGAGTGAAATCTGATACTCCCTTCCAGGCTGGGGTGCTGAAGTCAGGGGATGGATGGATAGTCATGTTTAACTTTTAAAACAAACAATGGAAAACTCAGTATTGTTAGCAGCAGATTAATTCAGCTGTAGCAGCTGATAAACTTTAGGATAGTGCAAAAAGTATAGTGAAAGGAATGGAAATGAATACATCATTTCATCAGGGAAAGTTTCAGAAACACATTTCAGTACTAAAAACACCTTAAGAACAAGTACAGCTCCAATTCCTTTCCTCTTTCCTTTTCTCCCTCTCGGAATTCCAATACCCTTCACCCACAGGTGCTGAGCTGCTAAAGAGTTTATGCTATGACCTGGTATGAAACAGGGGAGTGCTATTCTGGGTTAGCTCTAGAGAGGCATCAAGTTTCTTCATTCCTGGACAAGCCAGAGAGGAAGGGAAAAAGGGAGAGGGCTTGGGGGCCTCCAGAGACTATGCTTAGTGCCAGTCCTACTGTCTTTGCCTTCCCCTGGGAGCCCAGCTTGCTCACCCATCTAAGGCAGTCTCTTTAGCACAGATTTGAAAGGTAGCCAGCAAGCTGGATTGAACTCTGTGCCTGGAGCAGGTAGAGGGAACAGTGCACAGCCCAGAAGCTTTCAGAGGGAATCTGTTTGGGCCGAGCAGGATGTGCTATAGAATCTCAGTCCCACAATCTTGGAACCAGAAGAGATCTCAAAGATCATTAAGTCTAACCCAGTCAGAAAAAAACATTCCAATTGTTTCAGTTTGTCAGACTCTTCCTGACCTCATTTGGGTCTGGAGTGGTTTGCCATTTTTTTTCTCCAGTTTATTTTACATATGAGGAAACAGAGGCAAACAAGATTAAGTGACATGGCCGGGGTCACACAGCTAATAAGTGTCTGAGGCCAGATTTCTGAACTCTGGTCTTCTGGACTCCAGGCTCAGGACTCTATCTACTGAACGATCCAGCTGACCTAGATCTCCAACAAGCTTTAATCGTTAGGAAGTATTTCCTTACATTGAACCTCGATCTGATTTCTACATCTTCCAGCCATTGTTCCTCGTGGTGCCAAGCAGAACAGAATCTGATCCCTTTTTCACACTATTCCCCACTTGTTAAGCTGCCTGAAGACTGTGATATCTCCCTCCTACGTGTTCTTACTAAGTACACCCCCAATAGAAGTATAGATCAGCATCTGCTTGTAGTTTATAGGCTTAAAGGGTTGCCTTACTGGGTGTAGTGGTTCTTGCCCCCTCTTCCCAGCTGAGGCTGGCAGAGCTTGCAATTCTGAGCATCAGTGACCTATCTATCTCCCTTCCTGCCTTTCCAGCCTTCTTACGCTGTACGTTCCTCTACGCACTCTACAATCCAGTTACGTGGGTCTGCTGTTCCATATACTTGACAGTTCATCTTTTTCCTGTGGGCCTTTGCAGGGCTGTCCTCCCATGCCTGGAATGCTCTCCTTCCTCACCTGCAAGCTCTTCTATGAGGCCTCCCACCCCTTTCCTCTGAGATTACTTTCCATTTACACTATCTATATGAACATAGACATTTGCATGTTCGTTCCCCCATTGGAAAATGAGGTGCTTGAAGGAGGGCCCAAATACCCAGACATAATGCCTGGCACATAATAAGTGCTTAATGAATGTTTATTGGCTGATTGATCATAAAGCTTCGTAAAGTAAATACACCTATTTACCTAGGTTGGGTTTTAAAGGAAGGGAGGTATTTCAATAGGCAATGTGTCTCTGTGTGTATATGCACTCTGGGGGATCTCTTCAAGAGATTTTCTAAGAAACCGTTTCATTGCCAGTATTCCTCTTGAATCACAGAAGCCTAAAACAATCCTCTTAGTTCACTAAAATAAATGTTTCCGTTCCAGCAAATGTTTTGGATATTTGGATGGAAGAAAACGAAGTGGACATTTCCTGATTTCCCAGTCTTTGTAGCTTATTTTATTGGATGGTTGGGAAGCAGGGTGGAGATCTTCCCAGACCACTTCAATGTCTCTTATGTACAGAGAAATGTTCTTCTGGAGAGATGTAAAATTTATAAAAGATGAGGAGGGCCCTGCCCCTCTTCTTTTTTTCTTTGTACATTTTTCCTCTTTGTGATCTCAGTCAGCTCTCATGGAGTCAACTCTCATCTGGATGCACCTAGATGCAGGTGACTCCCAAATCTACATATTCAATTCTAATCTTGCTTCTGAGCTCCATTTGGCTATCTCCAATTGGCTGCTGAAGATTCTTTACCTAGGTGTGCCATAGCTACGTCAAACTAAACTAAACATCTTCAAAACAACTCATTACCTGTCTTCCTAAACTCACTTTTTCCCCTAACATCCCTAGTTCTGCCAAGGATTCCATTATTCTTCTAGTTGCTGGACTTTCCCTCTCACTCATGTCCCTCCCAACTCTAACCCTTGCACACGCCCCCAATTAGTTGCCAAGTCTGGTTGATTGCCTCTCCACAACATCCCTGACATCCATCCTCTTCTCTCCACTCTTATACCACCACCACCTTCATTCAGCCCTCATCACCTGTAAGCTAGACAACTGTATCAGCCTCCTAGTGGATTTCCTTGAATCCAGCCTCTTTACTTTGCAATCCCTCTTCTTCACAGCTGTCAAACCTGAAATCCTGAAAGCACCAATCTGATCCTGTTATTCTCCTGATTAAGAAATTTTAATGGCTCCCTATTGCCCCAAGGATAAAATATACATTCCTCTGTTTGGCATTTAAAGCCCTTTACAATCTGGCTCCGGCCAATCTTTCCAGGCTGGTTACACATCACTCCCTCTCAAATTCTCTATGTTCCAGCTCAACTTGTCTGTTTGTTGTTCTTCAACAACTACATTGCATTTCCTGTGTCTCTGTCTTTGCATGGAATAGTTAACTATACCTCCATCTCTCGGAATCCTTAGGTGCTTGAAAGATTCAGTTCAAGAGCTACCTCCTATAAGGAAGGGGCCTTTCCTGATTCCTCAAATTGTTACCCCCCCATTAGTTGGTATTCGTTTTCTATAAATCTTATAATTACTTACGAGCATATGTGTTGCACTGCCCCTCTCCCACCACCAGTAGAACAAAATCTCCTTGAGGACAGGAACTGCTTTGTCATTTCATTCCCAGTAATTAGCAAAATGTTGGACCTAACTATAGGCACTTAATGCTTTTTTAGTTGAATTGGGTGTACCTGGGCAGCTAGGTGGCAAAATGGATCGACTGCCAGTCCTGAAGCCAATAAGACCAAATTTGACCTCGGATACTGATTAGCCATGTGACCCCAGGCAAGTCACTTAACCCTGTTCCCCTCAGTTCCTCATCTGTAAAATGAGCCGGAGAAGGAAATGGCAAACCATTCCTGTATCTTTGCCAAGAAAATCCTCAATGGGATTATGAAGAGTTATACACACTAAACAAGTGTCACGTTTCCGATCTTACCAATCATCAAGTCCCTATGCATTCTACCTACACCCATCACTCACGGTCTTTCTCTTTACTTCCATTACTACTATCCTGGTTCAGGGCCTCATTGCCACCCATCTGGACTACTGTTAATAACCTTTTTACAGGTTTTCCCTCCCCTACTCTCTCTCCTCTCCAATTTCCCAGCATTAAGTTTTCTTGGCCACAGATCTGTTCTAGACATTGCTTTGCTCAAATATCTCCAGGGTTTCCCTATTGCCTATGGAGTAAAGTTTAAATTCTTGAATGTTTGGCATTCTGGTTTCGCCATAATCTGGCACCACCCAACTTTTCTAGCTTTTTTTCCTACGTACTCTACACTCCAGCCAAACTGGCTGATTCTTTGTCTTCTTGAACATATCCATCTTGTTTTTCTCTGCCTTTGCAGACACTGTTCCTTCTGCCTGAAACGTCCCTTTGTCTGCTGAATTCTTACCTATCCCTTCTAGGAGCAAGTCAGATGCCAATTTTTCCAGGAAGCCTTCTCCTATCTTCTTTCTCCCTACGGCTGTCCTACCCTATCCTACCTTTCCACACTTATTATACGTCAGATCCTCCTTCCCAACCCCCCACACACTCTGATGCAAACTGGCTTCTTGCTGCTCCACAGGACAGTCCATCTTCTCCTTGCACTGGGTGTTGGAAGTGCCATGGTTCTCTTTATCGTTAGAATTTCAAGCCTCGGTTCCAGCTCGGTTCAAGATGGACCTTCTGTTTGAGGCTTTCCTGATTCCCCCAGCTGCCAATGCTTCCCCTCCCCCCATTTCCTTGTATTTTATGTTTTGTATCTATTTATATGGGTGATCATTGACTCCTATTTGTTTTCATCCCCATCTCCTGGCAAAATATTTGGCACATAGCAGGTGTTTATAAATACTAGTCGATTGATTTTCTATTGTAAGGCACTGGGGGAGATTCACAGTCTAATATGGGATGTGACACAGATAACGTAAGTATATTAGGCATGTGCGGGACTATGATAGTTGATATTGGAGGGTTAAGGTCATTACTGACAGGTTTCAGGGGAGGCTTCTTGGAGGAGGTGGCATTTGATTTGGCAGTCTCCACAGCCAGGGATATAAACCGACACTCAGGTTGACCTGTTCGGGGTTTGAAGTAGGCTGGTGGGTACGGTAAGCACGTGCCCAGGCCAACGCCTAGGTGTACTCAAGGGTCCCAGAGGGCACGTGCAGAGCGGGGCGTGTCGGAGGTGTAGCCAAATCTGAGACTGGGCGTGTCCTCGATCCATGTGCAGAAAGGGGCGTGTCTCGGGCGGGTAGGGCTAGGGAGGGGGAGGAGCTCAGACTGGCTGGGCGGGACCGCCCGGGGACAGAGTGGGCGTACCGGGCCAATGAGCTCGGCGGCGCGGGGCGGTGGGCGGGGCTTGCAGGGAGGGTTCGGGCAGGCTGCGGGCTGAGAAATGCAGGCAGAAGCGTCGGGGTTCCGCGGAGGGATCGTGCGGGCGCCGCCGCGGGTACCGCTCGGCCGCGGGGATTGGCTGCGGTGCTCGCGTGTCACCCGGGGTTGCTAGGCTCCGGGCCGCCCCGCCCCCGCCTTTTCCCGGTACGTGCTCGCGCGGAGGCTGCGGCGCGGCTCTCGCGCTTCTCGGGGTCGGGCTGCGCGCGCGGCGGCGGCAGTATAGCGCCGGGGCCCCGGGGAGCGGCGGCGTCCTGCGGCCCGGCCTCCTGGCGGAGCGGGGAGTGTCGGCACCTGCCGCTGCCCAGCGGCGCTCGGGGGTGAGTCACGCCCTCCCCCTACGGCCGCCTAGCGGCTCACGGGCCCTGGGCCCGCCCGGCCCGCGCCCCTCCCCCTCCCCCGGCGGCCCCGGCCCCCTCTTCTGTATTCCCCGCCTAACACCTGCTGCTGCGCCCGCTCGGGGCCTTGGGTCCGGGGTGCGAGCGAGGCCTGCTCCCGCCGGCCCGGTCCCGCCCGTGTCCTTGCTCTGCACTGGCGGGCGGGCGGGCGGGCCCGGGCCGGAGGTTGCGGGGGGAGGTGGTTCTCGGGCTGCGCTGCCTTTACCTTACGCCGCTGCCTGCATCCTCTCCCAGCCCAGGGGTCGAGGCCTGGGGGTGACGGTGGCGGCGGCGGCAGCGGGTGTGGGCGTGCAGGGCAGAGGGGGCTGCCGAGGGGGTGCAGGCCCGGCGGCTGCTGAGAGCGCCTTTTGTTGCCGGGCCCGGGGCTGGCACGGCGGCGGCGAAGCAGGCCGCGGGGCCGAGGTCGGCTCGGGTGCGGGGCCGGGGCCTTCTCTGCTCGGGAACCGCCGGGGCCTCTGGGAGGGCTGGACGCCGCCGGTCGGCCCCGAAGGGAGGGGGAGCGCCGGGCCTGCCGGCGTGAACCCCCCAGCCCTATTTGGGGGGCGAGTTTGCAGCTGGGTGAGGGAAGGATAAGCGGGGAGAAACCTGCGTGTGGTTTTTGTGGATGCAGTGGCTGCTATCGGGGGAGAAGCTGCTCCAGGAGCAGGCAGGTTGAGCCTCTCGTTAAGCCCTTCCCTTGGGGAGGAGGTGGAGCCCCTATGTTCCCCACCCCGCGGTCGAGGTTCCCTTTGGAGACTCAGTGCCTGTTCATCTTTCACAGGAGTTTGAGAGCAGTTCCAAAGTTGGGTGTATCGGGGAGACTTCCCCAGAGGACAGCCTGCTCTGCTTGTCCGGGAAAACCTCCTTTAAGTCATAACGACTCAGCTTCAAATTAATGGCAGAGCTGGTGATTTCACAAGAATGAGGCTAATGTGTACATTTTGACAGGTAGGTGACCTCTAGATTCTTAATGGTTTAGTATGGATTTTAAGGCTGAAGACGAGTTCCTTGTCTTTTGTCAGTTTCAGAATTTAGCAGACCTCTTATTACTGCCATTTTATTTTCTGAAAGTCTCCCAATATGGAGAAGTTTCGGATGTTTGTGATCACTTAGTGGTGTACATAATTTTTAAACTTCAAGTTTTTGTTTTTGGAAGGATCTGATTTAATAACGTATTAAGTGTTCTGTCTCAGAAGCACAGTCTGCTCTTTCTCTTTCTCTGAATAAGTGAGTAGAAATGATTACTGGCAAAGGTCCTAGTCTGTTTGCCTTTATTTCTCTCTCTCTCTTTCCCTCGGTCTCTCCCTTCTTCTTTCTCTTTCTCACTCACTGTCCTCCCTTTTCACTCTCTCCCTTCTCTCTCTTTTCTCTCCTTCTTTCTGTTTATGAGACAAAATGGTGCATGTAGCCAATTAACATATTTTTCCAGGTGTGTTTTGGGTGTCTGCAGTAGGTATGTTAGGATTTTATTAGTACCCTAAGTTCTTTTAGAGTAGTATTGTTTTTAAAAGGACCCATATTTTGACCTGCTGAAAGCACATTATTAGATTTTTGGAGAAATTGAATGGGACCAAGTTAATTTGGTTTAGGAATGAGAAAATGGACTCATGCAGGATACTCATGATTTTGGGGCCAAAGCAAACAAGGGACAGATTTCTTTTCCGCTAGGAAATCAAAAGGGAGGGAGCTATTTATTTAATGTAAGTTGGAGAATGTTCCAGGCATGCAGATGAATGTAGGTAGGAGTAGAAAACTATTTACACAATAAACATGTAATAGGAATTGTGAAACACTGGTGTTGGTAGTCTTTCAGTGAAGAAACCTGCAGGTCTATACTATTCTGAAAAAATCAACAGCTTTCTGACAGTAGAGTTAAAACTCTACTACCTCTTCTGACTTTAGAGATAGACACTAATGTCTGGACTGAATGTCAGTGGTAACATTTAGAATTATTAGGCTGAGAGTGGGGCGGGGGGTGGGAAAAGGGCACTTTGCCAGATTGTCTGAAGTAGTTTCTTCCTATCAGGGATTATTTCTAAATTATCCCAGATAGGTAGAATACATTCCCGAGAAAAAGAGATTCCATAGTTTCCCTTGGCAACTCAGTTGCACTGATAGTGAAGAATCTTGCTTATATCTAACCTAAAATCAATCCTTAGCCCATTGGATTCTATCCTGCAGGCTTGGACAATTGTGGGCAATCTTGGACAATTTTCTTGGTCTTGGCTTTCAGGTAGTTTGATGATTCTTAAATTATCTCTCCTCAATCTTTTCTCCAGGTGAGTTATTTCTACTTTGAAATACCTCAAATTTCCTTCATTTTTTTTCATTTGGACATTTTTCTTAATCTCAGAGTAAATTATTATTTTTATCTCTGTTAAGACAAAATTAAATATGATGTCTCTGTTTTTTCCTGTTTGATACTTGTTTGCTGAAATTTGGGTTCCAACTTTCAACCATGGTATGGTATCTTACTAATGTTGGATTTTCTGAAGGTAGGACTTATGGAAACTTTTCTAGTGATGGGAAAGGGGTGTAGAGAAGAAAGTGGGGAGATGTAAAGACATCCTACCCATCTCTTCAGGATCATATTACCTACCAGTAGAATTCCTTGAGGCCTAGGACTGTTTTTGCATTTACAGTGCTTTATAGTAGTGATTAATTTCCTAGGAGCCAGATGAGTTGTGGGTGGTTGGAAGGTGGGTGGGAGAGTCAAAATTTGGGATCATTTTAAGTTTATAGGTCCCCTATCAGTAATAGGACATGATTTTACCCATAGATTTTAAAGCTTTATTTTCCCCTCCCCTTCTCAGTAACAACTCCACCCCTTCAGTGATACCAATTCTTTGGGGAAATATAATGTAGTTTTTTACCCACTCAAGGTAGGGGACACTTCCTTTAATGAACTGCCTTCTGGCGTGAGCCTGTGTTCCTCCAGAATAAAATCTACAGCTAAAATTTGAGTGCCAACCATGTAGTAGGTGCTGTAGGATACAAAGTATTATATGACATTGCTTCTTCTCTCAAGTAGTGTTTTCTAGTTGGGGAGAGAGAATGATAACATAAAATGCATAAATTGTTTAGAATATCAATCTGCTTTGGCGCCTGTGACCAGGAACGAGATAGGGCCTGAACTGGATCTTCCTTGGGTACAATTCAGCAAACTGGAGAGGAGGGAGGAGGGGATGGCATTCCAGGGGAGCACTTGAACAAAGGTGAAGAGGTGGGATATGCATGGTATGTCTAGGGAACCAGTTTGACTGGAGTGGAGAGTTCCCGTAGGGGAGTAGAAGCAGATAAGTTTGGAGTTTTGGAGACAACGTTTAGAGCCATGTTAGATTTTTTTTCTTCAGTTTCCCTGATTTTATTTAATTTTTAAACTCAATACTGTTCAGGTAACACCACTTTCACAACACAATATTTTTTAATTGTTAATTCTTATAATGCTTAGAACTCTGAAGCTAGCCTTAATAGCTAGGATTCAATGTGTGGTTTTCAGTTTTGGATACTCTTGGGGTCATATTGGCAGCTTCAGCCTATGATAAGATACATATAGTGAATCAAACTTTTTAAGCTTCTGGGAGATTATAATTGAATGAAGTATAGAAACAAGTTCACAATGTATTGAATTTGTTTCCCCAGTTATTTATTGAATGAAATTTATATGACTTATTTCCTAATAGATGCCCGAATGTTAAATGCAAATTAATTTTCAAAAGATTACAATTTTGCCTGAGCATATTAGTCTTTCCAGGGAAGAAGGTAAGTTGATAAGAGTGTATGACTGCTTTCCTGTGGGAGCGGCAGTAAAGACAGGGGTTCAGGTTTTGTTTTGAAGTGGCACCATTCTGAACTAATAATTAAAAAAAATTCCAGTATGTTGAATATTTACACTTTGAATAACTTTTGTATCTCTGAAGTTTTTCACCCTAATTTTTGGTTTTGGTTTATCTGTCAAGTCTTCAGCATAAAACATATCTTCTTTCTCAATAGTGAACTTTGATAATTTGGTGGAATAGTTTTGACTCATTTGTGTGGGCAGGGGATTAAGTGGCATTCTTTGTCTTTCTGGAAGGAGCATAGAAGAGTTCTCGTCTGGCAATAGGCATTCACCATTATCATCCTTTACTCTTCCCAGTAGGTTTTAGTTCCTATTTTAGCTAAGTGTTTTTGAAGTAGGATTGTATTGGAAAATGCAAGGAATACCTCTCAGTATACTTTTTTAATTTCTCTGCTTTGTGTAGAGTACAAGTATACTCTGATTTAAGAAGTTCAGAATTTTGAAAATTGATTTACACAAAATAAAATTGAGGCATATGTGTTTATTCCCTTCACCAAAACATTTATTGTGAGATTTCTTTAAATATTGGACATCTCCAGTATAGCTACAATTTCAAACGTGATTTGTATTACACAATTTTTCAGGGAAAAGTGACATCTATTAAAAGGCTGACACCTATTATAAAATGAAGCATATCTGTATCATTTTTTAAACAAGATTGCTTCCATAGGTGTCCCACTTTTTCTCTATTTTAGGGGTGCTTAGATTCTTTATGTTTAAATACATCTCAGTGTCCCCTGCCATTCTGTGCATATAAAACCACTGATTCATTTTTGTTGCTGCTAGTCATTGCACTATTGCATCCTAAATATAGGGTAGTGTGCCAGTTGGGAAACAGCCCAGTAGTAAGTGGAAGCATTTGGAATGCTGCATATTATTCAGAGAAATAATCAGCCAATGCTTAGCTTGTGTTGGTAATTGTACTTGGTACAATGTATTGGAATTTGCCCTTAGATTCCTGTAGGTGTCGGAATTTCTTCCTGCATAGAGTATAAAAGACTGTAAGAGAACAATAATCTGTTCGAAAATTGCCTCCTTCTAATAATTGGTGTAAAAATGTTTATTAGAAATCTCAGTAATAGTTCAAAGCTGGAGAAAGCTGTTCTTAAACATTTTATTTCTGTAAGGTGTCTGATTCATCTAATTTGGCCATACAGTATGCAGAATTGATTTTTCTATCAGTGTAAGGATAGTTATATTCTCTACAGACATTTGCTTGCATTTTTGAAAGTACTTCTCAACTTAGTAGAAAGCAGGCAGTTTTCTATATTGTTTTAATTGGCTCAATTATTCTTAAAATTTATTGAATGTTGATAGATTTTGTTTCAGAATATCTTACAAGAACCCAATCCACTCCTTGATTGAATATCCCACAGGGTATAATTTCTGAAAACAGTTAAGCAAAACATTTTAAGAGTTATTGTGACAGTGCTTACGACTCTACATTTAAATGGTTTTTACTTTGTTAAAAGAAAGAACTAGAAGCAAGGAGGCTCATTTTTACTACTCTTTTTCAATAAAATATTAAAAATGTAGACTATAGCAGTGTCAGTAAGATAAAAATTAAGGGACTGTGCATTATCAGAAAGGAGGCAAAATTATCTTTCCAGCTATGATATAATGGCATACTTGGAAAACCCTAGAGAATCAACAAAAATTAAGATAATTACTTTGGCAAATTAGTAAGATGCAAAACAATTCCCAGATCATCAGCATTTCAATATGTTAATAAAAACCAGGAAGGGGAAGAGAGACCTTTTTTTTAAAGTGACTGTCTTGGAGTTAACCTTCTGATACACACACAGGTCTTGTATAAATCAATTACATAATAATCAGAAATAAAGGAAGACCTAAATAAGGGGAGACAGAGTCAATGGTCATTGATAAGCCTTCCAGATACAGTAAAAAATAACATTACTACTTACATTAACAACATTTTAATTCTGCATCAATCAAATTACCTAAGGGATACTTTGTAGAATTAGAAGAAATAATAAAATTCATGTGGAAGAACAAAATATCAAGACTATTTAGAGATATAAGTGTGTGAAGTAGAGATGAAGAGGATTTGATATAACTAGATTTCAGATTATATTATGAAACAGTAATTTTTCAGTACTATTTGGGATTAGATAAAAAAATGGAAAAATAGACCAGTAGAACAGATTAGATAAGCACTTGTTAAAAGAAAACAAAGTAAATAAAGCAGTTCAGTCTTTGATAAACCTAGGAACATGAAATGCTAAGGAAAGAATTTTTAGAAAAAGAAATAATTTATTGTAATGTTAATAATAAACATAAGTACAACTAATTACATTTGCCTTGTAATCATTGTTATTCAGATGAATTGATTTCAATATACAAATGACTTTTCTGTCATTTTTTATAATCCTATATCAATATTCTTGATCTATTCTCATTTCTTATGTAATTAGTATGTATCCTGTTGTGGTTATGGCATTGTTTCTTAAAGGTCATTCCATGTTGCTTTTTATTCTTCACACTTGGTCTTAACTGCATTATAGTATTCCACTGTGTTAATGTAGTACCACAATTTACCCAACCAATTCATTTTAAAAAGCACTTATTAAGTGCCAACTCTGTGCCAGGTGCCTTGATAGGTTGCTAGGGATGCAAAGACAAAATGCGTTTTTTTTTTCTTTCATATCTCCAGCATTTAGCATTGCCTGGCACTTAATAAATTGACTGAAGTAGCTCAAAGTAAATAAATATCTTACAGAGTAATTTTGGGGATGGGGAGGAAAAAGCAGTGTGTTTTGAGAGGTGGAGAATAGAAAATAAGGAAGGGCTTCTTGTAGAAGGTGGTCCTTGAACTGAACCTTGATGGAAAGTGCACTGGAGGATGGGCGTGTTCCTGGCTCGAGGACAATTTGTACAAAAGTACAGTGGTGGGATATGGATGGTCATTTTGAGAGACCGACAAATTTCCAGTTTGATTGAACCCTAGAGTCCTTCAGAAGAAGTACTTTGAGATCAGTCTGTAAAGATAGGCTGTTAAATGTAAGCACAGAGAGTGTATTTTATCCTAGAGGAAATAAGGAGCCAATGAAGCAAGGGAGTAGGATGTCATCAGACCCTGTGCTTTGGAAATACTACTTTGAGTTATATTGCCTTGCAGTAAGTAAATAAATGAATGTGAGGAATGTAGAGGGATGAGTAAAGACACATATGAATTGATACAAAGCAAGCCTAACTAGGAAATCACTGTACACAGTGACTTCGACAATGTAAATAGAAAGAATAAAAACAAATTGAAAGTAAATGCTGTGTAACCAACTTTAGCTACAAAGAAAAGAGATGAGGAATATGCCTCTTTCCTTTTTTTTTTTTTTGCAGAAGTGAGGGAATATAATATGTATGTGGAACATTGCATATCCTGCTGAAATTGATAGATTAGCTTTTTATTTTGAACTGCCCTTTATCTTCCTTTTTAATTTCTTTATAAAGGATGGTTTTCTGGGAGGGTTGAAGGAGGGAGGAATATTTAGTAAGAGAAAGAGATGTAAAAAAAGATACAAATACAAATTAATAAAATTTAAAAATCATGTTGGCAGATATGTGGAAAATAGATTGGAGAGGGGAAATACTAGAAGCAGGGAGGCTAGTGTGAGAGTACAGGTAGGAAGTGATGGGGACCGGAGCTAGGCTATATTTTCTGAGTGAAGGGAACACATGTATGAAATGTGGAAGTGAACTCAAAAAGACTTAGGCAGCTGATAGAATATGGGGGGATGGAGTGCAGCAAATGAGAATGAAACATATAGGTTGTAAACCTGCAAAGGATTGCGGTATAATCAACAAAAATAGTAGGGAAGTTAGGAAGGTGTGTGTGTGTGTGTGTGAGTGAGAGAGAAGAGAATGAGTTCCATTTTGGATATGTTGAGCTTGGTATGTGTATGGGATATCTAAGTGGAGACATCTGTAGGCAGTTGTTCATGTAGACTGGGCTCAGGAGAGCTATGAGATTAAATTTATATGTTCGGGGAGTCAGATATGTAAAGATCATTCTCTAATTATTTGACAATAAATTTGTTTCTAGTTTTTGCAGCACTGTGTACAGCTGATACTGTGTATCCTTAAATTTTTTTGCAGGTTTGTAGTTCCATCAGCAATGAAAAAGCACCTGCTTTTTTTTAATTAAAAAAATTTTCAATCAAATTAAAATTGTAAAGCATTTTTTTTCTCTCTCCTACTTCCTTGTTTCCCTCCCAGGGAAAAAAAGAATATCTCCCTAATAACAAATAAGCAAAACAGATCCCTATATTGACCATGTCCAAAAATTGTGTCTTGTTCTCCATATTATTTGCATCAATTCTCTGTCACTAATGAGTAGCTTTCTTCATTATCAGTATCAGCACCCTAGAATCAGGGGCAGCTAGGTGGTGCAGTGGATAGAGCACTGAGTCTGGAGTCAGGAAGACCACATCTTCTTGAGTTCAAATCTGGCCTCGGACACATACTAGCTGTGTGATCCTGGGTAAGTCACTTAACCCTATTTTCCTCAGTTTTCTTCATTTGTAAAATAAGCTGGAGAAGGAAATGGCAAACCACTTAAGTATCTTTTGCCAAGAAAACCCCAAATGTCATGAGGAGTCAGACATGACAGGAAGACAACTGAACAACAATCCCTAGAATCATGGTTGATCATTTGAGTTGATTCAAGATATTAAGCCTTTTAAAATTATTCTTTTTTACAGTGTTGATGTTACATTACAAATTACTGTCCTGGTTCTGCTCACTTTACTCTGCATCAGTTCATACAAAGTTTTCCCAGGCTTCTCTGGAACCATCTCTTTCATCATTTCTTACAACATAATAGTGTCCTATTACGTTCACGAGGATTTGTTTTTCTACAGCCCTGTAACAGCTTTTGAGTTTTACTACTTTTAGTTATTTTTGCCAATTTGGTGGGTGTGAGGTAACTCCAAGTTGTTTTAATGTATTTGAAGATACATGAGATTGAACATGTTCCAAGTGCTTGTATTATGAAGAACACTGGCTTTTCCTGTCTTTTGATGGCTTATCTATTACAAACTTGGAATTAACTCTGTAAGTTTATAACAGTACTATATATGTTAGATGTCAGGTTTTTAATTTGTCATATTTGCTGTATTTTTTCCAGTCTTATTTTCTTTTAAATTGGATTATTTTTGTTTAGAAATTTATTTTAATGTAATCAAACACATCTCCTTCACATTTCAGATAAAAAATACATGATTTTACTTTCTTCCATTTAAAATTGCGTGTTTTTATGTAATTCTGATGGAATTCACTTAGGTCGGTGCTGTGAGGTATGGAAATAAATCTTTTTCCTGCAAAACTGCCCACCAGTTTTCCCAAGTACGATAGTTAAACAATGAGTCCTAGGAAAATAACTTTTGTTTTATAACAACTGTTGGAAAACTGGATAGCACTTTGGCACAAAATAAGTTTGGACCCATATCTCACACCACCTATGACATTCCAAATGATATGTGAGTTGAATATAAATTATTGCACCATTAAAAAGTTGAAGGAGAGTGGAAGTTGGTTATTTCTTAAAAACTCTAGGTAAGGTATGAATTTGTAACCAGCCATACATATATTGATATATAGAATTAGCTATAAATATGTAATAGACAAATATCTAGTGGTATCTAGATTAATTTCATTGTGTGAAAAGAAATTTTTGCCCAAGAAGGACAGTATAAGATACAAACAATTCTATTACTGTTTATCTTTTTCTTTTGGCCAAGAAAAATAATTCAGTAATAATCATGCTGTCATAATCATCTGTAATATCATGGTTTTAGAGTTGGAATGGACCTTAGAGATTAGCAAGTTCAACTCCCTCACTGGTGGCAGAGCTGGTATTTGATATGAGGTCCTCTCACTTGAAATACAGAAATTTTTCCATGCCACTAGTTACCAGTACATGAAGTCTAGGTCAAGAAGATGGCTGATGTCCAAGTATTGTTAAGTGAAAGGTGTAAAAATTAATTTGTAACCAACTGTGGTGTGCCTACTACATAAAATCTTTGGAGTGTTAAGTAACCTTCTTTGCATTGGAGTCTTCGATTAGTTATTGAGCCTCACCTACCTGGTTTTTACTCTTTACTCTATAGCTTGACCACTGTCCCTTTAGAGGCAGGTCATGTGCTATAGGTAGTGAACAGAGTGCTGGACTTAGGGGAAGACCTTATCTAGGTTCCAGCCTCACCTCTGACACTTAATAAACTTCTCTTGACCTTCAGGCACCTTTCCCAGACCATAAGTCAGAGGGATTTAGGAATTCTCACTTATATAGCTTAGTACGAGTTAGATGATCTTAGGACAATGACAGCTGTCTGACACTGGACAGAGGAAATTTGGAAAATGATGTTTAAAGCAGGCCAGCTCTTAGTTATGGCACAACTGAAGAATAGTCCTTCTACTTATACAGACTTGCAGCAGTGGTGAGACAGTTTAATTGCCCGAGGAGAAATTTTCTGGGAGGTGACTAGGAGAAAGTTGTGTATTAAGGAGCTAAAAATAGAATCCACTAAACTTAGACACAGAAGTTGGGTTGTTGATCTCTGTAACTTTTCCAGTGCATTTGTACAGCAAAGTCTGTTCCTTTTGTTTAGAACTATACTGATATTTTGTTAAAAGGGTTACAAGCAGGAAGGAATTTTTAAAATCTGAACTTAACGAATACCAAAAAAAAAAATACATTTTCCCATATACAAAGTAGAACAGAAAGATTATATGTGAAACTAAAATTTCTATTATGTTCAGCTTGCTTTAAAAAAAAAGTATATAATAAATTCAGAAGCATATTACTTTCAAAGCTGTCCTGAGTGTGTTTTGTGTGCATTTTAAAAAATGCTTCATTGATCCTCTTGGGGGGGGCAGCACTATTACTAGTTCCTTTTCTCATAAAACAAAAAAAGAAAATACAATCTTTGTAACAAATCAGTCAGTGAACAAGTACTTAGGCTTTTACTGTATGTTGGGTATTGTTAGGTACTGGAGATATGAGTACAAAGAATATAACAATCCCTGTCCAAAAAGAGTTTGAATTCTAATGGAGGAGAAAAATACATATATAAATACAGCAATAACAGAACATGAATAAGTGAAAATATATACAAAGTAGTTAAATGCAAGGTAGTTTGAGAGAGAGCACTAGCATTGGAGGTGATTAGGAAAGACAAAGCAGAAGATGATGCTGGATTTCTTTCAGTGGAAGAGAGGGCTATTTTATGAGGCCAGGAGGTAATGAGGGTGAGCATTCCAGGCATGTGGTTGTGATGGTCAGTACAGAGGCATGGAGACAGGAGATGGAGTGTAGGGTCTGTAAGGAACAGAAAGACAGTTTGGATCATGGTCGCTATTTGGGAAGAAGAGGCTGGAGAGATAGGGTGGGGCCGGGTAGCATAGGTGATATTAGAAGCTAAAAAGAGGAGTTTGTTTTTTTCTAGAGGTAGTAGGAAGCTACTTGGACTTGATTTCACATGGCTGATCAGTATTTAAGGAATCTTACATTGACAGCAGTATATAGGGTAGACTAGAAGAAGGAGAGAGACTTGAGGCATGGAGGCCAATGAGACAATTGTTTCGATGAGGGCCTCTGCCTAGATGGTAGGTATATGAGTGGAGAAAAAGGATATGGTGTGAAAAATGTTTAGGTGAAAATGGCACGGCTTGGGAAGAGACAGAGGAGTAGTCAAACAGGTAAAAGGAGAACCAGGAGAGTGTCGTGTCAAAAACGCTTAGAGAGGAGATAGTATCTAGGAATTTTAAAGAAGGTAGTCAAGAGTATCAAATGCCACTCATAGATTGAGAAGCCTAAAGAATGAAAAAAAGACTAACAGATTTGTCAATTGAGAGATCAATGGTGTCAGGTACATTGTACATGCTTGTAATACCTGCTACTAGGGAGGCTGAGAATAGTTCATCATTTGAGCTTGGGATTTCTGAGCTGCAGTAGGGCTAAAGTTGATCTGATGACCATAGTAAGTTCAGCACCAATATGCTGAGTGCCTGGGAGTTGGACCACCAGGCTGCCTAAATAGGGGCTAACTAGCCCAGATCTGAAACAGAGAAGGTCAAAGCTTGCATGCTGATCAGCAATGAGATTGTTTCAGCCTGGGCAAGTGAGGGAGACCTAGACCAAAAAAGAAATCGCTGGTAACTTTGGACAGAGCAGTTTCAATTGAGAAGTGAAGTCAGAAGTCTAAGAATAAAGGGTTGAGAAGTGAGAGGAGATAAAGTGGAGGTAGGAGGTTTTTCAAGGAGTTTGGCTGAGAAAAGGAAAAGTATAAGATGTGGCTTCGGGGAATGGGGTCTTGTGAAGATTTTTTTTAAAGATGGAGGAGGCCTGGTCATGCTGGAAGGCAGGGAAGGAATCAGTAGATAGGGAGAGGTTGAGGGTTAGTGTAGTAGGAAGGCTGAATTTATGATCTCAAAAAGGATCATATAAATATCTGAATAGTTCGAAATCGTTGGGTATACAGAATTCTCCAAGCAGAAGGCATCAAAAAATTTATTC
>CM053624.1:311746867-311772742 GCA_028646595.1 Phalanger gymnotis
GGAGGCCACAGAAAAATAAGATGGCATAAATCATATTCACCAGCCTCAAGACCTCGCTCGAACTCCTGGGTCCACACAGGGGTCGGCTCTGCTTCGGATTTTTTTCCAGCTGTAGTTTTCTCGCTTCTCCTCGAAGCCAAGCCTCTGGCGTTCTCAAGTCCCGCCTCAACGACTAGAGACCAGAGTCCAGAGACCCGTTGGTTCCCGAATTGGCCCCTTTTAAGTCCTTAATCTACGCCCACAGGGGTTTCACACCTGATAGGGCTTTGGGCCTGGGGCTTAGTGTTTAACAGGTGAAAGTACTTTCACCGTAAACAAAAGCCGAACTTCTCAAGGGCACCCGTTAAACTAAGCCCTTTTGGCCTTACTGGCACAGTTAGAGAGAATGATTGAGGATACAACTGCTGAAAGAGGTGAAAGGAGATAGGATCAAGTGCTCATGTAGAGGAGTTACCTAGGCAAAGAGAAGGGCTTCCTTTTCGTTAGAGACTGAGGAAAAGAGAATGAGAGATGAAGACAAAGGGTTTTGACTAGTCAGCTAGATGGAGAAGATGAGAAGAGAGACCTCATGTTGAATGGTCTCAGGTTTCTCAAAGTAAAAGGAAAGATCCTCACCTAAAAGGGAGGAGGAGAATAGAGGGAAGAGACTTGGGATAGCTTCTGTGGGGATTGACATAGGCCATGAGGTTTGGATTCAGCCAAAGGGCCTCACTTGAGGACCTAGAGAGCCACATGTGCCCTGGAGGACGAAGATTCCCCACCCCTGAATAAGGCTGTTTGTTAGGGAGCAATAAAAATACTGCCTTGCTATAGTGAGAGCCCAGTTAATGTTAGATAACATGAATTTTAGTTGTGAGACTTTGTTCAGTCGCATTCAGAGGTTTATTAGGAGTGGAGGAGTATGGTAAGAGTAATCTAGGGCAGAGGTTTGGCAAGAGAGCAGTGACAGAACTAGGGGCCAAGGGATCTGAGAGCAGAAGATGATGTAGAATTGCAGTAGCTAACTTTTGAGTTGTTTGGAGAGTAGGAGACTAAATCAAATTAGGTGTAATGTCCTAAGAAATAAGAAAGTGCTGAGACATTGAAGGACTGGATTTAGGCAGTGTGAGACCTAAGGTGGAATAGTAGGAGATTGTGGTCAGAGAGAAGAATGTTGGAGGTTTTTTTTTTTTCTCTTAAGGAAATGGAACACTTGTAGGTAATAGTGAGATCTAGTTATCCTTATGTACCACTGAGGTGGAGTCAGTAGTAGGTCATGGGATTTTGGGCTGAGGAAATGGGAGATTAGGAAGTTTGTGTGGATGTTCAGATAGTTCCTTTCATCCTTTCTCTTCCCCTCGGCTGTGTGAGGGGAGTCCTATAGGACCTGTTGGGAAATTTGGGGGAGTAGTGTATATAGAGGAATTTCACTAGTACTGATAGTACAGTATCAATACTACAAAACCAAGAAACCTTCACACTTTCCAGGGAAATTAACTAAGCTAATGGAGATTCTAGTGGATTTTTAAGCCCAACTTGAGTCAACTTGATAATACAGGAGCCACAAGAGTTAATGTGATCTTAGAGCATCTTAATAGAATTGTGGTGTACAGAGCAAGAAAAGAGATAGCCCTGCTTTATAATACACGCTTTTCTGGTCAGACTGCATCTAGAGTTCTGTATCTAGTTCGGGGGGCCACATATTAGAAGGGGCACCAACAAGCTGAAGCACATCCAGGAAGCTGACAATGACCATGTTGTTGTGGGGCTTAAAAGACCTGAAGGTATTTAGCTTGGAAAAACAAAAGACTTTGAGGTGACTGTGGGAAATGATGATTATGACATATTGTGGGGTGGAGGGATTGTAGGTCTCCATGAGAGTAATTGAGAGGTTTAGAAGGGGTGAGGCATAGGGAGAGAGGTGGAATAATAGGAAATTGTGGTCAGATAGAAGTGTCTTTTACTTATTATTTATTAATCACTCATTTATTTAAAAGTTTTTTAGGAAGTGGAATCTTTGTAGGTAATGGTGAGATTTAATGTGATCATCTCTATGTGTAGCTGAGGTGAAATAAAGATGTTAGAACTTGGGATATTAGAGAGTTCGAGGGAGTATCTTCATAGAAATTAGTCCTCCCAGAATAGTGATTAAAGTTGAGGAGGAGAGGAAAGTGGTGAATCAGGTGCTGAACTCCTTGGGAAAGGAGAATGCCCTAGAGGTTTGTAAAATAAAGCCCTGGTAATCTGGGTTGGGTAGAACATTTTGTTTCAGCGGACTTCAAAGAAGAAGATGAATGATGGAGGTAAAGGGGAGTGTTTGGAAGTCACAGTGGGAAACAAGAATTATTTCGATTGCTCTCTTCAGGTCCAAGTCAAGAAATCACTCTCCTGATGTCATTGGTCATCTTGGAGGATGAAGGATCAACAACCACTGTGTGTAGGACAGCTCAGGGGTATGAGCAAAGGTATAGTCAGTGTTGTTTACACATTGGATTTTTGTATGCAAATGTTTTCTGCTTTAAAATGAAGCCTAAGAAGTGACTGGATTCCTAAGGGCCAGAAAAATACAAGGTTGATCAGGTACATACATATTTAACATATTATTAACTAGAAGGAGATTTTTCACCGTATGAGTTAAAGGGGAGAAAATGTGATCTGAGAAAGAGGTGGCTTGGTCATGTGGTCAGGGTAAGGAATCATGGAGGAAACATTGTCGTCGGATCATAGATTTAGAACTGGAAGTGATCATTGAGCCCACTCCCATCATTTAAAAAAACACTTAAACAGCCAGATCTTTTTTAAACTCCCTTTTGATAACCTCATCACTAGTTCCTACGCTCTGTTCTCCCTCAAATTGAAAGAAAAATAAAACCCTTATGTTAAATATACACAGTGAGCGAAACAAATCCCCACGTTAGCTGTGTTCAAAAATGAATATTATCCTACAATTTGAGTTCATCAACTCTGTCAAGAATTAAGTAACCTGCTTTATCATTGGTCCTCTAGAGTCTTGGCTGGTCATTGCATTGATCAGACTTCTTAAGTCTTTAAAGAGTTTGTCTTTACCTTGTTGTTAGGGTTAGAGTTCGATAAATCATTGTTTCAGACAAGTCTTCCTAGGTTATTTTCTCTGGAACTTTCATTTATCATTTCTTAAGACTCAGTAATTTTCTATTACAGTCATTTAACATAATTTGTTAAGTTTCCCATTTGATGGGTGTCCTTTGCCACTGCAAGAAAAGAGCTACTGTAAGTATTTTTGTACATATAGGCCTCTTTCTTCTTTGTTGAAGTCTTTGGGGTTTATTTCTGGGTCATAGGACACATACAATATAGTCACTTGGGTATAGTTTCAAATTGCTCTCCAGAATGGCCATACTAATTTACAGCTCCACCAACAATATTTTAAAGTGACTGTTTTCCCCGTAGTCCCTCCAACATTTGTTATTTTCCTTTTCTCTGAGCAGAACAGTCTTGAGACATGAACATTGATTTCAGCTTTTTAGGTGACAGATACCCCATCATTTGGGGGGTGGGCAGAGGGGAAGTTACCAGAATATATGGTTTATGTAATAGGGTATCTTTAACAGCTGTAGTCTTTCTGGTTTGAGAAGTGTTTCATAGAATCTAGAGCTAGAAGGGACCATATAGATTAAAACTAACTTGTCATTTTGCAGATGAGGAAACTGAGGTCCAGATTCAGGAAGAGATTTTTCCAAAGTCACATAAGTGAGTGAAAGAGGTGATACTTGAATCCACATCCTTTGACTCTAAACCCAGTCAACTTACATTTATTAAGCACTTACTAAATACCAGGCACTAGGTATACAAAAATAAAAATGAAATAATCACTGCCCTTGAGCTTGTATCCTAATTGGATGCATATATAAGTGAATATACAGTATGTACAAAAGGAATACAGGATGGTTTAAAGAAAGGGGGGGGGAGGGGAAGAATCAGGAAATCACAGAAGGGGAAAAAATCATCTGTATCCTTATTTTGATCTGCTACATCTAATTTGCCTGGGGAGCAGTCAGGTCCCATAACCAAGAAAAAGGCAACTGGAGTTTGACTTGAATCCTCTTTCCCCTCTGCTTTGCCATATATTTGTTGCGCTTCCTTTATGTATGATATGTAGTGTAGCCGAGGTGGCCAGTATAGACTTAATGTGTACATGTGTCCTGGTTGCTGGTGAATTTTTCCTAAGCAGTCTGTTTTGGAAATCATCAAACCTGGAAATGTTTTTGAATTTTTATCACACATCTCTTGAAAAGTCTTTAAGGTACTTTGCAAAAAGGGGAAGCTGGTCGATTTTGGTCCCCTTTGAGCTAGGAGATGGTAGAGAGCATGTAGACATATTTGCAAAACTATTTAGCTTGTGTTTGTCCTTCATTTTTGAAGAGGACCATGACATCAGGGAAATGATGACATGACTTGCAGTTGACTTTGATTTGAGTGAGAGAGGGCTGTGCGAAGTCACCAGCCTCACTTTCTTCTCCAGAGCCATCTGGATCCAGTCACCTGATGCAATGAAAACCCTGGCCCTTCATGTAGTCACTTAAGAGTGAGGTAACACCCATTCAGTGAATAGGCCTTTTTATTTTTATTTATTTTTTGTTTTTGGCAGGGCAATTGGGGTTAAGTGACTTGCCTAAGGTCACACAGCTAGTACATGTGTCAAGTATCTGAGGCCACATTTGAACTCAGGTCCTCCTGACTCCAGGGCCAGTGCTGTACTCACTGCACCACCTAGCTGCCCTAGAATAGGGCTTTTTAAGAAGTGAGTCAAGGGATGGCCTCTTTAATTAGAAAAACAGAAAAAAAAATCAAGCTGAGAGGGAAAGACCCTCAGGGATGCTGTTTCAAAGAGAAACAGTTACTATTGACATTCACTCTAAGCCAGGAGGGCCCAAAACACTTGGGCTGGGACCTATTGCGTCCAATCTATGAGCTTCAGAGTGAACTGGGAGAACGAAAGGAAGGAAGGAAGGAAAGAGAAAGAAAGAAATCTAGCCAGTAAATTCTAAGTTAAGTGGGCAGCATTTGCTCATCAAAATTTACCTTCCTTTGGAAAGGAGAAGGAAAGGGAGAGGATGAGGATGCTGAGTTACCCAACTGGCTGGGTCCCCTTTCAGGCAGCTCGGTCACCTCACAGGTTGTGTCTGTCCTTCGTTTTTGAAGAAGACCATGACAGGGAAATGATGACATGGCTTGTAGTTGACTTTGATTTGAGGGAGGGAGGGCTGTGCAAGGTCACCAGCCTCGCTTTCTCCTCCAGAGTCATCTAGATCCAGTGACCTAATATTCATCAGGATGACTGGAGACGGCCCAGGATGCAGTGGAAGACCCTGGCCCTTTTAGGCTCAGGCCTTTTCATATACTCACTTAGCTAAACTAACTTCTCAATACCATTGCCATTTTGACTGTAAGTATTTGCTAGTGAAAATACCCCACCGAAGGGGAAATATTTATATGGTTTGAATGGACTCAAAAGTAGCTGGTTGCTGAACTAAATGTTTTATTTGGAAAACACTTGTCAGCATATCTGTAGTCTAAATCTAGAAAGCAAGCCTCTAAGGAAAAGGAGTAGCTACTCAATCGCTAGTATTTTATGAGAATTCACTTTGGAAAAAGTTTTTGTGTTTTTAAAAGTGATGTCTATGTATTTTTGCAAAGCAAAAAACATAATAGTTGAAGTTTGGGCTTAACTTCACTATGACTTTCTTACAGTTATATATTGTAGGTCCCGATTAGGTGTTTTAAGGGTATCCCTTAAAACTTTCTTGCCTTGTACATAGTAGTTCAATAAATATTTACTTAATTTTTTAAACAGAAGTCCTTTTGAAGAGGCTACACTAGTAGATGGTGTATTCTCTGTACTATAACCTGACAGAGGTGACCACACACTTCCTTTTACTCTTCCTGTTACTTTAGGCCTGTACTCTTTCTGATCTAGCTTTGGAATTAGGGGATTTAGGTCAGTTTCACTAGGTGAGTGAGAAGAGAAACACGAGACAGAAATGAAGGAAGACTACTTGAAAATGATTAACTTTTTGACTTGAAAAATGTTGGAGATTGTCTGGTCTGTATAGCCATATACAAATCGATTGTGAGCCATTAAACTACCATATTGTACATTTTTCTCAGATCTGGCTTGTATAAAGTCAAGTGCAACCTGTTGCTGGCGTTATTTTTCAGCATATCGCTATAAAAGATATTTTATTTTGAAGGTGCAACACTATCAGGATCAATAAGGTATTTTACCCACTTGAATTTGAATGTTTAACTCTTCATAGAGACTACTTGGGGGAGCAGCTAGGTGGTGAAGTGAGTAGAGCACTGGCCCTGGATTCAGGAGGACCTGAGTTCAAATCCCACTTCAGACACTTAACTCATTCACTGGTTGTGTGACCTTGGGCAAGTCACTTAACCCCAATTGCCCTGCCTTCCCCCCTCCAAAAAAAAAAAGAAGAGACTACTTGGTTGCTGATAGATGGCTAATTATAACTTGTGTTTTGGCCTGTTTTCTGTCATTGATTAATAGTATTTCTTTGGGGAACTACTTTCAGAAATCTTGTCTTGGGTAGTTTCATCTAGGTAATAGCAATAGCCCCTGGGTATGGGAGATATGTCTGTGAGGGGTCATTTTTATCCTATAGGCTTTAGAGTACAATTCTGGTTAGTATTTTTTCCCCACTTGCCCAATAAAATGTACGTCTTGTACAGTCTATGGTAAAAATGTTGGGAAGCAATTACAACTTAAGTTTTTATATTGTAATGATTCTCTTTCTAAGGTCCAAAGCTGATATATGGACCATTTCATTGTCTTCATTTTCTATGAGGACCCCGAGTCATAGGGAACAAATATTAGTAGTTTGTCTAGGTTACACAAGTTGGTTTGGGGAAGAAAGGAAGGAAACAGAGAAGGAAGGAAACAAGCATTATTGAGCATCTGCTTTGTGCCAGACACTGTGCTAGGTGCTTTATGAATATTTTCTCATTTGAGCCTCATAACAACAAGGTAGGTGCTATTATTATCCCTGTTTTACAGCTGAGGAAACAGAATGTCAAATGACTTGCCCAAGGTCAAATGGCTAGTAAGTATCTAAGCGGCATTTGAACTCAGGACTTCCTAACTCTAGAGCAGGGGTGGGGAACCTGCAGCCTTGAGGCAACATGTGGCCCTCTAGGTGCTCAAGTGTGGCCCTTTAACTGAATCGAAACTTAAATTAATTCTCTGAAGTTTGGATTCAGTCAAAGGGCTGCACTTGAGGATCTAGAGGGTCGTGTGGCCTACAGGCCCCAGGTTCCCCACCCTCGCTTTAGACTAAATGCTGTATGTACACTGTGCCATTTAACTGCCTCAAGGAGAAAAGAGAAAACTTTAATAATAATAGTTGGCATTCATATACAGGTTTAAGGCTTACAAAATGTGCTTTGCATCGTCTCTTTTTTATACTTTTTAGCAAACCTAGCAACTCTTTGAAGTGAAGGTATTATAAATATTTTTTCCATTTTCTGGATGAGAAGACTGAGGTTCATAGATGTTAAGTGATTTGTGTCAGTCAAGGAGTTAGTGGCATTGCTGGTAGTAGAGCCTGGGCTTGGAGTTTACTCCTTAGATCATGTACAAGGCATGTGTCTAATAGCCTTTTTTGCACAGTACACTTGCCTCTCAAACAAAAACAGATCGAAGCCTTGGGGATTCTTCAGCTCTCCAGATCCCAGTTCTCTGGAGCAAAATGGAGATGTGATTCTGGTCAAACCAGTCCTCCAGGAAGCCCAAGTTGTAACACGTTTTAACTTTCAAGAAAATTGTAGAGTTGGCAGATGGCTGCTTGGATTGGGCCTGGACAGAAAAGAAATGAAAATCTGCATTGAAAGCAGTGTTAAGCAGTTGGCCTAACTTTGGTAACATGTTTTTCCTTGACACCTGTCAGCTATTCCTTCTTCTTTTGCAACTTAATTTTTTTTTATTTTGTTCATTCTTTTTGTCTGATTTCCCCCATTCTTTTTTTATCCCTAATTTTTTTCTTTTACTTTCTCTCTTGTTTTCCTCATCTTTCTCCATTCTGTTCCTTTATAGCATAGTAGGATTTAGAGTTAGAAAGGACAATTTTTCCTTTCTTTGTTTTTCTAACTGCTCTCTTTTTATTAAGAATGTTGTGGGAGAAAGGGATAAAACATTGTGCAGAGAGTCCAGACACCTGGGTTTTAATCATGGCTTTAGTATTAAGTTAACCGTAACCTTGAAAAAAGTCAATTCTCTAGGCTTCAGAAAGACTTGAATTCAGATGTGACCTCACACACTTATTAGCTGTGTGACCTAGGGCAAGTCATTTAACCTCTTTCTTAGTTTCCTTATCTGTGAAATGGGGATAATAATAACCTCCCAGGGTTGTTGTAAAGATAAAATGATATCACATACGAAGTGCTTATCAAAGTGCCTAGCATATGGTAGGCGCTATATAAATACTATCTATAATAATCATAATAATTTTTCATTTTCAACCTATGTAAAATGAGAATTGTATTTAGATAACCCCTAAGGCTGTCTTCAGCTGCAGAAGTCCACAATTGTGATTATCGTTTCTTGCCTTATTTTTCTCCAACAGCTTTGTGAGAAGCCTTTCCTGCTTTTCTCTGGGGCACTGATTGAGCTGTCCAGAAGCAGGAAGAGGAAGTAGATGGAACTTTTGCAGGACTTGAACCTTCTCTGACTTTGAAAAGCGTTAATAGCTTCCATTTGGCTAGAATGGATAGGACTTTTGCAGAAAGGCTTTCTGTTTTATGGCCTTTGAATTGAAAGAAATATGGTTCTTTTACAAAGAGACACCTTGTATTTTCAGATTGCCTCTTAAAGTCATAGAATCTGAGCTTGGAGAGACCAGAGAGATCTCATTTAACCCCTTTCTACTTATAGAGGAACAAATTGGCTTAGGTCTAGTGTGTATGTATACTTCTACTGGCATTGACTCTTAGCATTGTCTCTAAGCCAGTTGGTGACATTTCAGCATTCCATTGTAGTTTATTACATTGGCATGTTGAGGTGGAACATGTTATATAGTATGTTATCTCTTATGTAGCACATGATAGTGTTCAGTTCTCCAAGCCCTTCTTGTGGATGTATTCACAAGTCTGCCTCACAGCAGATCATTATTCACAGACAGCATACCACTGTGAGATTGGCACTAGACTTTCATAATGCTCTGTGGTAAACTGGATCAGGTGCAAGAACATGTTGCTCATGTTTTAAGACAGAATTGTTGCATGGCACAGTCTCTCACAGTTTCACTCTAAATATAAACAGTCATTTTTAGCTCACCATTATGATGAGTTATGATTCTGAAGCCAGATCAGTTCATATTTTTTTACTTTTCCATTATCATTGCCCAGATCTATACGACTATCAGAGGTGCAGTGTTCTATAGTAGAGTCAGGAAGACCTAGGCTTAAGTCCTGTCTCGTGCCTGTGTGGTCCTGATCATAGGCATCTCTTTAAGACTGTGTTGCAGAGCAGATGCTTGTCTGTATTAGTAGTTCTCATTGGGAGCTCTCTACACAGATAGAATCATAAATCTGGTTAAAAAAAGAAATAATATGCTTGGGAGTCGTGTTCTACCCTGTTTTTTCTTATTTGATCCTAAGTTTCTGCTGAACTTCAGGGAGGGGAATGTAAAAAATTCCCAAGTCAGGGAGATTTTTGACCTTTCTAGATAAATATGCTGGGGAGAGCACTGCCGGGTACTGCTCAGTAAGTGCCTGAAAATGTGTTAACTTTTATGTTGTATCTAGAGTAAGGAAATGAGAGTTTACTAGTAAGAATTTGATCTTTAAGTTTAAAATGAGATTGCTGTAACTTATCTTGTCCAAATATTTGAATTATATATAACATATGTCTGTTGTATATTCTACATATTTGCACATATGTGTGTGTGTCCTCTTCACTGTAGTAAGATAAGCCTGTATCTAAACCATCTTAGGGTTAGGTAGCCTCTGCTATTGTTAAAAATTTCCAGGGGAGGCTTTTCCATAGTATCTTTAAGGCAACTAATATTTTATTAATTGAGTTATTTGTTCATATACCTAACTTATATCTCTCAGCAATTTAAGTCTGTTTGTGTCAGGGAACATAGAGGAAATAACTGATCATTGCTTTTGTGTACTGGAAAAATAAATTTACTATTCCATCTCAAGCTAAGCTCATAGAATGTTATAGCTGGAAGGGATCTGAGTTTGACTGTCCCTAGTTTACAGAGGAGAAAACTAAGAACTTATCCAGAGGATCTTTTAAAAACTTATCATCACTGTCCCTTGTTTTTTGTTGCTTGGCTTTGAGGAGCTTAGCATTTTCACACCTATTCTAAAATGTTGGACCCATTACTTAGCCCCTGGGTAAGTTCTGACTAGTGCTGAATTTAGTAGCAGGAAAAAATCCCACCAAAACTATAAACTGCTAAATGGCTGTAAGGCTGTAGTACTACTATTGGATCTTGTTTGATTTGTTGGAAAAGTCAGCATGAATCCATGGATAGCATTTTTGAGAGTGTCCCGCTCAATTATGCTGTCTTTCACTTAATAATAATAGTCGAAACTATTTGGAGAATGAGACTTTATTAGTTCTGCCACTAATTTAATGTCCTCTACTCCTTCGTGTATGTTGCAAGTAGCATATGTTGTCTACGTTTCTGAGAAAGTTTGAGGGTGAAGTGTAATATTTGTTTAGGGTTGGAGTCCATTTAATAGAACTCTGGAATTTTGCAAGTGTGTCCAGAGAGACTTTGATAACTTTGGAATTAGGATATGATGATGGCTGTGTTAACATCCTTACCTCTTTTATGTCCATCTTCTTCCCCCCCAAACAAAAACAAAATCCCAGACCAAAAAAAATGCATGGCTCTTTGCTAACTTTACCAAGTGACTGAGATGTCAAAAAGAGAAGGCCTAGATAGGTCCTCCCCCTTGTTTTCTGCCTTTTATCCTGCCCTTACCATTAGGAGACTGACTTCAAGCATGAAGTCTTGAATGTTGGGCACTAGAAGAGATACAGAGTTTAACTAAGACATGGTCCCTGCTTTCATGGAGTTCACAATCTAGTAGAAATGTGTAATAGAAAAGTAGATATCCTGATGTTAGATCCATCTATGCTTTCCTTGCCTTATCTTGCCCAAGATTTGTGGAAGTTCTGATTGATTAGGTCCAGGGCTAGGATATGAGCTAGGGTTGGCTCTGATCACAGACTACCCTCTTTAGGTGGGTAGCAAATGCATACCATTTGTGAGTTGAGTTGAGAGAGTATGTATTATTTAGCACAGATTCATCTCCATTACTGAAAAGTAACTCAAATCTCAAAAAAAGTAATTCATCTTAACTGTTATACCTGCTTACCAGGATTATTGTGAAAAAAGGACTTAGTAAATCTCAGTGTGCTATGAAATATAATCTGCTGTTATCATTAGCACAAACCTCTTCATACCTTAAATGTTTTCATGGGCCAAATGCATTCCTCACCTGGCATACCCTTATGATGCCTGTCTTCATTTACCTAGGATTGTCCTCAAATCACAGACACACTGTCATCTTCAAGGCTGTACTTAAAATATTTTGCATTTTGGTGTAGGTCTTGCCAGAGCTTGCAGTCCACAAGCAGTCTTTGAGAATCCAGAGTCTCCTTCACATCTAGGTGAACCTTGGAAAGAGCATGTTATTGGAGGGCAACTGAAAGGCTTCTGCAGAAGAGTGTTTCCATGAAACTTGTTTGAATATAGGTGCTAAAATATGAGTAGTAACTTTAATTAGGACATATCATTTTGCAAAACGATTTCTGTTGTTCAGTTGTTTCAGTCACGTCCAGGTCTTCATGACCCTATTTTGTGTTTCCTTGGCAAAGATACTAGAGTGGTTTGCCATTTCTTTCTCCAGCTCATTGTACAGATGAGGAAACTGAGGCAAACAGGGTTAAATGATTTGCCCAGTGTCATAGAGTTAATAAGTGTCTGAGATGAATTTGAATTCAGGTCTTCCTGACTCCAGGCCCAGCGCTTTATACAAATTAATAACTTTGAAATCATTAGGTTCCACGTTGTGACTTCTTAGGCATTGATGGTAAATTTGACAGATTTTGGCTATATAGGGAAGGTTATGGGAAAGGAAGTAGTAACTATTTTTACTTTAAGCAAATAATTTAGACTCTGGCATAATGTGGGTCTCTGCTGTCACAACAGCTTTGTGGATACAATACATGTCTACAAAAATAAAGTCGTTCTGTCAGTTTTGTTTTTAGTTGTTTTTTGGGGAAAACTACTTAAATACTTTGTTTCCCATTGTGACTTTGAGGAGATCTCTAAGGGTATCTTCTAAGTACGTGGAACGTAGGAGACTAGATGAGGAACCCTAGTCCCTTTTAGCCCTGATTCATTTGCTTGTCACCTCTCCCAATTTATTCTGGGCCTTTAGCTCAGTCAGTTAACGAGCATTTATTAAGTGCCTGCTATGTTAAAAAAGAAGCAGTAACACTTTGCCACTGCTTCCTAAGGACTATGAAACTTTTCCATGTGACCTGCCGCTGAAACCTTACATGTGTATTGTCTCCGCATTAGAACGTCAGCTCTTTGAGAGCAAGGATTGTCTTGTTCTTTTATTTTTATCCCCAGCACTTTGCACTTTTTCATCCATTCATATGAGCCAGGCGCTATGATGGGTACTGGAGATAACAGACATACATTTTACTGAGGGTTTACATATTGTGGAGTGAAGGGTCCCAGAAAAGAGCTTTGGTCTGAACAGTCTCAGAAGTTGTCAGCAGAGCCCTGTTGTCTCACATTTTCCAGCAGCAATGGAAATGTTGATTGATTATTGTTCTCTGACCAAGAAGTGGAAAGTAGCGCTTGAGGATAGTGGTGTCAGGGCCTGGCAAGATATCAGATACCTATGCTGGCCAGGCCCTGTTATGTCTCTTTCTGTTGGGGAAAGGCAGACAGTGGTAGGGTTGATGATTGTTTCTGTAATTGTTTCTGCAGTTGGAAATGAGAGAACCCTGGATTTGGATTCTGAGGACCTGGGTTTAAGTACTAACTGACATTTGTGACCTTAGGTAATTTACTTGGTCCTCAGTTTCTTCATCTGTAAAATGAGAGGATTGGACTATATGACGCCAGTTTAGTTCTAAATTTATAATTCCTTTCTCCTCTCAATACTATGTAAGATTGAGAGCAGGAACTGTTGTCTTTTTGTATTGTATCCTTAGCATGGTATTTTTCATTTTTAACCCCACTTCCCTTTAAAATTAGGATAAGAGTTGAGCTTTGGATATGTTTAGTTTAAGATGTCAATAGGACATCCAGTTTGAGATGTCCAACAGGTAGCTGGAGGCATAACACTGAAGGTCAGGAGAAGAGGTTAGAGTAGATAAATAGGTTTGAAAAGGGTTGGTTAGACTAGATAATTTCTAATATCCATTCCAGCCCGAAATCCTATAAGTATTTCAAATAAATGCCTGGGGTCTGTGAACTGGTTTTAAAAAATATTTTGAGACATATATTTCAATATATTGTTAGCTTTTGTAATCTTATGCATTTTGTTTAATGTATTTAAAAGAATTATTTGTGAAGGGATCCATAGACTTCATCAGAATGCCAAAGGGGCCTATGACACAAAAAAGGTTAAAAGTCTTGGTCTAAGGTATCTCGTTTGATAGATTTTCTTAGGTAGTTCTCTCTTGTCATTTTTAAGTTTTAAGTTTTTTAAATTAGATTTTCAGGATTCCAGTCAAATATAGTCTTACCCCTTGGTTTGGTACACTCCATTCCTGAATAGGCACTGACATTCTCATATTTTAGCTGTCCAAATAAATTTTTATGTATCTTTTTAACAATAGTATATCTCCCAAGATACAGTTGGGAAACAAGCTTGTCTCTTTCTCTGTAAAAGGCGGTGGGGGAAGGGGGTAGGTTGTTGATCTCTAAGACCACTTGACAGCTTTAAATCCTATGAACTGAGAATTTCATTCTTACTTAGTTTGAGGTAACTAGGAGGCCATTTCAGTTGCCCTAGCCTGAGGTGATAAGGACTATGGGAAAGGAATAGATCAGATTGCTGTTCGATGTTTTTCTAGCTGAGAGGTTGTCTATATTTAACTTCTTATCTTTAACCTGGCTTTGCATTTATGTGGAATCCTCATGGGCTTACTGGATTTAAAGCTGGAAAGGGATATTAGAGATCATCTACTCCAACCAGTCCTTTAATTGTACTGATGAGGAAACAAGCCATTTGCCTAAATTAGCAGCTGTTAATCATTATTCCTTTTCTTTCCTCGGAAGATTCAGATTAAACAGACTTTGGAATCAGACTTGGGTTTAATTTCTGGTTCTGATATTTGCTACCTTAGATAGCTTTGGCCAGGTCACTTCACCCCTCTGGGCCTCAGTTTCCTCATCTGTAAAATGAAGGGATATGATCAGCTGATCTAAAAGATCCCCTCCATCTCTAAATATTATGTTCTATATCAGAACCCTTGCTTTTCAACAACCTAAAAAGTAGAAGTCTAAATAAAGGGAAGGAGACTATGGCTTCAGGGCTGTTCCGTGTAACTAGGATAAGCATTACTTTTGCTTCTCCATCGTTGGTAATAAGGGTAGTATGTAACTGTCAGACACCTGCGTAAAGGATAATATTTCACTATCAGCCCTTCATTTACAGAGGAATCAACAAAGAGCGAAAATAGGGCTTGTTTTGAGCTCAGTGGTGGAAAATAGTTGAGAAAATGTTTGACAGGAATTCTCAATGGGTATTTCTAGTATTAGACCTAGAAACTCATGGAAAAATAATGGTTGACACAGTAAAATAATTATTAGAGAGACAAACAGTAGGTGTTCCATAGTATTTATCCAGTGCTTTTCATGTAAACACAAAGAATCATTGTTTAATCAGCCCATTTGCCTGAGTTATTTGTATTCTGCTGTTGCTTTTGTTGGAACTAGTGTTACTTCGTTGAGAGTTTCTCTAAAAAGTAGGGTATTGAAACAGTTTCAGTTTATCAAATCATTTTAAAAAATGAGTGATCCTGAAAAATTACTACTTTATACTTACTAAAGAGCTTTCTTCAGCAGCTCAAGAAGCTTTATAAAGGGATAAAGATACACTTTTCCTTGTATGCATTTGCTTTTACTCTTTGAATTGATCCCCTCTTTCCTTTATCTTTTAGTGATACCTCTTGCTTTTCTGTCACATTAATTTCTAAATATTCTAAAATCTAATTTCTAAATATTAATTCCCCTTCCAATGAGCCAAACTTTGTAATAATGATTTTTTAAAAAAATTCATCAAAACAAATATATCAGTTCTATCTAACTACTGTCAGAGTACTGTGCAATTGAATTGATCCTTTACTACAAGACTTTGTATTTGCCCTTTTTTTTTCCCCCAAAACCACTTTGGCTTGCGAATGGCTGCTTGTGTGGGCCCCATTCCCATAGTGGGTCTTAACGAAAATGCCTTTGAGATCTGGTCCAGCCACCCCCTTGTGTGGATGAGGCAGTTGAGAGAAGGGGAATGACTTGCTCAAGATATGCAAGTACTGAGTAGCAGAGCTAGAATTTGAACTCAGGTCTCTAACTCTTTCTACACCATGCTGACTTTCTGTCAAGTAGCATGTAAAAGTGCAGATACTTATAGAGGTTCAGTCTCTTCCTTTACTCCCAGCAGGAGTGTACTTGCAGTTTTTAGACAAAGTTTCTCAAAGGGAAATGATCATGACTGTTTTAGTGGAAAGCTGCACGTAAAGCTGGGTGTCAGGGGAAAAGCTCATACAGCTATGGAGGGAGGCAGGGAGATATGGTAAGCCAGTAATAAGCCTCCTGGTAGTCACTGAATTTGATGTCTTTATAAAGGGCAGAACCTACAGGAAGCTGCTGCTAGAGGATGTGCACAACCCTTGTGGGTTTGAAGACACTGATGGAAACAGTTGTTTAAAAACACCCTGTAGAAGATACTAAGTCATAGTGCAAAGAATTGTTTGGGTTACTTCCTGCGTTCTGGGAAGTGTAGGTTGGGACTGACCATCCTTTTGGTATATTCAGACAGATCTATGACTTTTTTTTAGATGGTGTAGTAGGAAAAGATGCAGATGACTTTTTCTTTAGGAGCGCTGCCTGGGACAGTTGTCTAGTTAGATTCTACTAACTTGTAGTGAATGAATTGTGGGCATCTCTCTTGTCCTTTTTTACAACTTCAGTATATAGGTAGGAGGAATAGAATGTTTCTCTAAGGTGGGGAAGAAGGGATAGTTTAGCTAGTTGTTCCTCTTTTTTGAAGACAGGCTTAAACTTTTAAGTTACAAGTGAATTATTTGAAAAGGGTCTTTTTTTCAGAATGTTGACTCGCATGTTTTTTTTTTTTTTACTATGTGCCACCTCTCGCCTTCTCCTTTTCATACTTTCTCTGAAGTAAATTGGATTTTAGAAACTTGGGCTGCTGTATTTATCAAGAAGTTGAAGTATTACAGAGACAGCCACATAGAGTGGAAAGAGTATTGGACTTGGAGAGTGAGAGATGTGGCTCTCTCTCCAATCAGCATGTGCACCTGTCCATGTCAATCATTGAACATTCACTAAGTACCTACTACAATATGTGCCAAGCACTGTGCTTGTTCTGGAGGTGCAAAGATAAAAATGAAACAGCTTCTGCCCTCGAAAAACATTGGGGAGACACGTATACATGTAAGTATATTCAAGATAAACTAAAGGTATTTTGGGAGAGGGGAGGGGAAGCACTAGTAGTATGAGGAGAGAGCATGATGTCATTCAGCTTTCCTAAGCTTACGTTTCTTCATCTGTCAAGCGAGTGTGATAGTATTTGGGTGATCTTTGGGGAAGAAATTGCTTTGCAAACCTTAAGGTGCTGCATAATTGTGAATTACTCTTACAATATAGTGCTATTTCTGACTTTTCCTTCAACCTTTCCACTGAAATAGTGTAACTTCAGATGCTTTTTTGTTCACAGATGAATTGAAGAGGACCATGATATTCACTTCTTCAGACCTTTACTAAAAGCCTTTTGGGTGCAGAGCATTATGCTGTGGCCCTTGGGGAGATAAAAAGTTTAAGTGGGATGAGCGCTATTATCCTGTAGCTTACCCTCTAGAAGAGGGATAACTGCTAAACAAGCGCAGTACTATATAATATAATAAATACTATCTAAAGAGTATTAGAAAGCTACATGAGCTCATTATGGACTTGGGGGTTGGAGTTAAGGGAATTGGAGGACAATATGCTATTTAGTCACCACTGTTTCTATTCTTTCCCCCTTTCTGACTATTCTTCTGTGATCATTGGGGTGGAAGTATTTCTAAGTGGCATGGTAAGGAACATAGCCACTGTCTCTTTGGACTTCTAGATGAGATTTGACAATCTCTGTGTTAAAAACAGTCCAGTCTTAGAACCTAGAGTTCATCTGCTCTCTTTTTTAAAAAAATTTTTATTCCGGGCATGGACATTGACAGTAAAAGGGATTTAATGAAGATATTTACTGTCTCCATAAGCATAATTAATTACCCTAAGTATCTAGACAAGTATGTATTTCTGTGACTATAATAGGGTAGCTATGAAAAGGAAATTATTTGATAGAATTAACTTCTATTTCCTCTACCATATAAGTTTAAAAGGACCATGAAACCAGAACTGCCCATCATTTAATCCTCTGGCCATCTTTATGTTAAATGTGTTAAATATAAAAAGAAGATTTCTGGTTTTTCTTCAGTCTTTCTTTGAGTTTATGTCTTGGTCTTCTCTACCACTGTTGTAGCTTTTTGTGGTCAAATTCTTTTTTGTTGTTGTTTGCTCATTTTCCCCGGCCTATTTCTTGATTTTGAACTTTATGTTAAAGTTGGGCTCTGCTCACCTTGGAGGGGTGGGGGTAAGGGGGTGAGATGGACACCGTGCCAAACTTCATTCAGGCTTTTTTGTTCTGCTCTTTTCAGAGCTAGTTCTTGGGGCGGGCGGAGGTCTGCAAATTTTTGGTGCTTCCAAGGTGGTGTGATCCTGAGAGAGGTATGGTTATTGTTCCCCTGGTGTGTTCTGGTCTTTACCAAGGAAGGGCCCCTGGTCCCCTGCAGCTGCATGCATTAGTGCTCCTCTTTGTTTTAGAACTGTGACCAGCGTCCTTGTGACCAACCACCAGTGTTCCTGTCTGCCCTGGAACTGTGCCCCAGAACGTGTGTGGGCTGTATGCTCTCAAGGCTGCTGTGGCTGCTGCCACCACTGTTGCAGCTGCCTCCAAGAGCCACCACTTGGGCTTTTTTGGTGTGTGTTCAGGGCTGGTGCCCACCCCAGTGTCCATAACCTTTCCTTTCAACCTCGTAAGTTGTCTCAGGCTGGAAAATCTTTTACTCTGACCTTTTGTTGGCTATGCTGCTCCAAAATTTGATTTGAGGTGTTATTTTAAAATTGTTTGGAGGAGAATGTTGGGAGAATTCAGCTTGGTCTTGGCTTCTAGTCTGCCATCTTGGCTCCACCCTACACACAACATTTATTAACCTTCTGTGATGTATAAGACACTATGCTAGGTATGGAAGATACAAAGACAAGCAAAACATCCATCATACTTTGGATAAGTTCTTGTAATCTTTGTTTCTCATTCTTACTTGATTTTTAATCTTTAGAATCCAGAAATGCCTTGATTAAAGTTTTCATTTTGCTCGTTAATGGGGTGGACACAGTCTTTGATTCTTGAAGGCTGTTAGTGGAGTACAAGCTTTGGCAATTCTTACTAGGCTGAAAAAGCTTCAGTAAGGTGCCAGCAGTGGCTTGTCTCTCGAGTCCTAGCCTAGGTAAGTTCTGAGGAGCTTGTTACCAGAAGATTGGCTGTTAGGTAAGGACTTTTTTTTTTTTTTTTGCTGTAGTAGCTCATGAAGTCAATCTGCTCTGAAAACATAGAGGAGTGGCGGAGGGAGTACCCAGACCAACAAAACTCTAGAACCTTGAAGAAGTGAAGTACAAGAGGCAGTCTAAAAGCAGGAATTAGCTTCCAGATGAATTAGTATGTATAAAGAAATCCAATTTCCATTTTGAGCTATAAAGACATAGTAGAATGAGGTGTGAAGTGCAGCAGGAGGAGGCAAGGACCAAGATGTTTTAAATTTCTTTTGTTTTTGGGCAAAGTGGACAAATGTTGAGGAACTTAAAGGCTTTGCAAAAGCAGCATGGTATTTTGTAATTCTTTGTTAGCTCTACTTGAGCATAGAATTACTTTATTTTGTAGAAACTGGACACATTTCTTTAAATCTCTACCAGTCCTTGATAAGCAACTTCTCTTACTAGAGAGAATTGCTGCTGAAAAATGCTAGGAATGTGGACAACAGGTGGGGACTGGCAGATGTGGTTAGCAATCATGAAAGGATGAATTTACTGTGTGCTTTATTTTTTCTGAGTGCCTATTGTTTATAGGTAAGTTTACATAGATCCAGAAAACCCCTTTTTTTTTGGAGGGGGAAATGGCCCCGTGTGGAAGGCAGTTCCACTTTCCCTTTTTCCCCAGCCTAGTACTTCTCTTGTTAGATGTTCATATTTACTTCAGAATGAAGTGAGGTTGTAGAGACCATTGTGGTCTGCCTCTTTCTCCTTTGGCTCAGCCTGTAGCTGCAATCTTTTGAGACCTGCTGAAGAAGTGTTTGTGACTATTCATTCTTGGTAGGTCAGAGGAATGTGGGAAGGGCTAACTTTCCCAAGCTTCTTCGTGGGAAGCAAGAAATCTGCTGGGAAGCAGATTGCTGCAAAATCACTTAGTCTATAATAGTGTCTTGTCTTTCTATAAACAGGGTGTGTTGATCTAGCAATTTCTGCTCCTCACCCCAATCAATTTTAAAATATCAGTCAGTGGTATGCTTTTAAAAACAAATCTTGTGTTGATGGTTTCAAGAAAAACATTAATAAATATTGACTGCGATAATTGTCCACTAGCAGGTGTTTCTCTTTTGGATTAGATGAGTTACTAGTTGATAGTGTAGTGAAACTTTGATTTTGGGGAGTTGTTGGTTGCTGATGATGTCATTTTCACTCAGATTCACCATTTTAATAGCATTTTCCTCCTGAAATGTCTGTTGAAATACTTCCTTTCTTCAAATCCTGTCTTTCCCTCCATAAATCCCTCCTTATTCTTTTCGTCTGATCTCTTTTTAAAATCTCTAATGCCATTCTATATTGACCTCTCCTCTGCACTCATCATTATCACTTGTATTATACCTGGTTGTGTATTTGCCTTATTCCAATTCAAATCAGCATTTATAAAGCTTCTCCATTTGTGCTATTGGGTTAGGCTTTAGGAATATAAAAAACAAATGAAACTCTGCTCTTAAGACGCTCACTTTGCACTTGGAGGGGTTTGTGTGTCTGTGTGTCTATGTAGCTATAGCATGTATACAATCAAGTATGGGGAGGAACCACTCCACAAAAGCATGTAGATGGGAGGTGAAACATCTTGTATGGGGAATAATTAGCAATCCAGTTTGATTGGAAAGGGGTATGAATGAAGGAGAATAATGAAACAAAACTAGAAAGGTCAGCTCGATTGTGGAAGGCTTTAAATACCCAGCAGAAGGGTATATGTGTTCTGTTTTATTGTGTGTGTGTGTTGGGGGCGAGGAGGGGGCTTGAAAATTTTTGAATGAGAGTTGACACGGTCACATCTCCATCTTAGGAATGTCAATCTGTCAGTGATTTGAAGGGTGGTTTGGGTGTGGGGAAAAGTGGAGATAGGAAACCAGTTAAAAGGATATATTGTCGTAGTCCAGGTGAGAGATGGCAAAGATTCCAAATTATGGTGGAGAGTCAGTGGAGAGAAGGGGACTGATAACAGCAAAAACTGGTAACTCTAGAGGAGGTTCTTAACCTGGGGTTGCAAACTTAAAATGTTTTTTCGAGAACTGTATTTTAATGCAATTATTTCTTTTGTAATTTTGCCTATTTTATATACTTGAAAATATTATTCTGAGAAAGGTTCCATAGACTTCACCCATTTGCCATAGGGGTCCATGAAACAAAAAGGGTTAAGAACACTCTGATCTAAAGTGTGAGTTCTTTGAAAGTGCTATCTTACTTCCTATTCGTGTATCTGGCAGAACATTGTAGGGGGCAAAATGTTAGTTGAATTGACTTTTAGGATTAGTTGCCGCTTGTAGGAGAGGTGGTGTAGTAAGGCCTAGACTTAAAATTAGGAAATCTGGGTTCACATCTTGGCTCAATTTTAGTGGCTGATCCTAGGCGAGTTTCTTTACCTTTCTGAGTTGATTTCCTGCTGTAAAATGAAGATACATGTATTTACCTACTTCAGAGGTTATTATGAGGAAACCAGTTAGTAAACCTTCAAAGGGCACTATGTAAAAAGTGAGTTGTGTAGTCAGCCAGAAATATCTGTGTTTAGGAAGTCATGCTTTTCTACCAGTGCATGCTAGGAGTGCCAGGGCTGCCTTGAGGAAGGTAGATACTGGCACGAGTTTTGGCTTCTTTCTAACTGGCTGCTGCTGCTGTCTAATCTTGAATACTGCAGGCACTGGACCCATACTTCTCTGGAGTTTGAGAGCTAACTTATAGGCATGCCTTGGTGGCTTTCTATTGATCTTTTAGCTTGGGAATGGGCTCCAGAGAACATGACTGAATGATGAAAGTCTTTTGGAAGATTATTTTGGCAACTGAAATGTAAATGGTTTGGATTCAAAATTTTTTTTAAAGTACTTATGTTATAGTAGAAATAGATAGCAAAGGACTGAGAGACTTAGGTTTTAATTCTGGCCTTGTCACTAACTCAGTGTATGACCTTGGGCAAGTCACTACCACTCTCTGCCTTTGCTTCTTTAAGTGGTAAAATGAAGGATTAGACTAAGTGATCCCTGAAGTCCCTTCCAGCTCTAAGGCTGGAGGAAATAGAAGGTGAAGAGGGAGTTTGTTTCAAAGTCTTTCTGTAGCTACTTCCACAAGAAACTCACATCTGTTTTTCTAATTCACACACATCATTGTTAAGGATGTTCTTGGTTTTCAGGGTTTGTTCATATTGAAGGAATACCAATCAAAGCAATCAGGACTTCATATGTTAAAGATTTAAGTATTTGAACTTGAGAAAAATACATTGTTGCAGAACTAATATATAATCTCTATGCACAAATTATGATAATTGCTAAATATAAAAATGTGAAAATTGTTGTTTGACCAATACTTGTTTTAAAATTTGTTACAGTAGAATATAATCCACTTAGACCACAGGAGACACCCAAATAACATAAAAAATACAGTCTGTTTCTGTCAGTCAGTCAATAAACATTTATTAAGCTTCTGTTCTGCACTAGTTGCTGTGCTAAGTGTTGGAGTACAAGAAGAGGCAAAAAACAATCCCTACCCTATCCTCAAGGAGCTCACAGTCTTAACAGGGGAGACAACAAGCAAACAAATATACACAAGCTATATACAGGATAAATAGGAAATAATTGAGACAGAAAGCACTAGAATTAAGAAGGGTTGAGAATGACTTCTTGTAGAAGATAAGATTTTATTTGGGACTTAAAGGAAGCCAGGAGGCAAAGATGAGGAGGGAGAACATTCCAAACATAGGGGAGAACCAAAGAAAATACTTGGAGCCAAGAGATCATGTCTTGTTCATGAAATAGCCAGGAGGTCAGTGTCACTGGATCAAAGAATACAGAGTGGGGAGTAAGATATAAGAAGACTGCAATGGTGGGAGGGAGCTAGGTTGTGAAGGACTTTGAATGCAGAGAATTTTTATATTTGAACCTGGAGGCAATAGGGGAGCCCACTGCATTAAGGGAGTAGTGATATGGTTGGACCTGCTGCATTTTAAGAAAATCACTTGAGTAGCTGAATGAAGGATGGATTAGAATGGGTAGAGACTTGAGGCAGGCAGTCCCACCAGCAGGCCAGATGTAAGGTGACAAGGGCCTATACTAGAGTGGTTAGCAGTGTCAGAGGAGATATGGGGGACATACTAGAGAAATGTTACAGAAGTAAAATGGACAGGCCTTGGATATGGGGGGAGGGGAGAGAAATCTTGAGGAGTAAAAGATGATAGGATGACACTTGGCTTGGGAGCCTAGGGGATTGGGATGATGGTGTTGTCCTCTGCAGTAATAAGGAAGGTAGGAGGGGAAAAGGGGAGGGAGGAATTTTGTGGGCCAGGGCCATTGCTATCAGAAACTGTGGGATGGAAGGAATAGAGATATCCATTGAGCCAATCTAGGGAAAGTAAAAAGGGCTTGGATAGGGAACAGGACTTGAGACTCAGGCCTGAGGTCATAGGAAATGGAATCAGAACTAGAAAATTCCACTCCTGGTCTTGGGTTAAAATAATTTGATTGGTAGATTTGAGTTTAGTGGGGCTGAAGGGAGGAGTGGATAGGAAATGTTTTACTGTAATTAACTTTACCAATTCTCATTCTTAATTCAGTGAAACCAGATGGTTTTGAACTTTGATAATGATATGTGGCATCTGTTAAATAATCTCTTGTGCTATAAGGGAAGAAATATAAAATTAAGCTTGCCATTGGTCCTTTGGTTTTTTTTTCCCTAGTTGGTTTATTAAACTTTCTGTATAGTCCCCTAAGTCTTGTCCTTATTTTCTCCTCCTATTAATCCTCTCTATTCCTGTTCAGCTTCCTGCCAGACAAAACTGCTTGGCACATAGTAAATGCTTAATAAATGTTTAATCTCTTTATCTACCTATTATTTTTTGGTCCCAGTTTTGGCTTTTGTTCATTTGCCTTTTACCTTCTTTGTTCTATGACCACTCTCCTGCCCCTCTTAACTCTTGTAACATGCTTTTATAGATGGATATAAAGGAGTGCTGGATTGAGAGTCAGATTTAGGTTCAAATTTTGAATCTGCCACTTACTTGT
Organism: Phalanger gymnotis; assembly: GCA_028646595.1. Lineage (NCBI taxonomy): Eukaryota > Metazoa > Chordata > Mammalia > Diprotodontia > Phalangeridae > Phalanger > Phalanger gymnotis. The sequence goes on from CM053624.1 coordinate 311,770,737, forward strand.
GTGATCTGTAGACAAGTTGCTTAACATCTCTGAGTTTGTTTCCTTGTTTCTCCAATGTGGAGGTTGGACGATATGACCTTTAATGTCTGATCCAGCTCGAAATTTATGATACTATTAAATACTTACCTTTTGCTTCAGGAAAAGTACTATTCCTTGAGGTCAGAGATTCCCAAGGAGTAAGACTTTTCTTTTGTCTTTGCATTTCTATCCCCTTTCACAGTTCTGCCGAGTAGTAGTTTAGTGTGTGTTGAGTTGTTGATGGTTGTTGTCCTTCATTCTCGAGGAGGACCAAAATGACATCACTGTGCTAGAGTCAAGTTTCAATGTATCTGACTGTGACTGATTAGACCAATAGGAGCTTGGAATTCTTTACCACAGGTTGGGCACAAATAGTCCGTGTTGAATTGTTGAATTCCATGAGAAATAGGGGCCTCTCTTGGCCAATTAGTTATCTATTGCATCTCTTACTTGAGCTTAACCTTTTTTTTTTCCTGCAGTGGGGAAGGCAGGGCAATTGGGGTTAAGTGACTTGCCCAAGGTCACACAGCTAGTAAGTTTGTCAAGTGTCTGAGGTCGGATTTGAACTCAGGTCCTTCTGACTCCAGGGCTGTTGCTCTACTCACTGCCCCACCTAGCTGCCCCCGAACTTAGCCTTTCTTAAGGAAGAAGAGGAGATGTCCTGGTCACAGGTTGGGTTCCTGGCTATCAGACCTTCCATTCACCCTATATATATGGCTCAGAAAATATTCTCATTGGATGTGCTTAGCAGGCTCCTTTTGGCCATTCACTGCAATCTTGACTAATTGGGGTCTCTTGAGGTTTGAGGTATGACCTACAATAGTACAGTTTTTCCCCTTTTGCTTTTTTGTCCTTGAAAACTGAAAAACTGTCTGGTCCCTAAACTTAATGGACTGGCTTTTTAGATCCAAAGGAGGTTTGTTGAACCTGCTTTTGCACATAACTTCAGGCTTTTGTGTCACTCATCAGTGCTGCTGTAGAGTTTGGTTATGTAACTATACCAGTTTAGAAATGATACACACTAATACTCTTAAGTTATGCATAGTACCTAGAATAAGATTTTGTTCATAGTAGGTGCTTAATCAATATATGATAAGTGGATGACTGTTTAAATAACTGGAGAATTTCATCAGGGTTTAAGTTTGGATCTTGTCTGTACCTAGAGTGCCTTGATATAGTAATTTATTTCAGCTTGGGTTCTTGGCGTGTGAGTGTGCATGAAAAAAATGTGTGAAATGGAAGTAAATGTCCCTCAAGGTGGTTAATTTCTGACTTGTAGTACTTACTAAACACTGAGAATGTATAAGAAAGAACAAATACAGAAAAAAGTTTAGGCCTTGTCTTGTGGACTTTTTTAATCCTTACCTCTGTGCTTGATTTATCTTTTGGTATTAGTGATTTAACATCCTGGGCCTTGGCATCATTTAAATATAACTTTTAAAGCCTCTAAAAATGTATTTGTGAAGCCAATTTAGTTTGCCTGTGGCTGTGGTCAGATTTCAGGCAAAGTGGCCAAGGATAATGTTTAAACAGGGTTCAGTGAAGTGTTGAAGAGATTGTGCTTTTTCAGCAGGTCCCAAAACACAAGATGTTTAAAACTGACCTCCATTAAGATCCATGGTCTAGTGGACTGAGCACTAGACTGGAAACTAGGATACTTGGATTGTAGGCAGGGCTTTTTAAAATTATAAACTTGAATAAGCATCAGTAAAAAACAACATAGAAATAATTTGTTCCACCACACATTAAGTACCTACAGCATGCAAGACATTAAAAAAAAGACACATACAAAGTAAGGAATAAAGTGAAAAAAAAAACCTCATACATTTTTACTGTACATTTAACAAAGTAGAACCAAATAAATTAACAAACAAATGTGTCACCTTGGCTTTGCAGTTTTTTTTTTAAAATCTTTTGTGTATATACGCTGGTTAATAAGTCTTTACATATTTCTTCTTCATATCACTTTTTATTTTATTTTTTTTAAT
>CM053624.1:311772842-311799605 GCA_028646595.1 Phalanger gymnotis
TCCTGTTCCCTTCCCATCCACCCTCCCTAAGAAGTCAAGCAATTCAACATGGGCCCCATGGATATCATTATGTATAACCCTTCCACAATACTCATGTTGTGAAAGACTAACTATATTTTGCTTCTTCCTAACCTATCCCCCTTTATTGAATTTTCTCCCTTGACCCTGTCTCTTTTCAAAAGTGTTTGTTCATATCACTTTTTTTTAACAGCACTATATTATTACATTCTATTAGTATACTGTTATTCTGTCATTCTCTAATAATTGGGCATATAGGTTATTCCCCCTTTTTTTGCTCTTACAAATATATCAATTGTTAATGTACAGATAAATACTTTTTCCTTTTCATGTTTTCTTTAGAGTAAACTCTTTAGTGATGGAATTGATGGGTCAAAGGGAATAATGAGTTTTGTGACTTATTTTGTATGATGCCCTAAAAGTTGCACCAGTCTACAGTCTCAGCAACAATGTAATTGTTTCCCATAATAGACTTAGCTTTTTCAGTTGTATGCTCTGGGGCCTTGCTTTTCTACTTCACAGCATGCTCACTAGTGGGATAATCACTGAGGCGGCTCTAAAATTTCCCTAGAAGGACATTGTAAAAATTCCAGGGCAATCCTATTTGTTTCCACTTCTGAAGGTATGATAAAAGCTGCTTTGGAATTGGTGATAATGTAGACATGATAAAAGTCATTCTTTTTCTTTTCTTTTTTTTTTTAAACAAAACTCATCTTTAAATCATTGACATCTTTTGGGACTCTTGTGTTTACTATATTATGTAATAGGGTTTTTTTTCTTACCTTATTTCTACTTGGCACCCATTTTTATCTTTTTAAAAGACACTAGCTTATTAATTAATTTCCTTTGTTTTTATATCATCTTTATTCCCAAACATAGCTCTTCTATTTCTCTGATCCAGCAAGCCATCCCTTGTATCAAAGAGATTAAAAAAGAAAGAAAAAGCAGTTTAGCAAAACTAAGCAACACTTTTGACTGACAGTAAGTACAGTGAATATTCTATACCCATAGCTCTTCACCTCAGTAGTGAAGAGGGAGGGGGAAGTATTTTTTCAACTCTCCTCTCCTACCCATGAGCATTATTATACAGTGTCAGCTTTATTTTATTTTCCTTCTTTTCATTTACATTGTTATTGTGTATGTTTTACTGGTCCTGTTTACTTCACGCTATCATTTCATATATCTCCCATGAATCCTTGCATTTTTTATAATCATCTGCTTTTTTTCTAGTTCTTTGGTATAACAAGTGTTGCTACTATGACTGTTTTGGTTTATAAGGGACCTTCTTTTGTGTCTTTGCTTTCTTTGGAGTGTTTATATATCTCTTTTCCCTCAGCTTCTTCAACACTATCTTTTTGTTATCTTTGTCAGTATTCTGGGTAGGAGGTACTAAGAGTTTTTAATTTTTATTCCTCATTTGCATTCCTCTTACAGTTCTAAATCTCCTTTGCATATGATTGGATCTTAGTTTCTATTATATACACATGAATCAGTATTTTTCTTCTTTTTTTTTTTTTTTGGTAAACACCTCTAATTTATACTCTTGCTAACTTTCGCTAAGACCACCATGCCCTACCCCTACTACTCTGCTTCCCCTGAGGTTTTACTAGTCAGTTATGGAATATTGAGAGGTAAAATGAAGTCTTTTCCATAGGTGTTCACAGAAAAGTGTTTCATTTTTTGCATTTGTATAATCTATTTAAAATCGTGTTGGTGAAGACAAGGAATTAGTTGTGTATTTCTCGTTTCTTTAGGAAGTGGTGATTTGGAGGGATGTGTGAAACAATTGGCTTAAGTGATTTAGCAAAACCTTTCTATAGAAGTATTTAGTCTCCTGGTTAATAAAGAAAGGCATGGGTCTGTTTAAGTACACACACCTGTACAACATAGGGAGCCAAACTGGTCTGGGCAGGAATTTTCCAGATGGTAGAGTTGCTTTCTATGTATGTATTTGAGATGACATTTGCTGTTGGAGTCCAGGTGATTTTGCCTAGCATTGCTGCTGGTATTCCAAGCACTCCTGGTTTTGGTGAAGGAATTGTTAGAGCCCAGATTTAGATCTAAAGAAGATAAAGATGCAGCTTCTTAGAATTTGGAAACCAGCATACATATCAACTGCCATTTTCCCATTCTATTAATTACATATTTCAGAATTTATTAATTTGCCTGTTCTTCATTTAGCATTAATCATATTAAACATTTTAAAATTAGCACATTTTAGTGCTATTTGACTATTAGGAAGAAGCCAAACTGAGTAAAACTGAAAAACCTGTAACAATCCTAGATAACACATAGCACTCTACTTTTTGTTAGGGGGTGGGCAGGGGACTAGTAGGACAGAATACTATATACATTGTCAGAGGATTTCACTGTATCTGATGTTTTAGTTTAGCTGTTTTTTTTTCTTTTTAACAAGGCTTGGAGGGGAAGGTACAGTTCTGCAGAGTAGATGAGATATTTCCAAAAGTGACTGTGACACAAAAACAAGTCTTTGGATAGTGAAGAAAGTGTTCCCCAGCTAAGTATGAGTTATTGAATAATGAAAGTTAGCTATAACTTTGAGATTACTTAAAAATTCTGTTACTTTTTTGCTTTCACAAAAAATTTAAATTAAAAAAGTTTTTTTTTATTGTATGACATTAAATAAAATCAAACTTCCTTCTTAAGAGGCAGTAGTGGATAGAGAGTTGGTCTCATAGCTAAGAAGAACTGTGTTCAAGTCCCTTCTCTAATACGTGCTGGCTATGTGAACCTGTACAAATAACTTAATCCCTCAGTACCCTAGGGTACTAAGACTTAAATTCTCAGAGGAATTGCCAAACTGCATTGGTAGAGGGAGAGAGTTCCCCATACCAATGAAATCACAGGTCTAGTTCCCTTTTCCACTAATATTAGCTAAATGCTAATATTGCTTTTAAATATTAGACTAGTGATGATCTGGGCTGTAGATCCCACATTGATCCCATTTTACATGGTTAAAAATTTATCAAGTCTCTGATTCAGAGATGTTTAGAAACTGGAAATAGATCTTAGGGATCATTTAACACCCTTTACTGTATTTCATTTAAAAGTGAAGAGCAGTAAATTGTAATGGTTTTAATATTATATTATTCATACTGTTCTTATTTTTAATTATAACCCCCCCCTTTTTTTTAGTAAGATGTCCTGTTTTCTGGAGTATTGAATAAAGGAATACCAAATTAGTTCCTAGTTATATGAGAGCCAGATTATTGGATCAGAGTTCTAAGATCTATTCCAGTTCTGACCCTTACTTGAAATATTCTGTGTCTGTATCATGGCTGTTTAGTGGGAACATTAGAGATACCTATTTTTATTGAGTGAACATTTTTATTGGGTGTGACTGGAGTTGGGTACCAGAATGGGATGTTGTCTATCTCTGTCTTATTGCCTTTGACAGTTACTGCCTAAGGAAATAAGTTGAGAACTGGCAAGTGGAACAAAAGGAATTGTGTAGGTGTGGACCTTCTTGGCATTAGGACCATCTAGTACCTCGTCAAACTGTGCTGGTCAGCACAGCCTTTCCTTCTTTCCTGCTCTCCCCTTTTTTCACCTTTGCTTTCCCCTTCTCTTAGTCTTGGGGAGGATACTCCTGCTCTCCTTCCTTTTTCCTCTTCACCATCACTCTTTTCATACTGATCTCTTCATTCCTGTTTTTTGATTGAAGATCAAATGAGATAATATATGCATAACATTTTGCATACCTTTTAAGGACTTGCTATATAAATGGTAGAATGTTAATTATTTCCTGTTCTCCCCTCTTTCCAACTCTGTCCCTCTTTATCTTTTCTCCTCTTCCACTCATTGTGTAGTTTGTAATTTCAAAATGGAATTGATGTCTTGTCAACTATGACCTTATAATGTTCTATATAGAAGCACCCAAAATAGTGCGGTATAGTGGAAAGAGCCTTCCCTGTACTTGGAGGCAGAAAAGATTCAGGTTGATGCTGTGTTTCTTTGGGCACAAGCTCCTCCTTGAGCTCTAGTTTCTTCATCTGTGAAATGGGAATAATACACTTGATGGGATTCTTTTGAGGAAATGTCTTTGTAAACCTCTAGGTAGCCCCTAGAAATGCAATGCAGGTACCTTCAGGTGAGTAGTTACAGGCTTATTGACTCGGCAAATTGAAATGCTTTTCTCTCCAGTGTGAGTGTGTGTGTGTTTTGGTTTTTAGTGAACATGAGCCCTTTCAGTCTATATTATATCTCCATCCCTATTTTAATCCCTTCAACTGTTAAAGCCCTGCCTCCCAAACTATTTTATTTTACTTTATATTTGTATTTTATCTATACTTAATTGTATACTTGTCTTCCTCATTAGAATGTTAGCTCTTTTATGAGTAGGAGTCCTAGGTTCAAATTCCTAAGACAATCCGAATTCCGAATATCCTAAGACAAATATGTCTTCGATAACCCTCCTTTAGTCAGTCAACAGATATTTATTAAGTGCTTACTGTATGTGCCAGGTGCTGAACTAAGTGCTGGGGATACAAGAAAAGGAAAAAAAAAAAGAACACAACATGATCTCTTCCCTCATTGAGAAATCATCAAGGTCTAGAAGAGGTTTAGTTACTAATATTGTGATATTGTAGAAAGAGCCCTGGATTAAAGTTACAGGAGATTGAGATACTTACCCCAATTCTGCCATGGTAAGACTTTGGAAAAAGCCACCTAACCTCCTTGAGCCTCAGTTTCCTTATCTTCCAATTAAGGAAACTTGTCTTATAAGATGGCCAAAGATATCTTTGAAGATACCCAAGAAGAGAGGCCCAGAGTTCCAGTGACCACACACTTTATGTCTTCCATTGCCTGCTGGGTATAATGTATCCCCAGAGGGAAGCCGATAAGGGGCCTGGTCATCTACCCCAAAGCAACAACTTCTCCATGTGCTAGCGTAAGGCAACTTCCACTCCTGCTGTCAGATGGATCTCCGAGCTGGGGTGTGGAGGAGCAACCTACCTTTTGACTTCAGGCCTCCCATCTCCTGTAGCACCTGTCTTTTGAGGGAAGAGGAGGAAGAAAGTTGGTGGGGATGGGACTTCTTTCTCCTGTTGTGCAGGTTTGGCCTTCATTTTCTGTTGTGCTCTTTTCCTGCCTAATCAACACCTTTTGAAAAGGGAAGAGGAATAGTTAGCACACAGGGGCCTCCCATCTGACTGTGTCCCTCCATTCATCTCTTGCTCCACTTGCCTCCACCCCTATTTCCAAGAGGGTTGCCCTATACTCAGTGATGTACATGCCTAGTTATCTTTCACTTCATCTTCTATTACCAGTTCCTTATTGCCATCCCTCTCGACCCCAGAGTTTCAACCAGATACCACCTAGCCCTTCAGAATACCTGCTTTGCAGGCAACAAACTATCCTTCCTTCTTAAATCTTTTCCTCTCCCAATCCTTCTACTCTTTCACTCGTCCTATATTTCTTCTGCCTTTTGCAGCTAAACTCTTTGAAAAGGCTGTCTTAAATAGGTACTTCCACTCTCCTTTCACTCTCTTCTTAACTCCTTACAGTCTAGCTTCTGACCTTATTTCACTGAAACTGCTCTCTCAAAGTTACCAGTGGCCATTCCAGTGGCCTTTTCTCTATCGGTATTCTTCTCCATCTTCTTGCTATTCTCTCTAGGTTTTTGGGACCCCATTCTCGCCTGGATCTCCTATTTATCTGATTTGTTGTTTAGTTGTTTCAATCGTGTTGGACTTTTCATGACCCCATTTGGGATTTTCTTTCCACTTTCTCCTCCAGCTCATTTTACAGATGAGGAAACCTTGGTACATAGGTTAAGTGACTTGCCCAGGGTCACCCGGCTAGTAAGTGTTTGAGGCCAGATTTGAACTCAGGAAAATGAGTCTTCCTGATTCCGAGCTCTATCCACTGCACTTCCTTGCTGCCCCCTTAGTCGATTACTGCTTCTCAGTCTCCTTTGCTGGATCCTGCTCCAGATCACAAGTTCCCCTCAGGGTCCTGTACGGGGCCTTCTCTTCTCTCTCTACATTACTCCACTTGGTGATCTCATCAGCTGCCATGGATTTAATTACCATATGTATGCTGATGATTCTCATTTCTGCCTTCTTACTACTGAATCACTAGTATCGAGTCAAGTATACCTTCCTGATTCACTATTCCATTTACCACAGGGCCTTTTCCATCCGTTATCTACACTGTCCCAGCCTCCATTCACTGGAAGTCCTTCCATCAGGGTTTTGTGTATATTTTCAATATAACGTATTTATATGTAGAACACTTGAAGAAGAGAAAGGAGTGGAATTTAGGACCATTTAATGTAAGAGTTCATGTTTCAGGCAGAGTCAACTGCATCTAAAATCAAAATGCAAATCACTGCCCACACTAGAGCCTGTTGAACTTTATCATTACCATCTAGACCTCACAATTTATCACTTAATTGGTCTTTGCTTTGTGTATTGGTCTTGGCTTCTCCAATTAACTGTTAGCTACCAGTTTTGTATAGTGAACAAAAATTTTTGACCTCTAGGGTCCATAGATTCCCATGAGTCTAATGCAGAGTGTCATGAACTTTGATGAAGGAAAAAAAAATCTTTATTTTTATTAATCTCTAAATGAAATTTGGCATTTCTTTCAATTATTAATTAACAAAAAGGATTTTGAGAAGGGGTCCATAGATTTAACAAAAAGATTTCATAATAAAAAAGGATAAGGACTCCTGCTTTTAGAACATAGCTGGTTAGTACTTAATTATTACTTGTTTTGTTTTGAGATTTCTAGGAACAGAGGTATATTTTTATGCTTATGGACAATCATAGTTCTCATAATTTTTTATGATTTTTAGAAAAATGAACTTGTGGAACATGTAAAGTAATATGATTTATATGATGTTTGTGCCTGGGAACAGTACTCTTAAGTGCTAGAAGGGGGATTTGAACCTATATCCCAGTCCTTCACTCTTTATACCATGCTCTGTGTCTTCGATTACTCACAGCTTCCTTTTTACAGTTCAGTGTTGAGAGGTCCAGTCTGCAGTAGTCAGTGTACTTTTGCTTTCTATTCTTCTACTCGTGCTATAGTTTTCATGTCACAAAGCCCTTCTCTGTACTAGTTGCAGTTGATTTTTTGCTGGCTCAAGGCCTGTTGGCCTATGTGTGTCACACTTCCCCTGTATACTTATTTTCTTTTGACTTTTGACAAGACTTTGTGGGGGAAGGGAGAGGAGGAATGGTAAAAAAAAAAAAAAAGTTTATTCCTTTGACTTTGTTACAGTCAGTCTCAGAAAAACCTTTTGTTGCTGCTTTTTAATGACTCCACTAGCTGTTTCCCTGTACTTCCTTTAAATTTTACACCTTAACTAAAGGTCTTCTGGGCATCTCCTTTTATCTGGAGGTTTGCTGCATTGTTTATTTTACTCAAAATTTCCTGTCTGTTCCGGAAGCCTTTTTTGCCTTCAATAACTTTAACTTTCGAAATAAGACATTTTTAGATTACATTGGGAAAATACTTTGTGAATAGTGGTGTCTGCACAATGTCCTGAACTGTGGATGAGCTATGGGATTACAACTTTTTGGTAGTTCTTTATGAGAGGTTCCTGAATGGTGGGCCGGCCTCTTATTTTCACTTGGCACAGCAGTTGAGTGTTAAAGGAGCACTAGACACATCAGTAATGCATGGTATCAAAGAGCAAAATTCCTTGGGCAAACAAGTATTCTATTTGAATTGGGAAATGTTATCTACATTTAATTCAATACCTTCTTGCATTTGGATACTAGACTAGGAAATATGTAAAGGCAGTGATTTGCATTTTGATTTTAGATGCTATTGACTCTGCCTGAAACTTGAACTCTTACATTAAATGGTCCTAAATTCCACTCCTTTCTCTTCTTCAAGTGTTCTACATATAAATAGGTTATATTGAAAATATGCACAAAACCCCAATGGAAGGACTTCCAGTGAATAGAGGCTGGGACAGCAGGAATGCTGGTGTCTATGATAGACTACAGTATGTGCTTACTGTAGGAAGAGTCTGCCCTTGCTTACAAGAAAAGGCAGATGCAGGACTCATTTTTGCCAAGTGTGCAGAAAGTTTATCTCTTCAGGGTACTGTGGAGTTAGCTAAGTTCTGCCCCTCCCTTCTTTGCTTGCTAAATTCAGAGTACTTAGTCACTTGTATGAAATAGATACTGAGTTGGTGATTTTCCAGGGAGCAGGCTGAACTATTGCTTGTAGGTCAGGGTGTGTCTTCTAAGTGTTGTTTAGTGAAGGAAAAGCCTTCAGAGTTATTGTGTTATTTTTTGGTGGGACAACTGTTCAATCCCAGGTGAAGACTAGATATTATATTGATTTTGTTAAGGATTGGGATAATAGAATAGAGGCTAATTTGAGACCATGTAATTCTTATGTTACAGATTACCATCATATGATTTAAGGTTTAGACGTGAAAAGGACCTTTGGAGTAATCTGGTCCAGTGGTGTTAAACTGAAATGAATGAGGGCTAGCCGCTAAACTGTAGCTTTTTATTATATTGTTATTTATTTTGTTAAATATTTCTTAATTACGTTTCAATGACTAAGGCTGTGTATGCTGCCACGTATTTGATAACTGTGATCTAATTTAATCTTTTCATTTTACAATTGAGAAAATTGAGGCCCAGAGAGATTGACTTTTCTAAGATCACACAGGTCAATAATGTTGTGCAGTCATTTCTTAATTATTTGTACTAATGGAAAGGAATAGTATCATACATAATGAACAAATGGATAATCTCTTCCCTGATGCAGAACACAATCCGTGTACACCTTCTCATCTTGTGTGATTCTTGTTCATGTCTTTTATGTCTGCTGCAGAAATCCTCCTGATGTATTAGAGGACTTCCTTTTAATCTCTCAGCAGCAGGAGCCAGTGCAGCAAGTAGGCTAACTATTCATACAAGAAAAACCAAGTTAATGAAGAATCATTTTTGGCCAATATACATCTGCATACATAACCGGAAAAGTTGTTCTATGATACACATAAATTGAGCAGCCACTGCAAATGGGCTACAAACTGGATCCAGGATTGAACAGGAGAGAGAGCAAGCTGGATTACTATGTCCCACATTAGAAATTAAGCTCCTTCAAACTGTAGTTTGTTTCTGCCTTTTTTGGTCTCTCCAATGCTACACATAATGCCTGGCATGTAGTAAGTGCTTAAAAAAAGCCCGATTGAACCAATCAACATGTTGGTTCTATCTGAGAATACCTCATTCCGTACCTGTAGTCCAGTATCTCAGCTGAGAGAAGGGGATACTGTCTCACCCTGTAAGTTATCTGGAGTCATAGAACCATAGAATTTTAGATTTTGAAAGGACTTCGAAGAAGAAAAGTCCAGCCCATAGTCAGAAGGTAATTGCCGTGATAATATACCTAGAATTTATATATATCTTCTCACCTCTGCTTGAAGGTCTTCAGTGGGGGGGCATTTATCATCTCCTAAGATAGCCCACACCACTTTGACATGGCACTGATTGTTAGGAAGTTTTTTCTGACATGAAGCCTATATTTGTCCCTTTGCACCTATTGCTCATTGTTCCTGGTTCTGTCCAGTGGGGCACAAAAGAACAAATCTCCCTCTTTTACGTGACAGCCCTTCAAATACTTGAAAATATCTGTCACAGCACCACCCCAGTCACTTTCCCTCTTCCCCCCTCTCCCTTTACTTCTATAGGCCAACACTCATAATGACATGGATCCAAGATCCTTCACTATCCCGGTTACCTTAACTCTCCTGGACATGCCAACTTTTCAATGTCTTTGCTAAACTGGTGTCTAGAATTTAACACAGTACCCCAGCACAACAATGCAATCTGACCAAGGCAGAGTACAGTGGTACTATCACTTGCTTTGAAGTAACGCTCTCAGTTCAGTCCAATATCTCATTATCTTTGACTGCCACTTTACATTGACAGTTCATCCAGCTTGCAATAGACTAAAACCCCAGATCTTTTTCAGCCACATTGGTATTTAATCATGCCTCCTGCATTTTATACTTTTTATATTGATTTATGATTTTTTGAGCCCAAATGTAAGACTTACCACTTATCCTTACTGAATTCATCTTATTAGATTCAGCTTAGTTTTTCAAGACCTTTTTAGATCCTTGATGCCATGCAGTGTGTTATCTCTTTTCAGCTTTGTGGCATCTGTGGATTTGATCAGCAGGCCATGAATACCTTTGTCCAGGTTGTTCATAACATTGTTAAACAGCATAGGCTCAAGCACACATCTAGTGGATGTGACCCCAGAAGAGTTCCTGACAAGTCAATACCGAGCTATCATTGGCTACTCTTTCTTTTTGTCCATTCAGACAGATCTGAATCTAGCTAATTACACTGTCATATATTTCTCATCTCTTCATCTTTTCCATAAGAACGGTATGAGATAGTTTATCAATTTTTGCTAAAATCTAAGTTAGCTATAGCTACGTTATTCCCCTGATCCTATCCAAAAAAGGAAATAAGTCTAGTCTAACAACTTGTTCTTAATGAAGTCATGCTGACTCTTTGTAATCACTGTTTTCCTTTTCTACATGGTTACTAACCATCTTTTTAATGATATACTCTAATTCCTTCCCGGTAATCAAAGTCAAGCTCACTGGCCTGTAGTTTGCAGACTCTATCTTTAAAAAAAAAAGAAAGAAAGAAATTTGCTCTTCTCCAGATTCTGTGATACACATCTCATCCTCCATGATCTTTCAGCTGTCACAGAGTAGTTTAAGAATCACGTCTGCTAGTTCTTTCATCATCTGAGGATGTAGTTCATCTGGCCAAGTCATCATCCAGTATAGTTCTCTTTACTTATCCTTTGAATCAACTGTTAGACGTTTTGCATTTCCAATTCAAAGTTCATTTTTCCTGGCATGGAAAACATGCCAAATAAGAAATAAGCAGTCCTGCTTTTCTCTCTTGTCAATTGGCATTGCCTTATCCATTGAAAACAGCAGCTCCAGGCCTTATTTGATCAGTTTCCTTGACCAAGTATAGCTTAAAAAACTCATTTCTTTTTTCTTTAGCTTTCCTTGGCAACCTCTGTTTATTCTGAGATTTTGCAGCTTTGACATTGTGTCATTTAAAAAATCCTGTTACTTGTTCTTACTTCCATCTTTTGTCATATACTTTTAAAATTTGATTGGTGAGTTGCTTGGACAAACTACACTGTCCTTTTTGTAACTCTTTTTTACTCATCAGAATTGTTTCCATTTGTGCCTTTAGAAATTCATTCTTCAGTTTCCTAGTTGTCCTGGTCTGACTTGTGTAGAATTTTAATCAAAGAGTTACTCTTTATTCTTATTCTGAACCCTTTGAAATCTCCTTTCATCATAGCTAGAATTCAGTAATGCTATGTCCAACTTCATCTTTCAAGATTCATCATTACAGATTTATGTTTTTAAATGTTGTTTTTCACATTACGGTGGTCACTATCAATATTGTTGTCTTTTACATTACTATGGTCATTGTGTAAATTGTTTTCTTGCTTGTCCTTATTTTTCTCTACATCAGGCCACTTAAATCTTGGAAAGATTTAATTTTTCATCTTTGTCATCTTATATGCAAAATAATATTCTTTACATTCGTGTGTGTGTGCGCGCACGTGTGCATGTGTGTGTGTGTATCACAGTTTAGCTATTTTCTAGTGGGACCATATTTCTAGTTTTTTTTAACTACTGCTCACACAATGTTGTTACAAATCACACTTCCACAGTTTGAATTTTCCTGCATAATTTCAAATCATTTTTCCAAATGATTAGTCCAATCATAATTTCTTCAACATTGGATCCATTAGTATGTGCCTGTCTTCCTATATCCCCTCCAACTTTTATAATTTTTCATTTTTTGTTATCTTTGCTCATATGGTATGAGGGGAAACAGCTGTACAAGTTACATTTTTCTTAGTTACTTGCAGCAGTCTTTCATTTCATTATTGATAGTTTCATTTCTTCTTTTGAAAACTACTCATTCAAATCCTTTGACCATTCATCATTTGATGAGTGATCCTACTCAATTTCCTTTGTGGCACACTATATGTGGTGTAAGGTTACTGTTGTTTCCCTACTCTGTTCCAAGGATAAACCTTTGATAGAATTGCTGTCTGCATATACTTTCAGAGGCTCTAAATCTTACTTCTGGGGCAGACAATGTTGACTTTTAATAATAGTCCTTAGGGTGTTTCATCTCATACCCACCAGGTTGACCAAGCTGGAAAAAAAAAGGAAAATGACAAATGCTGAAAGGGACTATGGGAAGACAGGTATATTAATGCAGTGTTGTAGCTGTGAACTGGTCCAGTCATTCTGGAAAGCAGTTTGGAACTATGCCCAAAATACAAGTTGTGCATATCCAGTGATACTATCACTAGGTCTCTACCATGAAGAGATCAAGGAAAGAAGAAAGGGTCTCACATATACAAAAATATTTATTGCAGCTCTTTTTTTATGGTGGCAAAGAATTAGAAACTGAGGGAGGTGCCCGTCAATTGGGGAATGGCTGGACAAGTTATGGTATAATATATGCGATGGAATACTATTGTGCTTTAAGAAATGATGGTGGGGATGGTTTCAGAGAAACATGGGAAAACTTGTAAGAACCTATGCAGAGTGAAGTGAGCAGAACCAGGAGAGCACTGTACATGGTAACAGCCACATTGTTTGATGACTAATTTTGATAGACTTAGCTCTTCTCAGCAATGAAAGGATCTAAGAGAACTCGAAAAGATTCATGATGGAAAATGCTGTCCACATCCAGAGAAAGAACTATGGAGTCTGAATGCAGATGGAAGCAGACTATTTGATCTCTTTTTGGTTGCTTTGTTTCTTCTATCTCTTGGTTCCTCCCTTTGGTTCTCATTCTTCTTTACAACATGACTAATGTGAAAACTTAAAAAAAATTTAAAGTGAAATAAGTAAATAGAAGACAGTCATTAAATTAAAAAAAAAAAAGACTAGGAAACTGATCAACACAATGACCAAATACAATTCCAGAGAAATCTTAATTCTGCCACAAAGATCTTAGCCTAGAAAAGTTCTTCATTCATGGCTAGTTACCTGATTATTACAGTGACTGTTGGATTTGCACTATTACCCCTCTTGGGAGAGGATTCTTTTTAGATTTTCCTGTTAATGATTGCTTTATTTAGTTCAGTTCCTACTGGCCCAGTGAACCTTCCAAAGTAGTAAGGGTCTAGGAAAACCAATTAGAGGACTCATATTCTCTTTGTTGTTGAAGTGGAAATAAAATTATTCTGCTTCACTGTAAATTTGGAAATTCTCCTCTGTATTCCTTCTTTTGATATCTCATCTTGGTGTTATGGTAACTAACTGGATTCTCAAAGGCTTTACCAGTGGAAGCCCAAGCTCAGGCAAGTCTTACCAAATTGCAAAGACTTAAGAGTATGGAATTGCCATCAGATAACTGATCAAGCTAAATTCACAGAGGCTTATCAGCACCAGGGAATACATTTTATGGTTACAGAAGTTCAATGAATATTTTATGGTGTAGTGGAATTACTATTTGCATTGGTTAAGAGTAGTGCTCATACTGATGAAATCAAGACTATTTGGAAATTAATCAAATTAAGACTGTAAATGCAAACTCAATGAATGGAGTGATGAGTGCTTATGTAGTCATGAGGTAATGGCAGCCTTCTTGCTTATGTGAGAAAAAATCTATTCTGATGTTGATCAAATTTTTTTTTTCTTTCAGTTTCTGAAGACCTGCTAGGATGGAACAGGTGCGCCAAAGCTGAGATAATAGAATCCACTGAACGCTGTTGGCCAGTGCCCTACAATTTTTGGCTTTAATATAATTGGAAACTGTAATGAGTATGACTGTTGGATTTGTACTACTGTCCCCTCTTTGGGGGAGGACCTTTTTTATTCTTCTAATGGTTGCTTCAGCTCAGTCCCACTGGCCCAGTGAACCCTCTGAAGTAGTAAGGGACTGGGAAAACCAGTTAGAAGCATCAATGCATTCAGTGCTTTCTGATCTTCGAGAGACTATCCCAGCTGTTGTGGGCATTCCAGATGGCATAGCTGTGGTAGGTCGCTCATTTCGACTTGCCATTCCAACAGATTTAATCGCTTCCAATGGAGAAATAATCAAGGTGAGATTGAATTTATGTGGTAAAAATGAACAAGATTTTCTGACGCTCCTTTCATTTTTAGTTTTAGTTTTATGTCTTTGAGCTAGCAGCTTTTAATGCCCTTCTGATTACTGTAAAGCTTCTAAGTTTCTGTAAGTCAGAGGTTCTCAAAATATAGTCTGGGGACCCATGGCTATCCTGAAGACCCTTATTAGGGGTTCCACAAAGTCAAAACTATTTTCACAGTAATAGTAAGATATTATTTGCCTATTAAAATACTCCTTCCTTTTTCAACTACGTATCTATTTAAGGCCAGATTTTCTTTATATTGTAGAGGGAGTCTAAGCTGGCTAATCTAGGTGCATATTTTAAAGCCTTTTAGTAGTAAATCACCCAAGGAACCTAATGACCCTCACTGTCAGAAAAGCTTTACTTGTGTCGAACTCCAGTATTTCTCTTACTGTAATTTAAGTACATTTCTTCCTTTTCTATGAAGCTGGAATCCCAAAGTTATCATAACAAAGAGTTCTGTAGAAAAGGCATCTCGTATCCTTTGAGTAAAGGAGTACCCATGTACCTTTCCTTTATTTGAGTGTTACTTTGGAAGACTGAAAAATTTTTTCGTGCTAAGACTAGGTATATTGGATTAGTGACTAGAGATTTAAAAGCTTAGAAAGCAGTGGAGGAGGCGCGCATGGGATCACCAGATTTTTTTTTTTCCTGATGAATTTTTCTTTCTGAAAAAACTGATTTGGGGATTATGAAACTTTGGTGCATGATGAATAAAATGTTCAGAGTAGCTAAAGTAGCCATTAGTCTGCTAGCTAAAGTGATTTCTAAAAATTCTGGAATAGAAAGAGTTTTCTTTAAAACTACATTTTGCTTCAGTTTGGTAACTTTTCCTGAGAATACAGGAAAATGCTCAAAGGATTTCCCCTCAAGATTGAAATGTTGACCTTTAGCCTTTTTCCTTTTTTCTTTGATTTTATTTTTTATAGTGGATGTTTGACACACAAGACATTACTGGTTAGATTGTAAATTGCCTGAATATAATATAATAATAAGATTTTAGATGTAGATCTAGAAGACATCTTAAAAGACATCTAGTCTAACTCCTTCATTTTATATGCCAGGCATCTGAGGTCCAGATAGGCTAAGGGGTTTTCCTAAGACCACAGCAGTAGCAGAGCTAGGTTCTTCTTGCTCCCAAATCCAGTATTCTTTCCTGCCTGAGATGAGGATAATAATAGCACCTTTCAATACAAACAACAAAAGGCTTTGATAGTTTAATATACTATATCTTAGTATTGTTTCTGTACCTAGTTCAAACCACAGTCTCCTCAAATCCTATGAATTCTAAAGAAGAGTGGTTATTTGTCTTTATTTATTAGTTTTTGCTCCTGAGTTCAGGGGTATTGTACCTGGGGAATCTTTCTGGCATCCCTAGTGGAAATAAAGATATTTAAGTAAGAAAGAACCATTGGTTGGAGATACAACAAAATATAAATCTATCAATACAAAATATAGAAACCTATGATTGTTCATTTCAATTATCAATGAGAAGAAATTGGGGCCATAGATAGGGTAAGATAAGAATGTGACATGATGAAAAAAGTGCTTTAGAGTTTGTGCATTCAGTTGGTCTGTGTTCCATTGCTACCAAGAGTCTTCATTGCATAATTTAATGGAAAGAACACTATACTCAAAGTTAGATGATCTGATTCTCATCCCAGTTCTTCCATTAACTCATTGTGTGAGCTGGGGCAAGGCACTTTATGGACTTCATTTTCGTCATCTATAACATGAAAGCATTAGACTAGATGGTCATTGTAAAGTTTCTTCCAGTTCTGTGATTCTATAATGTTATGCATTGTCATTTGTGAAAAATCCCGAATAATGCCATCAAAGGTATTCAGTGGGCCTGGAGGCTTTTGCTGACCACCAGTATTCTTTTCCCAGTGTATTCAATTTATTTAGGTTCAACAAACACTGATTGACCACCTCTTATGTGCGGGGCACTATGCAGGCTCTGGGAATATAAAGATGAAAACAGTCTCTGGTCTCAAGAAGGTTTTATTTAACTAATAGGGGATGAAAAGAAGAACTTTAGGAAAACTAAGGCAGATGAGAGAGACGGAGGGTTTAGGAGGTTGTAATCTATGAAAGGAATTTCATGAGTCTGGATCAGGGCTGTCCAACCTTAGGTTTTTATTGAAACAATAGGCAATATATTTTGATTTGCCATTTTAGTGAGAGCTCTGTGGTAGCTCAGCTTTATTTACTAAAACATTTATGTAAATTTCTATGCTTGTAGGGGGGCCGCATAAATCACACTGGAGGCAGCATTTTGGACAGCCCTGTTCCAGATCATAGAGTGAGATCAAAGGGTTTGACCATACCGCTTTTTATGTGTGACTGAGGTAAAATGAAGGTGCAAGTCATAGGAATTGAGAGTGCCAGTGTGTTTGAGGGTACATTAATGTAAATATTGGCGTTTCCGAAGTATCAAGATAGGGCTTATAGTGGGGAAATAGATGTGAGCCAGATACTGAACTACTTGAGAAAGGAGAGGAAGGGACTTGGAGCCTTCTTGATGACTGCAACCAAGATCTGGGTCAAATGTTATCAGCACTGGGGTGAACCTCAAGTGATTCTGGTAGAAGGAGAGTCTAAAAGTGACAGTAATGAGCAAAGAATATGTCTACTCCTTATGGTCTTATTTGTTGTGGGAGGGACCCATAAGATAGATGATCAGTGGAGTAGCCAGTGTTGAAGAAGGTATTTGTGGATGCAGTGTGTTCTAGGATATCAGGTTTCTGTGAGTGCCAGATGAAGGGACACCAGGTGAAAAGATCTCAGAATAGTCAGTAAATACTTATTAAATGCCCACTATGTGCCTAGTACTATGCTAAGCACTGGAGATGCAAAGAAAGTCAAAAGGTGACTTGACTTACAGTCTAATGGGGAGACAACCTGCAAACAACCATGTTAAAACAAGCTATATATGCCAGATAAATTGTAATCAACAGAAGGAAAGCACTAGAATTAGGAGGGATTAGTAAAATATTCCTGTAGAAGGTGGGATTTTAACTAGGATTTGAAGGAAACCAGGAGGTGGAGATGTAAAAGAGAGCATTCCATGTATGGTGGACAGCTGGTGAAAATGCCTCAAGTTTGGAGATGAAGTATCTTGTGTGACAAATGGCAAGGAGGTCAATGTCACATACCTGGGTGGTAGTGGTGGTGGTAGTGTATGTAGTAAGGTATAAAAAGATTAGAAAGTTGAGGAGCCCTATGAGAAACTTTGAATGCTAGATGATTTTATATTTGATCCTGAAAGTGATAGAGAGCCACTGGAGTTTATTTAATAGTGGGGTGACGTGATCATATCTGTGTTTTAGGAAGATCATTTTTGCATCTGAGTAGAGGATGGGCTACAGTGGGGAGGGACTTGAAGCAGGGAGACCAATCAGAAACTATTGTAGAAGTCCAGACACGAGGTGATGAGGGCCAGCACTAAGGTGGTGACGGCATCAGAGAAGAGAAGGGGGTGCGTATTAGAGATGTTGGGAAGGTAGAATTGACAGGACTTGGTAACTGATTGGATATGGGTGATGAGAGTAAAGAGTCAAGGATGACACCTGTGTGGTGAGTCTGGGTGTTTGGGAGGATTGTGGCACCTTTGACAGTCATTGAACAATTAGGATGAAGGGAAAGGTGAGTTCAGATTTGGACGTGGTGAGTTTAAGATGTATACAGGACACTTAAGATGTCTAATAGGAGTTTGGAAATGTGAGTCTGGAGGTCATCAGAGAGGTTCGGGGCTAGAGAAGTAGATTTGAGGATCATCAGTACAGAGATGATAATGGAATCCAGGGGAGCTGACGAGATCACGAAATGAAATAGCATAGAGGAAGAAGAGGGTCTACAACAGAGCCCTGTGGAAACACCTACAATTAGGGTATGACTTGGATGAAGATCCAGCAACGGAGACTGAGGAGTGGTCAGAGAGGTAGGAGGAGAACCAGGGAGAAGTGGTGTCAGCAAAACCTCAAGAGAATTGAGAAGAAAAGAGTGATTGACAGCATCAAAGGCTACATGTAGAGAGCTCAAACAGGAAGAGAAGTGATTTAGATTTGGCAGTTAAGATAGCATTAGTAACTCTGGAAAGAACAGTTTCAGTTGAATGACAAGGTTAGGAATCAGATTGTAGAAAAGATTTAAGAGAGTGAAAGGTGGAGGCATCTCTCATAGATGGCCTTCTCAGGGAGTTTAGCCACTAAAGGGAAGAGAAATAAGGGATGATTTTGAGTGTTGATAGGCCAAGTGAGAGGTTTTTTGAGAGTGGAGGGAGACATAGGCATGTTTGTAGTCAGTAGGGAAGCAGCCAGTAAACAGAGGAAGTGAAGATAAGTGAGGGTGATAAAGAGTGCAAACTGTATTCTAGAAGATGGAATAAATGAGATCACTTGTGCATGTAGATGAGTTTGCTTTGGAAAGAAGACCCTACCTCGTTATGGGGGTGAAGGCAGGGATAGTGGCAAAAGGCATCTGAGAGATGTGGCTTAAGGAAGAGGAGAGAAAAGGAAGCATATGGTGAATAGCCTCAGGCTTTTTAAAAGTAATCTATGAGGCAAAATTCTCAGCTTAGAGGGTGAGGAAAAGATGGAGCTACAGTGGTTTGAGGAGAGATGAAAAGGTTTGGAAAAGCCCTTGTAAATGGTGAGTAAAAGTGAGTCATTTGGAGAGGTGTCAAAGGAATGCCTTGATGTAGTGAGGGCCCACTTGAGATTATGTAACATAAATTTAGAATGGATTCAGTTAGCGCAGTGTCATGATTTTCTCCAGCTTCATTTTGCATAGGAACAAAGGCAGTAGATGGTGGGGGAAATCAAGAAGTTTATAATAAAATGAGTTCCTGAGGATGCAGTGGAAGGAGAATGCAGAGCAGGATGATTTGATAGAGAAGTAGACAGAGAATGTTCTTGGAAGTCCAAGAGTTTGAATCATAGGGATTAGAAGAGGAGATGGTGGAAGATTGTTGGCTATAGTTTGGGAGATGATGGTGAAGTACTGTTCAGTTAGAGGTTCTTACACTCAAGAGTCCTCTGAGGATCTTTCTTGCCCTTTTGTTACAGTGAGGTAAATTATGCCAAAATTAATGAATTAATGCACATGATTGAAAAGTTTAATTAAAACCTCCCCCTACTTCCTATTAGACTTTTTTCTTTAGCAAATAAATCATCTCTGTATTAACACCAAAGTGAGCTAGGAATCAGA
Organism: Phalanger gymnotis; assembly: GCA_028646595.1. Taxonomy (NCBI): domain Eukaryota; kingdom Metazoa; phylum Chordata; class Mammalia; order Diprotodontia; family Phalangeridae; genus Phalanger; species Phalanger gymnotis. The sequence goes on from CM053624.1 coordinate 311,792,238, forward strand.
TAAGCTAGTTAATGGATTTAGTACAATTCTGGCACCTTCCTTCTCCCTTAGTCATCCGTGGTTTGAGTTCCAGTTTCTCAGTTTGGTATAATTATCAGAGATCCCATCTTGGATTTTCAGTTCATCAAATAGAAAGTGCTGCTTATGTGTAAAGCGCTGTAGTAAGTGATTGGGATTTAAGGGCAAATGAAGCAGTCCCTCCCTTCAAGGAGCTTACATTCTTTTGGGGGTAAAGAACATAACCACCGAAGAGTAAATACAAGATAATTCGAAGAAGGCGAGAGCACCAACAATTTGGTTGAAGGAAGGAGGAGATCAGAAAAGGCCTCATGTAGCGGACAGATGAACTGAGCTTTGAAATAAAACATTGAAAGTTTGAGATTTTTTCCTCTAAAGGTGCATTTAAAACTTTGGGGAAAAAAGATTTTTAGTGTTTGATAGTGCTTTTGGGGGTCAGGAGAGGTGGAGAAGGGGAAGTATTGCATCTTAACCCACTGCATAATATTAAGTATTGCCAGACATACAGGTATTTCTAAAAGGAGCGTGCAAGATCAAGATAAGTTGCCTTTGAAGTTCTGCTTCCTTGTTATTAGAACTCAGACTTCATTGTCAGTTTGCTCAGTTGGTTGCCTCTACAACTTAGTCAAGTATGACTGAAGTGACATTTAGATGGTGGAAATGGTTCCTGGCATCCTGGCCCTTTTAGACTCCTTACATGACTTAAAGTAATTTACTTCCACAGCTGTACTAGACACGTGGGCAGTAGGTCACCTTGACTGCCACAGGGTTCATTCAGTAACCAAGTCATCAAGTAGCTGAATCTAAGTGGGTTAGTGGTGTTTGATGTAAACCTGCCCAAAAGGAAGCATTAGTCACTAAAACAACAAGAGGTTTCTTTTGAAAAGTTCCATGTGCATTATATTTACAATATCTGATGGAAAGGCCTTTATTTAACAGGCTTATTCATTTAACTATTAAGGAGATTTCACTGTACATACAGGATTTGTTGAGATTTGATCTATGGAAAGCCAAGCACTTATAAGGTGGTAAGGTAAATTAGTAAAAGTGGGGTTTTGTGTACACAGCAAGGGAGATAGTCTTTTCGCTGGTAGGGTAATTGGGATCAGGCTGGGGATATCAGGGGCTTTTGACAGAAATGGTTCTACCAGAGACTACTTTCTGCAAGAACTCTGGGCCCCAAACAGAGGACCTGGAAGAAGGTGCACTTGGGCATTCTTTCCTTGGTCCATTCTACTTCTAAATTCAGATTACAGTTGCAAGATGTACAGACTGCTAATCCTGGGTTAGTTGAATGTGAATTTCTTAAGTAGTTTTAATTAAACTGCTAGAGGTTAAGCTTATTTTCGAACTTTGAAAGTTAGTATCTTAAAAATATATGATAGAATGAAAGTTAGATTTGGAGTCAGAAGACATGGGCTCATCAGTTGGTGTGGCCTCTTCCCCTCTCTAGGCCTTAATTTCTTTGTCAATAAAAGAGGGGGAAGAGGTTGGATTGGATGATATTTACGCTTCCTTCTAGCTTAAAATCATAAAATCTATATTTGAAGTTGTGATCAAAAGTTTCCATTAGTTAAATTCAAGAAACATTTACTAAGTACTTACTATTTGTGAGCCCTGTACTAGATGTCAAGCTTAGATGGGCATGTGGCACCTTAAAGATAAACATGTCATTAAGCAGGGAATAATGGGAGACAAAGGAGGTACTAGACCAAATGCTCTAGAAATATTTGAGGAAGAACAATTCTGGCTAGGTGGACCATGAAAGACTACGCAGAAGAGAGACAGCATAGTGGCTGAGTGCTTTACTTGGAGTCAGGTAAACCTTTGTTCAAATATCTACTTTGGACACATTAGCTCTTTGACCGTCAGGTAATAATTTATTCCCTCATTTTCTAGTATAAGTGAAAATAGCACAGGTTCCAGAGTCTGAGGAACTGTGTTTAAATCTCCCCTCTGATGCTTATTACTTATGTGACTTTCCTGTTCTTTATTGTCTTCATTTGTAAAATAAGGGAGTGATGGCCTCTGAAGTCTCTTCCACGTCCTGGACCAGAACCAATGCTCATCTATAAAATGAGACTGATAATAATGCTGATCTCACAAGGTCATTGTGAGGTACTGGTACTGTGCACTCTACTGTGGGAGTAATCTGTAACAGAATTATTAAGCAGATATTGGAGCTTTATAAAATTTTAATTAGTGCTTTTAATTTTTTGAAATACTTTCATGTGTATTTCTCTTTAATAGTATTTTTTCCAATTAAATTTAATGACAATTTTTAACATTCATTTTTAATATAGTTTTGAGTTCCAAATTTTTTCCCTCTCTATCTAAAACAGTAAGCAATTGGATATATAGGTTATATATGTACAGTCATCTCATTTTTTTCTTAACTTATGAGAAAAGTAGGACAGGCCTTATCCCTGCTGTCCACAAAATAAATGTCTTAACCTTAAATTTTACAAAGTCACACAACTTTCCAAGAACCAGGCAGAGCCAGGACTTGAAACCCAAAGAGAGACCATATACTCTTAAGATTTTAATTTAATTACTAACTAGATACTGACTCAAGTTATGTTCTAATGTGTTCCTACTGTATATAATTTTGCATTTAATAGTATGCTGCTTTATACGTGGAATTAATGATTTTGTTCCCAAGCCATTTCATGTTTATTTTGTATTCCTTCTTTTAGATTATAATTTCTGGAGGCTAGAAAAGGGGGAAGATGCTCCTCTAAGGCCTATTGACAGTAGGTAGATAAAGGCTCGTAGGTCTTAGAGCTTATCTAGTTTAACCTCTTAAAAGGCGGAAACAGTTCCAGAAAGGGGGAGTTTACCTATTCAAGGTCACACTGGTGGTGAGGAAAGAAACCAGAATTTTTTTCCATTACACCACTGACACTTTGAGCCACTCATATTTGTCTTTCTGAAAAGAGAACTTTGCTTAAATGGTGGTAGACAAATTCCAAAGGAGTGACTGTTACAGAGGAAAATAAATGTTTGCTTCTGGAGACCTGGGTAAAGACTATTTCACCTGGAAAAGGTTGCTGAGAATATTGAAGGCCTGAAGATTTTGGTGAACTTATTTGTCTGGCTTTTGGAAGACTCTCAGGGCAAATGGGCCTTTGTTTTAGTCCTGCAAAATAATTGGATTTTTGGCTGCCTATTCCTGGAGAAATCTTTAGCATTCTTTTAGCACCGGAACTTCAGGTATCTGTCTTGGGTAAAGCTTGAGAGTATATGCTTTTCATTTCTCTCTTCCTTGTCAGAGGGTTCTGTCTGGAAACAGGAGGCATTTCCCTTCATAAAAGCTGTTTGTCAGGGCTTTGCTTGCCCATGCAATAAGCGCCCTTGGTGGGGCTGAGAGCAGCCTTCGGGCTGGGATCTTGGCCACTTTCACAGGCGCACAGATTGTTCTAGTGAGAACAATGAGGATCCTTTTCAGTCTTGCAGCAGGAGCAAATGAAAGGGGCATTTCTTTTGCTGCTCCGGGAGTTTTATAGTGCCTTCCCTCTAAGTGAAATGAACTGTAGTTTCCTCCTGCCTTGAGTGGGTATCCCTTTGGATTCTGAATAGATCCCTTGTAAACATAAGCACATCTGGAAACAAGGGTTTGAAATGGAAGGCATCTCCTTGTGGGTGGTGGTTTGTCAGAATGACATTTGCTTGGGCTCAACTGTTCCAAAACTTGAAGTTTGGCTTGTGAAAAATAGTTTTATGCTGATTGTCCTGTATATGCAATTGTCTTCTGATTTTTGCACGAAAAGAGAAGTAGACTATAGTTTGATACTTAATGGATATGATACTTTACGAATGTAACTTGATGGTGAGAATTATATTAAAATTAGGTAAGATTCTGAGTGTAAATATGAGAATACTTGATTGTATGGATCATGGCTAACCCATTCTAGCAGTTCTGGTTGGCTTTTTTTTTTTAGCTTTTATTTGGTATTTTATTTTTCTCCAGTTACATATAAAAACAATTTTTAACATTCATTTTTAAAGCTTTTGAGTTCCAAATTCTCTCCCTTCTTCCCTTCCTATCCCACCTCATTGAGAAGGCAAATAATTCAATATAGGTTATACATGTGTAGTCATAGCAGTTCTATTTTTATTAATAAATGTTCCAATTATACAGAAATCTAAATTGCTTAATAATTAAGCTTTTACCTCTATAAACAACTGTAGTTATCTTGGTCCTGTTTCTTGTTCATATATATAGAGGGATATAGTTCATCAGTAAATACAGTCTTTTCCATATTTATGCACCTAAGCATTTCTGTCATATCATCCCCCTCTACCCCCTTCTTGTTTTCTGTGGATTTATACATCTGAGACCAGTTAAGCCAAGGTTTTATTTTCCATTTGTGACTCTTTTTTTCTTTCTTTTTTGAAAATTTATTTTTTTATTTTTAGTTTTCAACATTCACTTTGATAAGCTTTTGAGTTTTAAATTTTCTCCCTCTCCCTCCTCTTCCCCCTCCCCAGGACAGTGTGCAGTCTGATAGAGGCTCTACATATGCATTCATATTAAACATATTTTCACGTTAGTCATGTTGGAAAGAACAATTAGGACCAATGGAGGAAACTGTGAAAACATTTGTGACTCTTGATACAAGTTTGGTAATAGACCAGAAGTTGGGGAATTTATTTTGTTATAATCTTGACTATAGAAAACTGATGCTGAAACATACCTCTCCACTCAGTACAGATGTGTTGAACTGTAGGCACTTAATGAAGCAAATGCTGTTAGACCTGGTCAGTGTGTTGATTTGGTTTTTGCTTAACTTGTACTATTTTATTAAAAAGACGCATTCTTTGGATGGGAAAGATGTTATTGGGAAATGATAGCAAAAATAAAAAAAATAATTAAAACATTTAAAAAAACCCCAAAGGTTGGGCTAGAGTAGATCCTAGAGATTGCTTTGATTTATTAGCCACTGTGACAGATGCTGAAAGATTTCTTGGATAATTCTTGGTCCCACATCCCACATCCACAATTTGCAGGGAAAGGCTTCTATATTGAACTGCTGAGACTGTTTCTTCTGGACTAAAGAGTTTATTCCAAGTCTCAGATGCCCAATTTTCCTTTTTGTGGATAAGTCCATAGAGTAGGGATCTTAAACACTACCCAGGGTCACATATATTAAAAAATTAGGATTAAAGTTCTTTTGAAGTTTCAGGTCTATTGCTAGGCAATTAAAGGAAATTGGCTGAGCCGTTGGGGAAAGTCTCCCCTTTTATAGCTAGAGATAATCACTAAAAGAAAGTGAATGAACAGTCTGGAATAATTGAGCAGATTATAAGAGATGGAGCATAGGGCCTTGGAAACTCAGAGAAACAGTGTTAAATCTTACATAAACATCCAAGACAAGGCCTTAGGTAGACAAAATGGTAAAGAAGAGATGATAAATATAAGGCTTATTATGTGCCAGGCACTAAGGAAGCAAAACAGTCCTTGACCTCGGGAACTTACATTATCATCTGAAAAAAAACTGCACATACAGAGGGATAGAGTTGAGAGATAGGTGTTTTCAGCAATAATTGAAAAAGGAAACTTTTATGTAGGTAGGACCTTGAAATAGATCATATTTACCATGCTCAAGAATTTCTCTGTAGAGATTTTAGGAAAGGGATTCTCTTCTATGCACCATTGACTGTGGTATTCTAAAAATTGTGTTTATCCTTCATTCTTGAAGAGGACCGTGGCATCAGGGAAATGATGATATAACTTGCAGTTTACTTTGATTTGAGTGAGGGAGGGCTGTGCAAGGTCACCAGCTTTATTTTTTCCTTCAGAGCCATCTGGATCCGGTGACCAGATATTCATCTGGATGACTGGAGATGGCCCAGGGTGCAATGGGAGACCCTGGCCCTTTTAGGTCCCTGGCCAAACTCCACTTAATGGCCGTCTTTTGGGCCCTCCTGGCTTATAGTGAATGTCAATGACAGCTGTTTTCTCTTTGGAACAGCAATCCTGACGGTCTTTCTTCGCCCCTCCACTCCACTTGATTTTTTTTTTTTTTGATTAAAGGGGCCATCCCTTGACTGACTTCTTAAAAGAGGCCTTACCTCACTCTGAGTACATTCTAGAGACAGTAAGAGCAAGAAACATGTAGGAGAAAGAGCACTTACTGATCAGGAGTCAGAGGATGACCATTGTTTAATGCTCTGAAACTTTGACCAGTCACTTAACTCTCTGGGCTTCAGTTTTGACCTCTGTAAAATTAAGCATTTAAATTGGACTAGCTGGCCTCTGATCTATGATACTGTGTCACATGTGCCATGTAACCAATGTTGATGATGGTAAGAACAGAAGTGCCTCAGAATTACTCAAGCAGATGAAATACACTATTAGTACTATTTGCTTAAATTTCTCTTAACTTTCAGATTGTTGTGCATAAATACTTAGTAAATGAAACTTCTTGATTGCACATTGCATTTTATAGTTTGTTGGCTTTAATGAGCTACAAAGACATACTGACCCGTTTTTGGAACTCTTGCTCTGTTTTGTCACTAAGCCTCCTAGTCATCACCCAAATCCAAATAAATGAAAACCTGATTTTAAATTCTCAATCTAGCCATTGTTCATCATCACTCCCACCCATCTACCCACATACAACCACATCCTTACCTTGAAATCCCCTTTGGCAGGAGTGAAGGGAAAATACAGTAAGCTTTTAAAGAAGAAATAAGAACAAAGCAATTTTTTTTTTTTTGCAATTGGTAAGTTTGGGGGGGGGGGCTGGGTGTTGGTAATCATTGAATGTTCCAAGGTTGAGAAAAGGGATGAGGTTGGATTAAAAGGGCGGATATTGGAGTAACTTTGGAAAGGAGAAAGCCACGTATTTCTATGAGAATGAGAAAGGTTACATCTAAAGATGATTTTGATGTCTAGAGCAGTAGCTGCCAAACTTCATTGGATCATGCACCCATCAGTAAACATTTTTGAGCATGTACCCCCAATTTATCTGTGTCTATTTATAAATGATATACGTGTTTTACTCTATTGTGTATGTAATAAAAAACAAAATACAAAAATATAAAAAACTTAAGGGTAAAAAAACCCTTTTGCTCTGAATAAAATTATTAATATGTTTTAGTGAGATCAATACAATGAACATTCTTAATTATTTTTGAAATAACTTGGTATAATGCTTTGTGATACAGCAAAAATTCTGATTTTTTCTTTAAAAATGTTTTATCTTTTTATTTTTTCAGTAACAAGGTGTTTGTTTCCCCTATTAATCTGTCCCTCCTACCCAAAACCTAAGGAATAAATCTCTCCATATCTACCTAGTCTAGGAAAAGAAATTTTTAAAAAAAAAATTTATTTTTATTTTTTTT
>CM053624.1:311800105-311855535 GCA_028646595.1 Phalanger gymnotis
AAAAATTAAAAAACAAAGAATCTATAATCCTAAAAAAAAAAGAGAGAATCTCACATTTGTAACAATAGGACATCTTTAAGGCAAGTCTTAAGCAGGTTGTATAATTTTTTGCACATGTTCTAGTTCTAGATAAAAATATTATTAGATTGCCCAGTAGGATAACACAAAAGAGCTCATCAGACCTCCACCTGTTAACAGTACAGGATCACATTCCCTCTGAGTAGCTTGTGGCATTTCTCTCAGATACTGATTTAATGCAGCACCAATCACAGACTTTCAGTAAGCAATAAAGATTTGCCAGGACTTACATGCATGTAAGGATTTAATTAAACATCTTTCCTTCTCAAATTTAAACTTGTCCTGGTGTAAAAGCCAATCAGAATCTATCTATTGTACATAAATCTGCAATTTCTCAGCAAGCCAAGTTTACGTAACTCAGGTTCTTTTCCTGGGGCTGATGACTTTGCCTGTGCAGATAGTTTCCAGGGGCCTTGGCAATTCGAAAAATAAGGAGAATTAACATGGACCCCAGGAAGAGGTTAATACTGGTGCCCTTTTGCCTGCTGCCCTCCATACAGGAGGACTGTTCTGAATGGGCAGAACCAATCTTCTTCTTATCCATTTTTCCTGCCCTCCTCCGCCTTTCTTTTGTTTTTCTAAAAGAATTTTAATGTAGCAAATTTTATTTGGACAGTCTCAATATGTTGGATTACATAGACAGCATATTTGCTATCAGATATAATGTTAAGTGGTTACCTTGATACATAATTAGAAAAACTTGCTAGTCAAGGTCATTAGCTAGTAGAAGTTCGACCTGTTCTTTAGTATATGGCTGATGAAAAGCATGTGGTCTTTTCCCTGTCAGCAATGTGACTCTTTTTATGCTTTTCTGAAAGAGTTGAGTAACCATTTGAGGGTAAGGAGAAATGCTTCTTGAGGCTTGAAATGGCAAATAAATCCATTCTGTGATGTTATTTTGTTGGTGTAAAGCTCCAAAAGGAATTTTTGGTGTAGGGAGGATAGTGATCAATCCTATATGTTTGGCACTTTTGGAGAGCCTCCTCAACTTTTGTAAGTTGTGAGGCTTGTGGGGTCAGTTGTTGAGGAGAACTGGTGTGCAGATCTCCCTTTAAGATCTTGAATAGTTCTCCCAGCTCTTGGGTACTTATTTGTAGGTGAAGATGGACCCAATTAACATCCCAAGCAGCTTTTGAAAATCATTGAGTGTCTTGAGCTCTTGTCTATGAATGGAGATTTTTGTAGGTGTTACTGATGCGTGGGATTCAGTGTCTGCCCTAAATATAGCAAGTTGTATTTTGTCTGGGGAAATGACGGGTCTGTAATTTTTTAATTGTGCCTCAGTTTCCTGTAAAATGAGGCTCAACATCTCTGCCTGTGGATATGAGCACAGTATGTCATCCATGTAATGAATGAGATAAGCTTTGGGATATTTCTCTCTTACAGGTTGTAAAACTTGTGCAACATATTGTTGACACATAGTGGGACTATTTGTCATCCCTTGTGGCAGGACTTTCCATTGAAATCTCTTGTGAGGTTCCTTGAGATTAACAGAAGGCAAGGAGAAAGCAAAATATTTGTAATCTATGGGATATAATGGAATAGTATAGAAACAATCTTTTCCTAGGTATCATGTTAAGTGTAGGGAGTCCTGGTTGAAGATTTCCCATAGTTTCCATTCTATTATTAATTTTTCTCAAATCGGTAAGCATTCTCCATTTTCCAGATTTCTTTCTTATAGCAAAAATATGAAAATTCAAAGGACTGTTGGAGCTTTCAATGTGCCCTGCCTTTAACTGTTCATTAACAAGGGTCTGTAGTTTTTCTGATGTTAAAAGCCATTGTTCAACCCATACCAGGGGCCCATCCTTCCAGGTTCTCTTAGGCATCCTATTCTTAGAATTTATGACAGTGGCCCTTCCTAAAAGCGTGGGGGGTGGGGTGGGGTGAGATTGTATAGTGACCTTAATGTATCCCAAGGTCTCTCCCCTGTAGTTTTATAGGTAGATGCGATAAAACATATGGTCTTAATTTTCTTTTCTGTTTCTCTACCTCCCAGCTTAACCATCCTGCACTTTGTTTTGGGATGGTGACCATCCCTACTCCTTGCAGTGACATATCGCTTGTTACTAGTGGCCAGGCTTTTGGCCAGAGTTGGTCTGCGATGATCTGTTCCAGTCTCTATCAATCCTTCAAATTCTATGCCTTCTATTTTTATTTTCAAAGTTGGTCTTTTTTCTGTAATATCTTGTACCTAGAAAGCCTCTCTTCTTGTGCTTCCAAATCCTTGTGAGCCCTGAACCTTCTGAAAATGATTCTTTGTGTTTCATATTTTATCAAAATCAATTGTGCTTTTCTCTTCCCCTTTCCTATATGTATGGGATGTGGCAGGGTTGTGTATAATAAAATTTTGATTTTTCTCATGTAATCTGAATCTACTATCCCAGGGATTGTAATGAGCCTTCTGAAGGAGAAGCTACTGCATCCTATGAGGAGTCCTGTTGTTAGGGTAGGCAGTGGGCCATATACTCCTGTGGAAGGTCAAAACCCACACTGCCTGGAGTAGCATGAAGGAGGTGTTTTATGATGAGGGGTAAAGTGTGTTTGTAGTTGGAACCTCTGAGGGGGAACTAGGGAAAGGGTGGCCCCTATTGTTTGCTGGGGCCAGGGCTGGCCCAAGGGTGGTTTCCCGAATTCAGGTGGCATTCTGATGCCCAGTGGTTCCCTTTTCCACACCTAGGGCATGGTGTGGGTGGTCAAGAGGCAGAACTTTTTTGTTTCCCTTTATGTGGTACTCTACATTCCTTTGTCATGTGTCTGGGTTAAAGCATTTTAAAATGGTTTTTGGCTGCCGTTGATTAAAACCAGCAGCTACTACCTCAGCGTGGTATGCTAGCGTGTCCACTTTTTGGCTTCTTTGAATCATCTCAGAGATGGTCATATGAGGTCCCCTACCTAACAGGACTTTCTTACAATCTGCATTGCAATTTTCAACTGCCAACTTTTGTAACAATATATTGGCAGCTTCAGTGGCCCCTACACTGCTTTGGATGGCTTGCGTGAGTCTCTTAAGAAAATCTGGGAATGTTTCTGTTGCCCCCTTTCTTTTGTTATTTCTATGGGAATTTTAATGATTCTAAATTTTTAGTCAAGTAAATTTCACTTTTGTGTTCACTCCTTAAAAACTTTTTTAAGAGTGAGAACTTTGAATTTGCCAGTCAAAGTGAATGAGCCCTTCTCCTTGTACTGGGAGACTCAAAGTGTCTCTTTTTGAGATCTATGCATTTTCCCAATTTGCCTTAGTGCCAAATAGTACACCAAATTCTGAACACATTTCACTTAAATTCGAGGGAAAGTTTCCCGCTTTCTTTCTTATCTCTCTTCACATTACAAATTGGCCCGATTTGGAATGGAGGGAGAAAGAAAGAGCATTTTTTTCCAACTACTTCCCAAGTTTTCAAACCTTATTTCTTTCTAATTTTGACCTGATACTTCTCCAACTTCCCTTTTCCATGACAAAAACTAAATAAGAAAACATTTCTCTCTAGAAATAATGGACATTACAGGGTGTCAGACTCCACATAGAAACACAGATACAGAACATAGACACAGAGACAGGAAACACAGCGGAATTTTTGAATCCTATACACAAACTGCTTGGCCCTCAGGAATGTAACAGAGGCCAGGTGCCATGCTTTATTGGGGTCTTGAAGACCCTGCTTTTTATGATGACCTGGGGCAAATCCCTGACTGCAGGGGAAATGTGCCTATCTCTGCTGTCTCTAAAAAAATCTTGTAATTTGGGTAGTTGTTATGAGACCTCTTTCCCTTACTAACTTCTTTAGAACTTTCATGTAGTATTCTAGGTCTCTTTTTCCCAATTGCATTTGCCCCATTTCTTCCTGGTGATTACCTTAGAATAGGAAAGTAAAAGTAAAGGAGAGGAAAGATTCTCACCCTCCCATCTCTTTAATCTCCTTATAAGCCTGGTGATACTTAAAAAAGGAAAGTGAAAGTTTTTAATAACCGAGAAAAGATTTATTGCCCTATACCTTAACCAGCTGCGTATGTCGACCGGAGCTCCTTTTGTTTTTTGTTTCCAGGGTGTCTCTACCACTAGAGACTCAACTCTTTCAGTCTCTGTCCTCCTAACTGCTCTGTTTCACATTCGTCTGCTTTGAATCTGTGTTCACCTCGGATCTGTCTGCTTTGGGTTTGTTTGTTCCCAGCAGTCTGCCTCAGTCATTTGCTTTGTATTCTTCTGCGTAGGGTGTCCTTGCCTCAGGGTCCCTCCTTTGGGTGCCAGTTGTGGCCAGTGGCTGTGGCATTGAAATGGCCGAGGAGAGTGAAAAGAAAACACTGGCCAGGGGGAAGAGTAAAGAACAGCTCTGTTTTTTATGCAGAGGGAAAGGGCTTATGTACCTTTTAGGCAAGCAGAATCAACAAATGAGGCATTTGCATAGTGCATGACTTCCTCATGCTTTTGTTTCCCTTTTCCTTTAAGCAATATTGTGCCCTGGGGGTTTTGGAGAGAGCACCTCGGAGGCTTGGAGAGCTTTCAGCCTGAGCAGCACATTATGCTGAGGGTGGGTGTAGAGGGGTGGAGAGCCCAAGTGCTGAGTAATCAGCCCCAGGGCAAGAACAGGCCTCTGGCCTGTATCTTATTCCAGAATGGACTTTCTCAGAGCTGGCCCTCTACACTGGACCTTTAGTTAACTTTACTTTTGTCTCATCTTGAGGATGCCATATGACAACATGTTAATTATTTACTTCTTTTTTTTTTCTTTCAAAGCTGAAAAAAGCCTTAGTTCCTAAATTTTGGGTCTGTGTAAAAGTAAGGCAATAATAACAATGTAGATGATAATTGTCAAAATGCCTATGTAGTTCTATATTGCAAAGTATACGAGTCTTTCCTCATAGAAGGTAGAAGAAGTAAACCATTTATTCAGACACCAGAGAACTATATCCCACAAACCATTTATCCAGTCTATCACAGCAGTAAAACATTCCACACATAATATAACAACCTGGAGCCCCTCCATCCCAAAACCTCTCTGACCCTCTGCTGAGATCTTCCCCAAAACAAACTCACAGTACAGCTAAGTCAGCCATAACTGCGCTCTCTCTCTCTCTCTCTCTCTCTCAGCATTTCCTGTGACATAACTTCTTTTCCTGTCAGGAAGCTCCTCCCACCACGTATGTCTTAGGCTTCCTATGATATAAGCAGGTCACATGGCCTATTAATGGGTGGGAAAGATCTTCAAATCTGAATTGCTAGTACATTCAGCCCCAAGATCTTTCTTATTCATTACTAGGACAATGAGAATTCTGGGATAAGTGGTGTCAACAGAACTTTACACAACAATATAACAGGGATAACACAAGATAAACACATAAAACAATGTCATCATTCCCCCCTCGAATGAATGAGGCTCAGAATCTTGGGGCAAGGGATGAAGGTCTTGCCCTCCAAGCTTCTTCCTACTGAAATTTGATGTAGAGCTGTCCCTGCTACAAGAGATTGAGTCCTATTCGAGAGGTCTGGCATCTGAGATTCGGTTGACATCAGGTCCAGGGATTGCACATCACAGTCATGGGATGACACATCACAGTTGTGGACAGGTCCAGAGATAACACATCACAGTTGTGGACAGGTCCAGAGGTGACATCTGAACACATCAGAGGGTGACATCTAGCTTAGATGACCAGGCATCTGCAGGTGGATGGTACTAAGCCTTCAGGAAACAAATCTCGCAAACAAGTTTAATAGACAAAAGCCAAAAAGAAACAAAGAGACTATCATAGCCTCATTCACAATAGAAAGCATGAGTCAAGAGTACAATTTCGTCATCATTTTCTCCTGGATAAACCACTGTTACAGTGTTGTCTTTCCCATGTGCTATAATTTCTGCAGCCTTTGGAACATTGTCCAGCTTCTGTTTTACCCAGACTTTAGCTCCCAATTTTATTCTATCTGTAGAACCAAATCCTTCCTTTCCTCTGGTTTTGGAAAGAGGGTCAGTTTTCACAAGGGGTGCTGTTTCACAAGGAATAATAACCAGTTGAATTATTCTATCATTTTTACACAACTGTATAGGTTCTTCACCTAAATTCTGGAGTGTCACAATAATTTCTCCTTGATAACTAGAATCTATCACTTCAGCCAATACATGTATTCCTTGAGCTACTAATCCTGGTTTAGGTAATATCCATCCAAAATGATTCTTAGGGATTCTCATACATATCTCAGTAGAGATTTTTCTTATCTCTTTTCTGTCCAACCAAAAGTTCTCTAAACAATGTAAATCATATCCTGCTGAACCAGGTATTCCTGGATACGGTGGTGGGACAGCTTCCCTCACAGTCCAATACTCAATATTTTGGATCTTATGTGCTTGCTGTTTTATAATTTTCAGATTTGGGGTCATCATTCTGGCTAGAGGTGTACTTCCTCCTAATGGTCTATTATTCAAATTATGTAAAGCCACAAACAAATTATCCTTCCAATGTTGATATGAATTATTAGAACTTAAATTTCTTAACTGTTCTTTTAACAATGCATTCATTCTTTCTATCATTCCATATGCTTGTGGATAATATGGAATATGATATATCCACAATTCTTCATCTCTTTATCTTTGAAATGTGACCCATTGTTACTTTGAATCTACATTGGGGTTCCATAATACAGACTTATAATATCTAGAGTTTTACAGGTGTTTTTCTGGGTTGCATTCTTATAAGGATGAGCCAATAGTACACCTGAATAGGCGTCAACATGAGTACATATAAATTTGCATCCTTTATTCTTGGCGTAGCGGTCTAATATAATCCATCTGCCAAACCTGGGCTAGAACTTTTCCCCTTGCTATTTCTCCAATTACTACTCTAGGAACAGTTTGTTCCTTTTCCAATTGACATATATGACATTCCTCTGTTACTTGCTTTAGCAATGGATAAGAGATACTAATACCTCGATCTTGTGCCCACTAGTGTGTGGCCTGGACCCCTAAATGTCCAGCTGTTTTGTGGACCCATTTTGCTAGTACCAGATCATCAGTTGGTGTCGAAGTAGGGACAATATGTTCAGTTGTAATTTTTGCTAGTCGATTAGCATGTGCATCATACTCACATTGTGGCGTAGCGAGGAGCACGTGAGCATCTACGTGAAAAATTGACAAATTGGTAACCAAAGACGTGTTCCATATATCTTCTCATACTTCTTTGCCCCATACTTGTTTACCATGAATTTCCCTATTTTGATTTTCCCACATTGGCATCCATGTAGCTAATCCATTAGCTACTGCCCATGAATCAGTGAATATATGACACTATCTTCCTTTCTCTGTTTTAATAGCTTGATGTACTGCCGTAAGTTCAGCATATTGACTGCTTCCACCTATCCTAATACTTTCCAAAGTTCTCTTAGTATGTGGGTTATAGGCCACTGCTTTCCAGTGTCTTTTATGGCCCAAATGTGTTGCTGTCCTGTCAGTAAATCACACATGTTTCTTCTGTTCATCAGTCAGTCCATCATATACGTCATTCCATTTTACCAAAGATCGTACCAACTGTTGCCTTGGTTCAGAGCGTTTGTCATTTCCATCAGTGTCGATGCTTGCGATAGATTCATGTAGAGCAGAAACTCCACTCTTGCCTGTTTTTGGTCTATTCTGAATATACCATATCCATTTAATTATGCTAGTGTCTTGCGCATGTCCAATTCTATGAGATGCTGGGCTACTCATTACCTAAGTCATAATTGGGATTCCATGCCTCAATATCACTTCATGGCCTAGAGTCAGTTGTTCAGTCTCTACCAAAGCCCAATATGCAGCTAACAACTTTTCAAAAGGTGTATATTGTAATCCAGATGAAGGTAGTTTCCTTGACCAAAATCCTTAGGGTATGTTTCAGCTTTGTTGTTTCTGCCACAAACTCCAATCCACATAGTCATCTTGTACGGTCACTTGTAATTCCACTGGTCCACTTTGCATAGGCCATAAATCCAGAGCCAATTGTATAGCACTTTGTTTTTTCCTGGTAACTTTATATAAGGGTTTCAAAATCTATCCATAGTACATAGTATCAGTAGGATGTTCCTCTTTACAGCCCATTGCAGCCAAAGCCAACAAATTGGTTGTTTGGGTTAGTTCTTTGTAAATGATAATCCCTAAAAGCTTTCTGTACAAAAGAATTCTGACTAATACTTATGAATCTCATGTAATCCACAGAGTCTACAGACACTCTTGCAGCTCCTTCATCACTGATTCTCACCATCCAAGATGTTAACAATTCTCCCATTCTCTGGGTGAACCTACTCAAGATATCTGTGATTTCCTGATGTGTAAAATCCTCTAAAACCTCCCTAAACTGAGTAGTATGATCTTGCATTTCCTGTCTCCTCTGCTGTATGGGGCGCATTTCTCTTTGAGAAGTCTGGTGTGATACTGTTATACTCTGTGGTTCAGAAGTAGCACGCCACAAAGTATCACCTTGAGCCTGAGGTTCTGACATGGTATCCTCCTGTCTAGATTCTCTGCCCCTGTTACCATGGTAACCAGACTGCCTGCTAGACTGGATCTCCACTAAACTTGATCTCCTTGGCTCCCTCTGCCTCTTAGCTGAATTTACAACAAGGCTGTTAGCTTCCTGCTGTTCTGCCACCTGAGTTTCTCCATCTTGCTGTGGTATAGGAGAAGTATTCGCAGATGTTTCGGTAACTGTCTGAGCTTGAGCTCTCTCTCCTAATAGTCTCTCTCTGTGTGTTCACATACAATATGATAGGCTGTGAGTAAAATCCAGCCTTGTCTAGAGATCGCTCTTGGGATCCCCATTCCTGATTCAACAGTAATCTCTCTGAGACATTGCTCCAAATCTCTAGGTCCTCCACTCTGTAGCTTCTGCTTCCAGTCTTCAGAGATCAGTGCCTTTAGACTATTCCCTTGCTAGGGAGCAGTAAGTTACATTCTCCCATCCTGGGATAACCATTTCTTCTTCTAAAGCCCTTCTACCTCTAAATAGAGATCTTATACCTTGCACTCCTGTTCCTGACACCAAATAATGTATCAGTAAGGTAATAAACACAACATCATCGATAATTGTGAATATGCCTATGTAGTTCTGCATCGCAAAGTATACAAGACTCTCCACATAGAAGGTAGAAGAAGTAAACCATTTATTCAGACACAAGAGAACCATATCCCACAAGCCATTTATCCAGTTTATCACAGTAGTAAAACATTCCACACACAGTGTAACAACCTGGAGCCTCTCCATCCCAAAATCTCTCTGACCCCCTGCTGGGATCTTCCCCAAAACACACAGTACAGCTAAGTCAGCCCGTTCAGTTCTAACAATCATGAGGGTGGCCATTAGCAGCCATAACTGCACTCCCTCTCCCTCTCTCTCTCTTTCTCCCGCTGTCTCTCCCTCTTCCTCCTCTCCCTCTCCCTCTTCCTCCTCTCCCTTTCCCTCCTCTCCCACTGTCTCTCCCTCTCCCATTGTCTCTCCCTCTCAGCATTTCCTGTGACATAACTTCCTTTTCCTGTCAGGAAGTTCCTCCTACCACATATGTCATAGGCTTCCTGTGACAGAAGTGTGTCACATGGCCTATTAATGGGTGGGAAAGATCTTCTAATCTAAATTGCTACTACAGTCTAGCCCCTCAGTCCTCCAAAATTTATTATGCATGCACATACAAGAACCTCCTAGGAACCTCCTTATGGAACTATTGGCTACAGAACTCATCTTTTAAGACTGGACTTCATCTGGGGGGATGGGGGAGGGGGAGGTTCAGGTGTAGATATTGAAGTATTAAGAGGAGCTTATCCATAGTCTAGTATCTTGTATATAGTAAACACTAAATATTAAAGGAAATAAAGACAGTAAGATAGGTATTAAATTAGTTATAGAATGTCTACTGTCTAGAAATCTTTGCTTCTGCAAGGCAGCCTTCTGTCCAGCACACTCAGTTCTTGTACAAACAGTCAGCTTAAATTGGACTGAGGGAGAACACTGAAGTAGAAAGGACCTTAGTGGGTTCTAATTTTCAGACTGGTCATTATAACCCTATGAGCTGTGTCTAATTTATCTTTCTCAGAAGCCAAGTAGAATTCCAGGATGTTAAAGCTTGATGTCCAGTATCAGAAGTTAGTTTTTATTATATTAATATCTTGTGAGATTTTGCATCCCTCACTTAGGAAATTCATATGAGCCTGGCAGAACTAAAGAGAAATGAAGCTATATACTCTTATTCAGAAAAGCTTAATTATATATTTATGTTAGATTATTGAAGCCCATTTCCATCTCAGTATCTAGAGGAACTTACATGAGTTTTAAGGGAGTAGGAAGCCCAAGATTATAAAGTTAAGATACACTGTGGGGCAGTTATTAAAAGTTTTCTCAAAATTCAGAAGATTTATTGCCTTTTCTGTAAGTTCCCTGAAGGGGAGAGATAATGTAAGCCATTTGCTTTATGATGCACTAAAGCAGGATTATCCAACCTTAGGTTATCTTAGGACCGCATCAAAATAAAATAATTATTTGAGGGTCTCACTCAGAATTAAAAATACAGTACACTAATAGAAAGTGGGAGAGCATGTGTCATCATTATTAGAAGCGAAAGCACAAAGTGCAAAAGCAAACAAAAAACAACAAAGCAATAGCACAACAGTATAAAGGTAGGTGCATAATGACTAGTCTGCATCATACAAAGGGAATGCATCCGACAGATCAATTGAAAATTCTGTGTGGTATGTTCTCTCCATAATACTGCTTAAAACATCAAAGAAAATTAACATCAATGAAATTATTTATTAGTGATGGAATTAAAAAATCTAATATTCATTCCATGCAAATTATTATTTTATTTTTTTGCTCGTGAAAATTAAAACCCACAGGCGGGCTGCATAAAACCGCACTGCAGGCCATGATTCGGACAGCCCTGCTCTAAAGTTTGTTCAAGAAGGCAGGTATAATGGAAGAATGCGCCTCTCCCCAACCCGCTCATGGATAAAATGCTAGGCTTGTAGTTGAGAAAACCAGAAGTTCAAATCTTCCCTCAGACATTTTACTTGGGGCAAATCACTTAATTTCTGTGTCTGTTTCTCCTGTGTAAAACAAAAGAATTGGACTGACAGGCCTCTAAGCCAAAGTCCCTTCTGGCTCTAAATCCAGGATCCTTTGATTCCCTCACCTCAATTGCTGTGATCTTTGAAGGCCCTGAAGATAATCACAAGGTGTTAAGGAGCTGCTAAACTAACTGTAAAAGATGTGTCTAGCCCTGATCTATTTGAGGAACAAATAGCTCTAGGTCAAGAAGGGGAAAATGGCACTGGCTGAGCAAACAAATTAGGTATATCTATGGGGTTTTTAAATAGCTATTCTAGAATGAATTTCAGCAGATGTTAGATTTACACTGCTTAAATAGTTTTGAAGAGAAGCTACTTAACTGTTAGGAGACACTGTATCTAGAGGAGAGCAGAGACAGATAATAGAGATGATCACTGGAAGGAAGGAGCCACTTCAAGGACTGTGACCTCTGGAAGAAGAAAAGAGATCAGACAGTGGAGAGGCGTAGACCCTGGGGACTCAGCTAAGTAACCTGAATAACACAGTGCTATACCCAGGGGAAACTTGTAAAGACCTTGAAGAACAGGTTTCTAGGCTCTGAAGTACCAGAGTTGCCTAGACACAAGTATTCTACACATTTGCCTCACTACCATTATATTTTAACTTTGTACCCAACCTTCCATAGACATGGTATATATTTGCGGAGAATGCACTCCACTTTATGAGGAGAATATTTTATGATTATTTTTGTACTATGCCATCTTAAAAGGCCTTTGCTGAGAGCTAATTATGTTTACTGGCAGATTGTTATTGAGAAACACACTGATGGAGGCTCTTGAACTATATCTAATAATTGTAGTAATAGAAGGAGGAATAAGAGAGATAGAGCCTCATAGGATTACCTCTAGAATTGAAATGTAGTCATCTCTCTGGGTACTCAATCTGCAAACTCATGGTGAAATATATGAGAGGTGGTATTACACAGTTATTTATGCTATCAACTTGGTCTCCCATCTTTAGCTTCCTCACAAGAGTGTTTTGATTTTTGCCTTGTGATACTTGATGTGATGATAGTGTTATCTTTTGTATGTGTGTGGAGAGAAGAAATGGACCTTTGAGTTCCTTGGTGTAAGGATCTCCAGCACAATGGCACACTACCATTGTAGACAATGTTCTGCAACCAGTGGTCTTAAAGAATGAGGTTAAGTGAGAAGATAAGTGAGCCATGCTTATTACTAGTATATCTCAAGCCAGGGACCTGAACCCAGGTTGTCCTGACTCCAAGGTCACCTCTACTGTACCACTTTGCTTTTTCCAGATGGTGCTTTTTATTAAATTTCCTTACCTGGTTCCTAGTGGAGTATCTCTGGGGTCTGTCCTGGCCCTATATTGTTTTGAATTATTAATTTGAAACTTAAGAGTTAAAAAAATTAAATAGTATTTGCCTTCACAGACTTTGCATTCTACTGGAAGATAGAATGTATACACATGTAAATACAAAGTGATTTTGGGAGGAGAGCATTAATAACTGGGGGATCAGGTAGGGTCTTAGGCTAGAAAGAATATTGATCCTGAGACTCAAGGGAAGCTAGTTATTCTAAAAGGCAGTGTGGTAGAATAAAAAAAAAAACAAAACACAGGATTCAGTCAGAAAACCTGGGTCTGAATCCCAGCTCAGCCACTTACTCATTAGCTATGTGACCATGAACAAGTGACTTCACTCCTTTGACCCTCCATAACACTACTTGCCTCTTAAGTGTTTGGAAGAGTATGTTTTGTAAACTTAAGGCATTATAGAAATAGAGGGGGTGGTCATGGTTCTTGTTAAAGTAGAAGCTTTCCATAAATGAGGCAAATAATAGCTCACATTTGTAGAGCCCTTTATGATTTGCAAATAATTTTTCTCATTACAATTTCCAGGACTGAAATTGCATATTCTACCTATATTTATGATGAATAAAACCATGTATAATTCAGGCTGGTGTCTGTCACTAGATATAGAGTGTATGTTGGTTTGAGGGGTGTCTGACACTAGACATTTGTAGCACAAATGTTTCAGTTTTCAAAAAATAGAAGAACATGGGTTCTGCAAGTTGTAGGATAGAGAGCTTGACTTTCATTACCAGCAACATTCTGTGATGTATTATTAAACATATTTGTGAACATCTAGAAAAGGGAGGCAGTGATGTCAAAGTCGATATGAGTTCATCTGTAGATAGGAAGTTATGACAGACTAACCTCATTTACTCATGAGAGGATTACTAGACTAATTTTAAAAAACTTGGCTAAAGAGACAGTGTGTTATAATAGATGGAGATAGCTGATCTTAGAATCAGGAAGACCCGGGTTCAAATTCAGCTTCTGACATGCACTGATTATGCACAGGAACAAGCACTCGGGGTCTCTTAGAGTCCCTCAGAACTCTAAGACTATAAAGTACAGAGGAATCATCCATCATCGACAAAGGGAAAGGCATTTTTGCATTGTGAATACCCCCACATTGATGAAATAAATCTGGACAAACAACCTGACTGGAAGATCTGGGGAATTGGTTTAGATGTCACCAGCATTTTATTAAGCATCTGCTATCAGGCACTGAGCTAAACATTGGAGACACACAGAAAAAGAAGCTGTCTCTGCCCTTATTGCCTTCTAATAGGGGAGAAAATATGCATAAATTGGTGTGAACAAACAAAACCGAGTAGATGGAAGGTAGCCTTGGTGGATAAGACGACACTAGCTGCTGATGAGGCTGGGAAAGACCTCTTAGAAGAGAGATGGACTGAGTCTTGAAGGTAAATAGGCATTCAGAGAGGTGAGAAGAGAGGGCATTAGCATTCCAGACATAGACTTCGGAGACGAGGATGTATGAGGAACAAGAAGTAGGTAAGTATTATTAGATTGCAGAATGGATAGAGGAGAATAATATATTAAAAGAGGGAAAAGATAGGAAGGAAACAGTTTGGGAATTATTTGAATAGGGGAGTGACATAGTCAGACCTACATTCCAGCACTTTAGCACAGTACTTGCCATATTGTAGGCATTTAATAAAAGCTTATTGACTCAACTTTAAGGAAATTCGTTTTGGCAGCTGAGTGGAGGAAGAATTGGAGTAGGGAAGAGACTGGAATCAGGGAAACCAGTTAGAATTCTTTTGCTGTCCAGGTGAGAGATGATGAAGGCCTTTGAACAAGGGTGGTAACTGTGTAAGTTGATTAAAATCTAATTTACCTAACAAAACTTTTGGCAAAATCTTGAATGTTGTCCTTGTGGACATGGTAGAGAGAAGTGGGTTACAATTAAGTGGATTCAGAATTGATCGAATGATCAGATCCAAATAGTAACAATTGATGGGTCAATATAAGCACCAAAGTAGATTTCTGGTAGAGTACCCCAGGAGTATATATTTAGCCCTGGTATGTTTTCAGTTATTTTGATAAAGGCTTAAATAAAATGTTTATAAAATTTGCAAGATGACAAAAGTGGAAGGGAGATAGGTAAGGTGTTAGATGATGTGTCCCAAAAATACATCGACAAGCTATAACTAGGGCTAAATATAAAATAAAAGTTAATAGGAATAAATATACTTAAAATAGGTTTAAAATCAATCTCATAAATATGGTATTGGCAAAATGGGGGCAGTGTGATATGGCTAAATAACCGTTCGCTTAAAACATTTGGAAATTTTAGTCTCAGATGCTTGGAGTTTCCTTCAAAGCTTAGCTCAAAATGCTACCTTCTTTTTTCATGTATTTTCTCTGTTGCTAGTGCCTCCATCCACCGAAATTTCCTAGCATTTTAAAAAATCTAATTATTTTTTACATTCCTATACACACACACACACACATATATATATATATATATATATATATATATATATATATATATATATATATAATGTATGTGGGCAGCTAGGTGGCAGAGTGGATAGAATGCCAAGCCTGAAGTCCAGAAGACTCCTCTTCCTGAGTTAAAATCTAGCTTCAGACACTTACTAGCCTTGTGACCCTGGGCAAGTCACTTAACCCTGTTCGCTTCAATTTCCTCATCTGTTAAATGAGCTGGAGAGCGAAATGGCAAACTACTTTAGTAACTTCGCCAAGAATATCCCAAAAGGGGTCACTAAGGAAGTTGGACATGACAGAAACAACTGAACCGCAACAACATATGTATACATGTTTCTGCCCTGTTAGAATGTCAGCCCCTTGACAACAGAGACAGTTTAATTTTTGTCTTCTTTATCCCTAGCTACTAGTACAGTGCCTGATATAGAACTTGAAAATTGCTAGTTGATGGTAAACAAAAAAGGGCAATCTGAAGTTGCATTGAAAAACATAGTATTTAGAATGAGAGATTAGTGTCTTGCTGTACTTTGCCCTATTTATACCACATCTGTAGTTTTGGGTATTAAAGCTACCTTTTAGGAAGAACATTGATAAGATAGAGACTGTCCAGAAGAGGCTGCCCATGATGGTAAATGGCCGTGAGATTAAATCTTTCGAAGATCTGTTGAAGGACCTGATGCAGTGAAGAAAACAGTTGGTCCTTAGGCATTTAAATGGCTTCCTTATGAGATCAGAGTTGTGCTTACTGAGTCAGAGGGTAGACCTAGGAGCAGTGGGGTCAGTAGGGCAGAGTAGCAGATGTAGTGGTCTAAAAAGAGAGTGAACTGCCTTTGAATGACATTGTTAATATTAGTATATGTGAATATATAATATATGTGACCTTAACCAAAAATCTTCCAGCATGAACTTGATAACTATTTGTCAGGGATGTTGTAGAGGAGATTGTGGTTCAGGTACAGGTTGAACTTGTTGGCTTCTGAGGCCCCTTTCAGTTGTGGGACTCTGAAAAAACAGAAAACTCTGAGAGGCTCCCATGTTTCAGACTGTTGGTAGGAGACAATCTTTTGCTTGATCTAGATTCAGGACAAACCTGAACTTTTGCTTTGTATTCTATATCAAGTAGTCCGTGGGAATGTTCCTAGGTATGTACAGATGAGAAAAATAACCTGGAGTCTTAGCAGCTGGCTTGCCAGTTAATTCCGTTTAAATATCCATGTGTTTAAGCCACCTAGGCGTAGACTTGCTGTTGTCTAAGGACCAGCTTCACTATCTTCGGAGAGGTCACCCTCCTCTTGATGAATTTTTCAGCCATAGCAACTCTCAAAGACAGTTTTCTAGGTCTCAGAGAGGTTGTAGTCAGTGTAGATGGAATTCCTATGCTGACAAAACCCGCAGATCCTTGAATTATTAAATGCACTGTATGCCTGGACATTGTGTATGCCTGAAAAAACAGACTTTCAGAGAGTTTGCAAATTGATACACCAGTAGGAACAGAAGTAGCTTGATGGAAACACACAGTTGTTTTTTTTTTTTTTATTATCTTTCCCTATGAAAAGAAGCCTCAGGGCCCATTCTTTTAGCTTTTCTCCCCTGCCTCTGTAGATTCCTATTCATGTTCTTATGTTTAGGAAATAAGTAAGCAGATGACAGTACTCACCCTCTGCTTATCCACTTGTGACTTAAACAAGACAGATTGCTGGTGCTCTGCTTTCTAGCTCCTGAGATACCCCAGAAGGAGGCATTCATTATTAACTTGGAATATTTTAAAATGAAGACCCATTCAGGAAGCCCCCCTGCCCCATGATTAATGGATTCAGCCACAGTAAAGCTTAGTAAACCCTCAATTACATGGGAGACAAAACTTCCTTTCCCAGCTGGAGTTTGCATCTCCAGTTTAAGGCCTGTTATATTGAGTCTAAACCTAGATTTAAATTTTGTCAATTGTTTTTAATCACTCCCAGTGCAGTTGAATGGCAAAATTAACTTGCTGTTTGTTTGTCTTTTTTTTCTAGATGTCAGAAGCTGGGAAAGAAGTTTTACCCTCATGGCTGCACTGGGACCCAGAGAGCCGTATGCTAGAAGGTCTTCCCCTCGATACAGACAAAGGTGTCCATTACATTTCTGTCAATGCCATGCACCTGGCACCTAATGGAAGTTACGTGCCCCAGGCTATGAATGTTTTCTCCGTTGAAGTATATCCTGAAGATCACAGTGAGCCACAGTCAGTAAGAGTGGCATCCCAAGATGTGAGTGAAGCTGCTCCGTTTGTGTGCGGTGCCGATGAGCCAGTGACTATCCTGACTGTGATTTTGGATGCTGATCTCACAAAAATGACACCAAAGCAGAGGGTCGAGCTCTTAAACAGGATGAAAAGTTTCTCGGAAGTAGAACTACATAATATGAAACTGGTTCCGGTTGTAAATAACAGACTATTTGACATGTCAGCCTTCATGGCTGGCCCAGGAAATGCAAAAAAAGTAGTAGAAAATGGAGCCTTACTGTCATGGAAGCTAGGTTGTTCTTTAAACCAAAACAGTGTCCCTAATATTAGCAGTGTAGAAACTCCAGCTAAAGAAGGCACAATGTCTGCTCAGCTTGGTTATCCTGTTGTAGGCTGGCACATTGCTAATAAGAAACCTCATTTTCCAAAACGGATAAGGAGACAGATTAATGCAACACCCACACCAGTCACTGCCATTGGACCCCCCACAACAGCTCTGCAAGAACCACCATCTAGGATTGTTCCTACACCCACCTCTCCAGCCATTGCACCTCCTACAGAAACTGCAGCTCCTCCAGTACGAGATCCTGTCCCTGGAAAACCAGCAGTTACTATTCGAACACGAGGTGCCATTATCCAGACGCCAACCCTGGGACCAATTCAGCCTACCAGAGTATCAGACACAGGCACAACGGTCCCTGGCCAGATTCGGCCAACAACAATTCCAGGGTACGTAGAACCCACTGCTGTTGTTACACCTCCTACCACCACTACTAAGAAACCAAGAATAACTACTTTGAAACCAGCCACACCTTCAACCACAGACTCCTCAACAGCTACAACCCGAAGGCCTACCAAAAAACCACGAACTTCAAGGCCAGTGCCCAGGGTCACAACCAAAGCACCCCTCACCAGATTGGAAACAGCTTCTCTACCAACTAGAACCCGGACCACAACAAGTGGCACTACTCGAGGGGGTGAACCCAACAAGCCCCCCTCACTCAAAAACCACATTGATAGGGTGGATGCATGGGTGGGCACTTACTTTGAAGTGAAAATCCCATTAGATACTTTCTATGATGAGGAAGACACCACTACAGATAAGCTGAAGCTGACTCTGAAGCTCAGGGAGCAGCAGATGGTAGGGGAAAAGTCCTGGGTTCAGTTTAATAGCAATAGTCAGCTGATGTATGGGCTGCCTGACAGCAGTCACCTGGGCAAACATGAGTACTTCATGCATGCCACAGATAAAGGAGGCCTCTCAGCTGTGGATGCCTTTGAAATCCACGTACACAAGCGTCCGCAGGGAGATAAGTCTCCAGCCAAATTTAAGGCAAAATTCAATGGTGACCCTGCTTCAGTGGTCAATGACATTCACAAAAAAATCATGTTGGTAAAGAAACTGGCTCTGGCCTTTGGGGACCGCAATAGCAGTACCATCACTTTGCAGAACATCACAAAGGGCTCCATTGTGGTGGAGTGGACAAATAATACTCTGCCTTTGGATCCCTGCCCCAAGGAACAGATCCGAGGGCTGAGCAGGAGAATCTCTGAGGATGATGGAAAACCTCGTCCCGTTTTCTCCAATACCTTGGAGCCCGAGTTCAAGGCTGTGAGCATTTCTGTGATAGGATCAGGCAGCTGTAGACATATGCAGTTTATTCCGGTAACAGCAGACAGAAAGATCCCTTCAGAAGCGCCTCCTACAGTGGTGACTGAGAAGGACCCTGAGAAGAGCAGTGAGGATGATGTCTACCTGCATACAGTCATTCCCGCTGTAGTGGTGGCTGCTATTCTGCTCATTGCTGGTATCATTGCTATGATCTGCTACCGAAAGAAAAGGAAAGGAAAGCTCACAATTGAAGACCAAGCAACTTTCATCAAAAAAGGCGTGCCAATCATCTTTGCTGATGAACTGGATGACTCTAAGCCACCCCCTTCCTCTAGCATGCCTCTCATCCTACAGGAGGAAAAGGCTCCTCTCCCCCCTCCAGAATATCCAAACCAGAACATGCCAGAGACCACCCCATTGAACCAGGATACCATTGGAGAGTATACCCCCCTGAGGGATGAAGACCCTAATGCACCTCCCTATCAGCCCCCCCCACCCTTCACAGCCCCTATGGAGGGAAAAGGCTCACGCCCGAAGAACATGACCCCTTATAGGTCACCACCCCCATATGTTCCCCCTTAACAGCAAGTCTTGGGCTTTGAGGGAAGGGGCCTGGAGATCCATACCAGTGTTGTTGATAGGGATTGATGGCCCACAGTTCATTGCCAACCAGAAATCAACACTTGACCCCAAACACACACCCACATAACAGGGCCTGAAAAAACCCTCCCTCTCTGGTTCTTTTACACTACTCCAAAGTGGCCTGGTGAACTTTGGGGGACTTTTTAATTTTTTTTTCTTTTTTTTCTTTTTTTTTCTTTCTTTTTTTTGGGGGGGGGCCTAACAGCTTTTGTTTGTTCATAGAGAATTCTCCGCTGAGTATTTCTGATGGCCAGCTTCTGAAAGCACCAATGGGCACAGAGCATGGTATGAATGGATGGATGGACTCGCAGATGACACTGGGCTGGGCATTCCATCCCTGGTGTACTCTGTTTGCCTTTAACACTAACTGTACTGTTTTTTTTTCTATTCACGTGTGTCTAGCTGCAGGATGTAACATGGAAAAGTAGCCTAAAGATTAAAATCAAAGGACTTTCAGAAGTTAATGTTACATTTTTACATTTAATCTGCTGTTTACCTAAACTTGTATGTATAGTTTTTGGGTGGGGTTGTGGGGTGGGGGAGGGGGCCCTGCTTTGCTAAAAATAAGCTCCCAGGGTGTTTCAAAATTAGTTAGAGAAGACCAAGGGACAGTATTTTTTATCAAAGGAATCCTATTTTTTCACACAATGTAAACTTTGTTCCTCGGTTAAGCCAGAGACTGATTTGGGGCATCTTTGTGGATTGTAGGAAGAACTCTGGGCACTTCATGTGAGTGAACTCACAAACCTGCTGACCTGGCCCTCCCCTGACTCTTCCCTGGTACTGGTGCTGGATAGTCAGAGGTTACTTTATGGGGCCAGACAATCCTCTCTATGTGCTCTAGGCAAGCTTTAAGGGGCATTAGTTGTTGGATGGAAATGTAACTGAGAGGCAGCAGAGGTGCACTGCTCCTGGTGACCCTGGCACTTCTGGGGGTGAAAATAGGCCACCAGCAAGGAGGGCAACTCCTGGAAATGAGGAGGTAGAGTTTTAGACTGCATTGACTTCTTTTCTTTTTTTCTTTTTTTTTTTTAAAGAAAAATGTGGTTTTTGAAACACTCAATGGGGGATGTTTTGGTGAAGATGCAATATTTTTATGTAGTGTGATGCTATTTCCTTACTCTCAAATTCTTGGCAGTTGTGTTCTGACAGCATCTCATTCCTTTGTTCTGGCCCTCCCATCCCCAGGTTTCTGGACTCCAACATGCTGAAAGCTGTCTGGTGATTGGGAAGAAAAGTGCCAGCAATATAGTTCATAGTAAAAATCGGTGGACTCTCAAATCTAATTTTTTTACTAAATTTTTGATACAGTCTCAAATTGTTTTATTATAAAAAAAGATTAAAAATGGTAATGCTTACAGCAGTTTGTATGAGCTTAGCTTCTTAGGGTTGATTCCATGGGACTGATTGCTTTTCACATTCTGACTTTTTTCTGTCATTGTTTTGATTCTAGAACCATGTCTGGGTTTCTTGCCTTTTTAGGATGAACTTAACTTGTCTCTGTCCTGTGACTTGAGGCACTCTGGAGGTGCCTGCTCCACCTTTTTTTTTTTTCTTCATTCTCTCTCCTTTGGACTAAATTGTTTAAGCATGATCTTCTTGGCCATTTGAAAGCTATTTTTGGTACATTTTAGGGAGGAAAATCCTTTGCAATAATGTTTCCCTTCCTTGATGGGGGGGTGCGCAGACTCCAGCTCACTTTGCACACCCAACAGACACTTTTAAGCCATATTGACTGTTTTGCAAAGTATGTTTGTGGGCTGCCCCTGCAAGATGGCTGGGTGGGTCATTGGCCTTCACCTCTTCATTTGACTAGGGGACATTTTCTACTGTGCTTTTCTGAAACAAAGAGATTTTTCTGACTAGAAGCCAGTTATGTTACATCTATGTTTGAGCTGGGCAGTTCCTAATTCTTTGTTTATTTGCCTCTCACTCACTTAACCCAGTAGGAGCTATGAAGTTGGTTCCTTGATCCCCCTTCACGGGAGAAAGGGACTCTAGACCTGACCCTTTTTTCAGAAGCATGTGGGAGGCAAGAAAAGGGAGCCCAGTAGATCAAGGCACCTTCTGTCCAGTGTTAGGTCATATCTTGAAGTGAGCCCTATGGGCTGGGGATGCTCCCAGCAGATGAGTCAGGTGCACACATGTAGGGGCCAGATTTGGTCCAGTTACCCTTTGTGGACTCCAGCAGACATTATGTGGCCCTTTGCAAAAATAAATAACATTTCAAAAGCCCCAGAGCAAGTCGTTTGAGCGAAAGCCTTCCAAATAGCCCCGTTGCCCCAGCAACCCCACCATTCCATCCCAGCCATGCGCAGATGGGGCAGGCCTGGCTCTACCTGTCACCATAGAAACTGGAGGCGAAGGGGCAGTGAACAGAATAATAATAATAATGCTGTTTCAGCCAACCTCCTTCCCGTTTGCACCAGGGCTGCCTCTGTCAGCCGTCAGGCACTGTAACGTGGAGAGCAGATCTTATTAAAAAGTGTTCACCAACAACCGATGTGTGTTTATTTCCTTACATATGATTTTAAGAAGATGTGTTTTCTGCATTCTGTATAGAAACATATCAGACTAAATAAAAACAGTGTACTTTACTATAATCCTACTGGCCTGAGCTGTTCCATCTGGGCATCTCGCCTTGTCAGATCTTCTTTTCTCCATTCAACAGTAGAAGCAGCCAATGCCAAGACCAATCAGTCACATCAGTCTGATGGGGTGGGCCAGCACCCATGCAGTTTTACAGCATTTCAGGAGCTAGGGAAAGGAATTCATCCTATGGCAGGCATGAAGTGGAAGAGAGCAGCTTGTACTTAATTTGGGTATGGAAAGATCTGATTGTAGTTAGGGTTAAGCATTCTGTGCAGCCCAAGTTCACCTTGAAGAAAGGGCAAAAGATCTCTCTTACTCTGGAGTCTTGAGGAGACTTTTCTCCTAGTCTTTGGTAAAGAAAATATAGGAGAAGCAAAGGTGAGGATTAATCACAATTGTGATATTTCAATATTGTTTTAATGAGGGGTCGATGTATTTTGTCCATTCTAGAAGTCAAGTAGGGGGTGGTAGCATTCGTGACAATGTTTTGGGTCCTTTTTAGCCCAAAGTAGAAAACAATTCTGGGGAGATAGATGAACATGAAGAACTTGAAGGGCTAGGTTCAATGAATGGCCAGTCA
This sequence comes from Phalanger gymnotis, assembly GCA_028646595.1. Classification (NCBI taxonomy): domain Eukaryota; kingdom Metazoa; phylum Chordata; class Mammalia; order Diprotodontia; family Phalangeridae; genus Phalanger; species Phalanger gymnotis. The sequence continues at coordinate 311,822,690 of CM053624.1, forward strand.
GTTTATAGGCTTGAGAGTTAAAAGTGAACCCAGACCTCCAGTCCAACCCCCTCCTTTTACAAATGTGGAAACTTCTGGGAGAGAGGAAAAATGACTTGTCCATAGTCATCCAGGCAGAAAAATTAGTAGAGTTGGGATTCTGTAACAAGTCATCCTATCAGGAAAGCTGCTGGGTCTCTGTGTTTAGATTGGTTTCTAGGGTTGGAGATACTTGAAATTGGTAGGAGTTCCTAACAGCTCAACAGATGGCTTAGAAGGTGTCAAGACTGCCAAGTGCCTTCATTTTGTGTTCATTCAACAAGTTGAAATGTATTATACACAAGACTGTGCTAGGTTTGATGAATGACATGATCGTGCCTTCAAGGAATCCAGCCCATTAGGGAGGATAAGGTATGAACACATGAAGAAATTAGAATGAAAAGTACCAGTCACCACTAACAAACATTAAGTGCCCACTGTGTACCAAGAACCGCTAAGTCTCTGCCCTCAAAAAACAAAGGAGAAAGACAACATGCAAATAACCATGTGCACACAAAATATACATGGGTTAAGTTAGGGATAGTTTAAGATGAAAGGGACTAAGATTAGGAAAGGCTTCTTCTCAGTAGGTGAGACTTGAGCTGAGATTTGAAGGAGCTGAGGAGAAATTCTAAACGTGGGAGATGGGAGTATCAAGGAGTAACAGTAAGGAAGCTAGTCCCTGGGTTATAGAGTATGTGGAGGTGTGAGAATGCTATGAGAGGCCAGGTTATGACGGGCTTTAAAAGACAATCAAGATTTTTTTTAAAACCCTGGAGGTGATAGGGCATTCATTGAATAGGATGGTCAGGTGGTATTTAGGAAAATCAAATTGACAGTTGAATGGAGGATGGATTAGTGTAGGGAAAGACTAAGAATGTTGAGGTGCAAACATGTCATGGGTTGAGACCTCTTTGTACCAGGCACTGTGGGAAGAAAGCATGGTGTTCAGGGTAAGAGAGCCTCCTAGGGTGGCTAGGTAGTTATACAAGGGTTGCCATTTAGTTATCTTATTACCAGGAGGGCTGATAGTCTTAGAAAACGTAATGGAACCATGTGTTATGCTATAGGTGCTAAGGGAAAAAAACATACAAGTCGAAACTAGACAGAACTTCCACCTTTATGCTGGTTGTGCGGTGCTAGGCAAGTCATTTCTTATCTGTTAGCCTCAATTTCTCTTTGTGTAAAATGCAGATTATCTCACCCTGTCTTCCTCATAGGACTATGATAAAACTCACACCTGACTGGGAAGGCCTCCTTTATGGCTATGAAAGTGTAATAGCTCATTTCTGTAGTTCTTAGGGCAGTGATGTCAAGCTCAAATTGAAAGAGACCATAGGTAAGAATCCCTACAGGTGCTTATTGACTTAGAAAACCACATACTGACATTTGCGTTTCACTTTTGTTAAATATTACCCAATTACATTTTTATCTGACTTGGCCACCTCTCAGGAGTGTCTCTGGCCTTGCCAGGTGTTTGATAGCTCTAAGCCATTGCAAAGGACTTTCATTACAGCTATCCTATGAGACAGGGAATAAAAGTAATTATTCTTATTTTACAGATGGGACAACTAAGGCTGAAAGATTGTGAATTTCTCATAGTCACCTTAGTGTCTAAAGTAAAATTTGAATCCAGTGATTTTGCCAAAATGCCATTCTGAAAGGTTCTTAAGTGAAAGGTAGCATTGATTTTCTAAATGGCTTTTCATTGTGCACTCTAAAAGCAAATCTACTTTGGAGTTTGTGGGTGTTTGTAGTTTATCCAGTTGAATTTCACAAACATTACGGACTGTCCGTGCTCAACTATGGCGCTACAGAAATAGGTACATATTATCTATCTTAAAGGAGCTAATGATATAACTGAATTTACCTGTCAGTAGATATTTTACTTGGTGGACTGTGATAGGGACAAAGTGGAGGTCCAGGACAAGTATTCTTAAGTAGTCAAGAACCCTTGAAGCTGTGATGCCAACCAAAAAGGAAAGGTGAAGATGACCCTAAAGGAAATTTGAGGGGTGTTTGGAGGCTATAATTAAAGATTGATTATTAAATATATTAGCACCAGAGGCACGTTAGGGTGGGTGTCTTCTCACATAGAACACCCCCAGGAAGCAAGGACCATGCCTTAAAAGGACCTCCATGAGGATGGAGGCCATGTCTTCTTTGTCCTCCAGTACAGTAGAGCTCGGAAAGTGTTTACACAATGTCTAAAGCTACTCTGTCTCCATCTTTATAAGCCTGAATGTGGGTGCTGCTGGGGTGTGTGCAGGTGAGTTTTTCTGTTCTTCAGCTAGTCTGCTAAGGGTAATTGAGAGCTCCTTAATGAAGGAGATCTAACCTGTGGTAGGAATTCTGGCTGTGAAGCTGGTGGAGAAAGGAGGAAGGGAGTGGGAGTCTAGGGCTAGGCAGGGACACGGGGATTCCTAGAGTCATTTTTTTAGCCACTTTGGAAAATAACAGTTTTAGGTTTTTCGAAGATATGTGCAGCTGTGATGAGGAATCTCGGTGGCCCAATGTTCCTTACGCTGTTGCCTCACTAGCCCGTACTTTAGCTATGAATGAAAGGAACTCTGCCATTCTTTAGGTTTGGGGAAGAGGGGGAGGGGGTTGAAGCAGATGGAGAAAGACTACTGATGGAATTCCCAGGAACTCAGTTCTATGGACCATATTTTAGGAAATGTGTTGGAGTATTGTTCAGGGTGGTGAAGGAACTGAAGACCAGACCCCTCAGTTGAAGGAACCAGGGCTTTTTAGCCTGGGGAAGTGAAGGCTTAAGGGGAATAGGATAGCCACTTCTGAGAATTTGAAGGATGGTAATGGGAAATAGGGCTTGAGCTTGGCTACTTGGTCCCAGAGAACAGAATTAGAAGTTATAGATGCAAGTTTGCATGAAGGCAGATTTCAGGCTGATTTAAAGAAAACTGTAGCAATTGGAGTGTTCACAAGTAAAAAGGGCTGCATTAGAAGGTAGTGAGTTTACTACTGTAGGTCTTCAAGGCTAGATGAACACTTGTCAGAGATGTAGAGGGCATTCTATGAAACGAGAGGTTGTTAGAACTGGGTAGAGACGTCTGATGTTGAGTTTGCAGACGATGACCTCTAAGATGGATCATACAGGAGGTAAAGGCAGGAGAAGAATCTTCATCCCTAAAGAAGGGGATAGGGTGTGGATATGATACTGACCCTATGACTTGAGGCCTTTAATATGTTTAAATAAATTGTGGAGAGAGGGGAGTTTAAGCCTTTTTCCACTACCCCCAGGCACTGTGAGAGGCAGTGTATGTATAAGGGTCAGGAATAGGAAGGTGGCATAATTTGAACTTTATTCTGAACTGGAGAATATCTAGGCCCGGTTCTGCCTTTCTGCCAAAGCAGTTTTCCCTCAAATCTTTGAAACAGTAGAAAGAACCTCTGTGATCCCAAAGATCATTAGTTCTATTGAAGTAGCAGTGTTAGTAGCCTGCTCAGCGGAGTTACATAGGCAATAGGACTGCACTATGTTCCTCCGTGGGCTATTCTTGGTTGGCAGTCAGCTATATTTACCTTCTGTACAGAGCTAGGCTGGGTGGCAGGTTAATGACAGGCTGCTATAAGTAACTTTTCTCCAACACCCTCATTTGCTGCCTTGTTTGGTCTGGTTCAGACCTTGGCTGCTCAAGGAATCAGGATATTGATGACCCTTTCCTAAGGCTAGGTAGAACATCCCCATTCTCCACCTCCATATCTAGATATATGCATGTGGGTCCTTTACTGGAAAAGAAGCAGCTGTGGCTTGAACTCCTATTTATGTGGCTCTGGTCTCCTGGGAATGGTTCGGTTTGGGGGAAGGGTCTTCCACTGAATGTCTATCAAATCACCTCTTCTGGGCAAGAGAGCCCTCAATGGATGCTGGATGTGTATGATGGGAGTTGAAGCATAATTAATAAGGAAGAAACAATATGGAGGGGGAGGTAAAAGGTTTCTGCCTTTCTGAAATGCAGGCTTGAGAAAGAATTGTTTGACCTTGGCAATCAAGAGAAACAGTGTAGTATGTTTAGTAGGCAGAGCCCTGGAGTGCTGTCTCTTGTATTCACTGACCTTGGGTGACTCACTTTTCTTCTGTTTAGTTTCTTCTTCGGTAAAATGCGGTGGGGGGAGGGGGGTTCTGACTGGATGGTTTTTGACCATTTAGGTCCTTTTCAGCTCTGACATTCTAAAACTTGTCTTGTGGACCGAGATGACAAGGCTGTTGCTAGGCCTATGAACTAGATACAGGCTTTTACAGGCAATAGAGACATCATTGTATTGGGTGGGGAGCCATTGGCAGGAAGGCTTGAGGAGCAGGAGGTCACTGAGGTCACTGGAAAGAGCAGATCTGGAGGGTGGTCTGTGCTAGGTAGTGTCAGCATCCAGACAGCAGGAACTAGCTTTTATAAGCTAATTGCCTATCCTGCCTTTCCTTCATCTATTGGGCCAGTAGCTTTATTGCTGCCCTTCCAACTCTGGGTTTCTTTCCTGAACCATTCCATGTTCAGAATGCTCTCAGCCTCACCCTGGGCCCAAACAGTGCCAAAGGGCCTTGCTGTCTCAGACTAGATGGACAAGCCCAGTTGGGTACTGCTGAAAGTGACCTCCATGAACAGAGTGAATGGAGATCGTGAGCTCATTCCTGGGAGCCCAGCCTAGTTACAGGCCAATATAAAACTTCATTCAGTCCCTGAAGAATTAGGCCATCTCTGTGACTTCTTAACTATGGTTAAGACCCTTTGGGTAAGAAGAAACTTTGAGAACACCTCCTTTTAAAAAAGTTTTAGAACAGGGGGAGGAGGTAACCAATGTGGGCATGTCCAAAGATGCTTCCCATCTCTAAAGTCCCTTCCTTTTGGAGATGATTAGACCAGACTCTTCCTCTAATCTCCCACCCTCTTGGAAGGCAGGATGCTAATAGGGTTATCCTCCTTTATTCACTCCTTTTCTCCCTATTCCCACCCACTCTGGCCTTGCTCTCTCCTCTTTTCCCAGCTTAGCTCATAGTCTGAAGGAGCTAGACTAGGCTGTCCACTTTAAGGGAGTTTGTGTCTGTGGATGGGGTGAGCAGGAAAGGATGTCAGAGCAAGACCAAACAGACCTCAGTTTAGGGACACAGGAGGAGCCAACTCAGGCCTTAGTCTTAGTGAATTCCTTGTTTGGGGCACTTCATATGGAATAGGGAGGTAATAACCAGATAAGTAGTATGCAATGAAGGTTGAAAAGCCCTCTCCCACTTCTGCTCCTCTCTGAGGATTGAGCTCAGCTCTAGTCTACCTATCTGACTCTTCTGCTTCCTTTCAGCCTGAGCTGCATGGGGCCTTGTGATCCAGTGCACCTATTTCTAGCCATATTCCTTGGGGACCCTTGTGGCAGGAGGAAACCACTGAAAAGGGCCAAGAGCTCAGTTGGCCAAGCTCTTGGGGCTAAAGGAGGAACACCTGAGAAGTGAGATTGAGGATTTGGTGATATGGGGTAGGGGAGGGGATAGGTATGAGAGAGGATGGAATAATTCACAGACTTGGTTTAGGATGAGTTACACTGGTTCAGACAAATAGAGGCACAGTCTGCAGGTGAAAGGAAAGGATGTGACCTGCTGTGCTTTACTTTGCAACCCCTTTTTGTGTTACAATGCCGGGGGGGGGGGCGGGGGAGAGTGCTGCTGCCCAGCCTTTGTGGGGAATGGGACCCAGCAATCTGAATCAATACATAGTCCATGGATCTGAATTACGAAAGTTCAATAACAATCCTCCCAACCCCCACTGACTTCTTACATTTTTCCCTAGCCTACCCCCCAAAAAAGCCAGGAAAAGAGGTCCCTGGGGGAACTTTGAAGAAAAAGCAGGAAGTCTTCAGGGCAGCCTTTTCTGGGCTCCCAGGAGGGAGTTTATTGGAGCTGGATGACCGGAAGCCCCCATTTAGAGAAGTCACAATGGAAGGGGTTGGGTTGAGACTGTATTGATGGAAAGATGAATCACCCCAGGGGAACATTTGTCCTTTTTTCTTTGACTGTTATATCCTATGATCTTCTCTGCTTCTTTTGCCTTGGAGGTCTATAGTTGAGGTGCATTTATACAATGGAGAAGACCAGCCACTGGAGTGGGAGGGAGATTAAGTACTTAATGCTATCTCATAGATCCAAATGGGACCTTTGAGATCATCTATTCCAATTCCTACATCAAAAAAATAAAATCTATTCATATCTCCTGTTTTTACATCATTCATTTCTGCACATAATCCCCCCCTTGCACAAAAAATTTGAACCCTCTTTTGTAACAAAAATAATTAAGGCAGCTAGTCCAGTGAAAAGAGTGATTTTGGAATCAAAGGACCCAAGTTTGAGTCCTGGCTTTGCCATTTACTAACCTCTTTGAACTTTCTTCAACTATAAAGTCATGGGGTTGCACTAGATGACCTTCAACTTCCAATTCTAAAACATGATAGGTCTGACTTGTTCCTGTTGGACAATGTCGGCAACAATTTTTTTCCTTACAGTTCCCTACCTCTCTGACAAGAGAGGGGAGATACATTTCCTTATTTGTTGTTCTCTAGGATGATTACTGGTGTTGTTGGGTTTTTTTTTAAGTTTTATTCATGTGTTTTGTTTTTACAGACATTTACAGATTCCTGCTATTTCGTGAGAGGTCTCTTGGAACAAAACAGTGATCTCACCTAAAGTGCATGTGACATTTTACATCTGTAGCACCCCTCCCACCTCTCTATTTTTTTAATTAACAAATTTATTTTCTTACCCTCCCACCACCAACCATATTGGGGAAAAAAAATAAAAACCAAATTTCTTATAATAAATATACATAGTTAAACAAGACAAATTCCCTCAATGGTTGTATATACACATATAAAATAGCATGTGTCATTACTGATCCTCTCTTTGTAATCATGGTCATGGTATTAATCATGGTTTTTATGACTTTCAAAGTTGTTTTTACAATGTCATTGTTACTATACAAATTGTTCTCCTGGTTCTGCTCATTTTATTCTCCAGTTTATAAAAGTCTTCAAAATTACTCATTTTTATAATATTGATGTTATGATATAAATTACTCTTCTGGTCCTGCTTCTTTTTTTTTTTTTGCAGGGGGTAAGGCAGGGCAATTGAGGTTAAGAGACTTGCCCAAGGTCACAAAGCTAGTAAGAGTGTCAAATGTCAGAGTTCGTATTTGAACTCAGATCCTCCTGACTCCAGGGCCAGTGCTCTACTCACTGCCTAGCTGCCCCAGGTCCTACTTGTTTCACTCTGCATCAGAATATACTAGTGTCCTGTAGACACAAAGACCTCAGCTATTGGGTAAAGACTTTCTATTTGACAAAAATGCTGGGAAAATTGAACTACATTACAGAAGAAATTAGATTTAGACCAACATCTCACACCTTATGCAAAAATAAGCCCTAAACAGAGCTAAATATAAAAGATTACATCATAAACAAATTAGAAAAATATGAAAAACATTACGTATCGGATCTACGGAGAGGAGAAAGTTTCATGACCAAACAGGAATGGAGAGAAGCACGGAAGATAAAAAAGATTAACTTTAATTACATAATATTAAAATGTTTTCACACAAATATAATAAAGCTAAGATTAAAAGGGAAACTGTAGAAAATACTTGTAGCAAGTTTCTCTCATAAAGGTTTTGTATCTAACATATATAAAGGACTGATTCAAATTTATAAGAAAAAGTGCCATTCTCCAGTCAATAAATAGTCTAAGGATTGGAACAGGCATTTCTTAAGGGAAGAAACCCAGGTTTTCTATAGTCATATGAAAAAAAGTGCTCCAAGTTACTAACAATTAGAGAAATATAAATTAAAGCAATTCTGATATGCCATCTTTTACCTACCAGAGTGGCAAAGATGACAAACAAGGAGAATGACAAATGTTGAAGGGATTGTGGAAAAACAGGCACATTGATGGACTGTTGGTAAACCTGTGAATGGGTAATAGCCATTGCAGAAGGTAATTTGGAATTATATGCAAAAAGTTACTAAACAGTGCATCCCTTTGAGCAAACTATACTATTGTTAGGTCTACACTTGTGTACAGAAATATTTACAGCAACTCTTTTTTGTGGTGCTAAGAAACTGGAAACTAAAGGGATATCTATCAATAGAAGAATAATTGAGTAAGTTGTGGTATGTGAATGTGATGAAATATTATTATGCTGTAAAAATGGGGAAATAGATGATTTCAAAAAGACATGGAAAAACTTATCTGAACAGATGGTAGAGTGAAGTAAGCAGAACTGTTATTGGTTTCTTAATTGTTTTAGAGCTCTGGTTCTTTTTAGAATTCTTTTTCATTTATATTGTGATATGTACATATATTGTTCTCGGGCCTGTTAATTTCACTCTTCATCAATTCAGTCCAGTATTCCCATACCATATTTCACTGCATAATAGTTGCCACTGCATAATCGTGGCACCCTGGGTTTTTTTAGTCCAAAAAAGATAATAATCATTATCATTAGTCATCATCATAATCATAATCAATCATAATCATCAAAAATGTAATAGTCATCACTGCATAATTATCGCATAATCATCACATAGTATAATCCTGTTCACACTGCTTAAACTGTAGACAGAACAGCAATGTATTCACAAGTGGCATATGCATACACATTTATCTCTCCCGCATCACAACCCTAGAATTCTCAGTGCACAAGCATTTTTGGTATATTTCTGAAAGCTGACTTGTGTGGTTTGTTTAGAGCGCCGTAGTACTAATGATGTTGTCACTCAACCCAATGAAGAGCCATAGGTGCAAGGAGAGTGGGCAGGTGGTCGGGTGAAGCTGCCATGAGTAAGTCACATGATATGGTAAGACTTGCATCTTGCAAAGCTAGCTAAACTGTACGGGTTGTCTGCCAGTGATACAGTTTAGTGATAAATTGTTTTTTAAGTGATACCAGCACAATATTTTTTTTAAAAAGCCTTCACATAATGCTCATACCCCATTTTTTTGCGAAAAAAAATTGGCAGAAAATCTGTGACGATTATGCAGTGAAATACGGTATCCCTCATATTTGTCCATGTCTTACTGCACAGCAATACTCAGTTACATTCCTATCCCACAGTTTGTCATTCCCTCATTTAATGGACATCTGCTTTGTTTACAATTCTTTCTACTACAGCAAGGGCTACTATGAATATTATAGTTTAATCTTCTCATCTTATAGATGAGGAAACTGAGGCCAAGAGAGGGAAAGTGGCTTATCCAAGGACACGTGGGTGAAAAGTGACAATAATAATAGCTAGCAACACACCCTTTCCCAACACCCCCACCATAAAAAAATAGCTAGCCTTTATATAGTACTTTAAGACTGGCAAAACACCTTACGAATGTTCTCATTTGATCTACGCAACAATCCTGGGAAGTACATATTATTATTTTCCTCATACCCATTTTAGAGATGAGGAAACCAAGACAGACAGTGGGTTGAGTGACTGGCCAAGATTCATACAGCAAGTAAGTATGTGAGACTGGATTTGAACTCAGGTCTCTACTGGCTCCAGGTCAGTGGTCTATCTACTGTCCTATCTGGCTGTCCCAAATTAGATTAGAATCCATATTCTGACTCACCTTGGCCTCTTGGAAGCCCTGGCCTCCTTCAAGAAGAATCTAAAATACTACCTTTCATAAGAGGTCTTTCCCAGCTCTTCTCCTTCCCATTTCCACCTGCTAGTACCTTTCCCTCAAAGCCTATCTTGTGTCTATTTTGTATGTATCTCGTATGAAACTGTTCATGCTGTCTTCCTCATTGGAATGTCATCTTCCCAGGGACAGGGATTGCTCTTGCTTTCTTTCCCCTGGAGTGCCCAGGTTTAGCTCAGTGTCTGACACATAGTAAGCGCTCAATGGATGTTGGGTGTTGGATGAATGAGGAAGGTCAGGGTCAGAAAAGTGAAGGAAGTTACTTGTGGTCACAAAGCTATTAAGTGGTAGATTCAAAGCCAGGTCTTTTCTTGACTCCAACTGCCCTGCTCTTTCCCTGTACCACACACAGTGCATCCTGAAAGTTAGACAGCAGCTACTTCCACTCTCCCCAGTATCCCAACCCTGCAATATGTCCCATACCAGGTTCCTCAGCTCATTTGGGTGTTTCACAAATTTCTGTTCTAGTGAGTGACTGTTAAGGCCTAGTGGAATCCGAGGGACTGAGGTGGTGGGGGAGTAATGGGCCTGGCCCAGCCCAGGGCAGGTACATTAGGGGCTTACAAGTCAGCTGACCCTCTTTTCTCTCCAGTGTCCATCCTGCTCCTGGACTTGAAGTTTGATGACAAACTTTATGGTATGCTGGCGCCACCTGGGGGACTTGGAAGAGAATGTCCTCTTTGCTCAGGGTTCTAGGAGATGCTGGAGGGACCCATTCCCCTTCCTGGAGAATTAGGATTATGTGGAGAGAGTCCTTGTCCTTTAAATCCAGAAGGCCTAAATCTAAAGGGAAAGATAGGCCTGGAATGTTGATTGAGAGGGTAAAGAGGCAAACACTTCAGTCCCTGCTGTGTTGGCTCTAGGGCTGGACTCAGGCACATAGACTTTGCTTAGTGGGATTTGTGGCTATTTAAAAAAAATGTAGTGCTTCCCAAAAGAGGAGGCCTCCAGTCATAAACTGAGAGAGAAAGATGATTGTGGTTTTCCCATGGGGTTGTTACTGTCTCAGGCTCTTATTTTACTTGGCTTGGAGTTTGAGGAACTTGCTGGTTTTCTTCCTCTTCCTCTAGCCTCAGCGTCTGTAGATTGGTTCTTAGAACTTGTTGCCTTACACTGATTGTCACAGAACAGGCCAGCCTTGCTCATTTGCCCCTGTGTGGTATGAACTTAAGGGAACTCCTGCTAAAAAAAAATCTCTTTCTTCCCCACAAAGAAAAAAAAAATCCACCATTAGAGCTACCTTCCCCTGGGTTGCACATTGTCCTCACTCAAGCTGCCTTTTAAAATGTAAATTGCCACTGGGATTATAGAATTTAGAGGTGGAAGAAATTTTAAGAATTGTCTACTCTAATCGCCTGATTTAACAAATGGGGAAATTGAGATGTGGAAAGGGGAAGGGACTTGTCTGTTGTCTCATTTGTAGGAGATTCAGAATTTGAACCCAGGTCTTTTGAGTTCAAATCTGGTAGCCTTTCAACTCCCTCCTACATCAAGGTAAGTGAGTTTATATGAGCCAGGCAGGATGGCATTGGAAGAGGGCTCTGAGGATGTGTAAAAAGAACAGGGAACAGGAGACAGAATTTTGGATTTCAGAATATCCTAATTATAAGATATCTCTTTTTAAAAAAATATATTTTATTCCCCTCCCCAATTACATGTTAAAAAGTTTTTAAACATTCTTTTATAAAGTTTCAAGTTCCAAATTCTATCCTTTCCTCTTTCTCTCCTCTCCATTTTTACCCTCTCAATCAACTCTTCAGGCCTACTTTTGCTTTAGACTGAGGCCTTTGGGACTTAAAGGTCAAGCCCTCTCTCCCCACAATCTCATTCTCTAGGGAAGGGAATGGGTCCCTCTGGCATCTCCTGGGACCTTGAGATGGTAAGCAATCAGATACAGGTCACACACATGTGCAATCATGTAAAACATTTCCATATTAGTCATTTTGTATATGAAAGAAAGAAAGTGAAAAATAGCATGCTTCAATCTATATTCAAACAATATCCGTTTTTTTCTCTGGAGGTGGATAGTATGCTTTATCATTAGTCTTTTAGGATTTTCTTGGATCATTGTATTGCTGAGAATAGCTGTCATTACCATTTGATCATTGTACAATGTTGCTGTTACTGTGTACAATGTTTTCCTCGTTTTGTTCACTATGCATCAGATCATGTAAGTCTTTCCAGGTTTTTCTGAAATCATTCTGCTTGTCATTTGTTATAGCAAGCACAATAGTGTTCCATCACAATCATATACCATAACTTGTTCAGCCATTCCCCAATTGATGGGCATTCCTCCAATTTCCAATTCTTAGCTGCCACAAAAAGAGCTGCCATCAATGTTTTTGTACAAATAGGTAGGGCATTTCTTTCTCTTTCAAGTGAAACAAACAATAATGCTGGCACTTCCTGAAGGAGGGAGCTATGGTGGTCCCCTATGCCTGACAAGATCACTGCCATCCTTCCAGTCGCCCAAGTTCAGAGTCTTAGAGTCCTCTCAGACCCCTTCCTTTCCCTCATTCACATATCCAATCAGTTGCCAAGTCTTGTTGGTACTACCCTCCAACCTATCCCCTTCTTTCACATAGCCACCACCTTAGTTCAGATACTAATTACCTCTAGCCTAGACTATTGCCTTAGCCATCTAATTGGTTTCCTGAACCTCCAGTCTCTCCTTTCTTTAATACACCCCCCACACAGCTGCTACAGTGATTTTTCTAAAGTCCAGGTGTGAACACATCACTCAGAGAAGCTCTAATGGGTCCCTGTTGGCTCTAAGATCAAATGCTAACACCGCTGTTTGATATTTTGAAGGCTTCTCGACCTGGCTCCAATCAACATTTCCATTCTTATCATATATTAAAATCTTCATTTCACCTAGTCTGCAATCCAGTCAAAAAGGCCTTCTCACCATTCCTCATACACAACATTCCATCTCTTGGGCATTACCTTTGCATAAACTTTCTTCCATGATTAGCTAGACTGGTCTCCATTATCACCTATTTTTTAGTTCTCTTCAAAGATCAACTTAACAATTCCTTCTACATAAGGCCTTTCCTGATCCCCCTAGCTGTTAGTTTCTCTCTCCAAAAATGTCCTTGTATTTCTTTTATATATTCTTATATGTACTCTGTATGTGATTATGTGTGCACATGTGGCTCTCTCTATAAATTATAAGGTCCTTGAAGGCAAGGGCCATTTCATTTTTTTCTGTATACCTGGCACAGTCCCTGATATTTAATAAATACTTATTGATTGTTTGGCGAAAATAAAGTCAGAGGGAGCAGCTGTGGATAGAACACCAGCCCTGGAGTCAGGAGGAACTGAGTTCAAATCTGGCCTCAGATACTTACTAGCTGTGTGACTCTGGGCAAGTCATTTAACCCAAGTTGCCTAAAGAAAAGAAAGAAAAAGAAAATGAAGCTGGAGGACAGAACCCTGATTCTTCCTTTCCAGAGGCCTTTTGATCTTAACCTCCTCTCTTTTGCCCTCTTGCTTATAGACCTTTTCAAGAATTCAGGGTATTTAAGATTACCAACAATTCTCTGGAAGTTTCATGAGAGTATCCAAAAGATATCAGTAGGGTCTCACTGACCTGGGTAGCATTAGACTCTAAAAGCTTCCATGTGGAATTGGTAAAGATTGGGTCTCCCCAGGACCCTATTTATTACATCAGACATTTCCTCATCTTCAGCCAGAAACTCTACAGTCAGTGCATTGATTGTGTATAAATAGGCATGGATGCTGTTAACAACAGCATTTCTCAAATTGTGGGCAACAACACAGAACAGGAGATCACAGAGGTCATCTAGTATAGCTCCCATATTTTAAAGATGAAGAAACTAACATCCAGAGAAGTTAAGGGATTTGTCCAAAGCCACACAGGTAGTAAATGATGGAGCCAATATTCAAACTTAAGTTCCTTGATCCTAACTCCAGTAAACCAACAGGTAATTGGGTGAAGGGGGGTAAACCTTCTCTAGGCTGCCTACCAAGACTACCTGATATTCCAACATTAGCCATTCCTTCCTCTTAATGAGACAATGAGAGAAGTATTGTGAAGTACTGGGGAAAGAGTAGAACTCAGAGCCATGAAAACTTGGGTACACCTCTGGCATAGTTGGGCAACTCACTTAATTTCTCAGGGAATCAGGCAATTTCCTAAGACTGCAATTTGCAAGGAATTTGCCAACATGCACTGGTAGAGGGAGTTTTCTCAAAGACTTCCTATATCAATGAAATCACAGATCTCTGTTACAGTTAGCTTTTGTGGGGGCAGCTAGGTGGTATAGTGGTTAGAGCACCAGCCCTGGAGTCAGAAGGACCTGGGTTCAAATCTGGCCTCAGATACTTACTAGCTGTGTGACTCTGGGCAAGTCACTTAACATCAATTGCCTCCAAATACCGCCCTCCACCTCCCCAGTCCCCCCCCCAACCCAATTAGCTTTCTGGAAACAGGAACTTCAGAGCCAGTATCAGCCATCAGTACCTTTCCTCCAAAGAGTTTATGAGGGGAGGCTTGGGCAAACCTATTGAACTTTTGATGGGAAGGACAGCCCTGGCTGGAGGGGGAGTAGCCCCATGGCAGCTGTTGTCAGCACTGGGAAGTACTGGATATCAGGAAGATGGGGGCTAAACAGAGGGGAAAATGGATGACCTGGAAAACAGCCTTCTTGAAGAAATGTGTGCGTGGGGCGGGGGCGAGCCAGATCTTGTTCAGTATAACTTCCTGTTGCTTACTGGGACTCCATCCTCTCAGCTCCTCCTTCCCATGTAGCCTGTCCTCAAACTACCTCATCCCCACCCCCTTTCTAATCATCCACATTCTTTCTCTGGAGCTTGCCAGGCCTATTCCCCTTTCCTTTTTTAGGGTGTTTTGAAACTGGCAATTTTTTTGTTGGTACTGCCCCTCTAAGTCCTGGGCATAAGTAACTCTATTTATCCAATCTAGAGTCCAAAGCCTTTTTCCTTGACATAAGGGAAAACTTTTCAAGATCAGAGATGCCCCAAAGGGGAATGGGCCACCTTGGGAGATCATATATTCCCGTTATTGCACTGGACATAGTCAAACAAAGGCCGAATGACCATTTATTATGGATATTGCAGAAGAAATTTCAGGACTGGATAAATCCTGGGTTGTTTTTTGTTTGGTTTTGTTTTTCCAGATCTGAGATCCTGGGATTCTCTGAGCCCCCATTGCTTTCCAGCCCTGAACTCCAGACTCAAAGAAAGGTAAATAGTCAGCATGGTATTTTGCACATTCTTAATTTCTACCATTGAGGTCACTGAGGCCTAGTGAGAATTTGCTCAATGTCTCACAATGTCTAGACTAGACCCCAGCTCCTAGGCCAGAATAATTTCCTTGGCTCCACTCTGTCTCCCACCTCCCCCTCAAGGAGAATCCAATACTCCACTTCAGGTTTGCCCTCCCATGAAAAAGAGAAGATTTCCTAGGGGATGTGATTTGTGTAGCAGATCCTGCCTTGGACACTCAACCCTGGGTCCCAGAGTCCTGTCTCCCTGTTCTCTCTAGAAGGGAAGATTTTGATTTTTATGTGTGACCCATTTGTAGTTTCTTCTCCTTCTGTTAGGCAATAATATATCCATTAAAGGAGATGAGCTTGGGTGGTGAAGTCAGAAGCCTGGGACTGGGTGTGATGGGGGGGGGGGCGCGAGATGCGCGGGGAGGGCAGTGCCAAGAAGAAAGGAGAGGGAATGGTAAGGCCCACCAGGGGGTGGCGCCAAAGACCTAGCTATGTAGCAAGGATGGAGGGAAGGGTGGGGCCCTACCACAGGGGTTGGGAGCCTGCTGGACCAGGGTGGAGGAGTCAGAAGAAAGGCAGGAAAACAGACCAAGAGTCACAGGATTGTAAGATTTGGGGCTGGAAGGGACTTTAGATGCTACCTGGTCCAATTCTTGTCTTTTTATACACGAGGACACTGAAGCCCAGAGAGTAGAAGGGACTTGTCTAATCAGAGACAGTTGATGGCAGAGCTGGGAATTTGACCCACTTATATTTCATTGTAGTCTGGGAGGTCACTACAGTGTTTCCTCTCAGGCTCTTCAAGTGATGGCATTCGGGAGTTTTGTCTCTGATCTTTTTCATTGGGATTGCCTTCTTTCTGAGAAAAACATGAACAACTACAGTAGCCAGCATTTATATAGCTCTTTAAGGGTTTACAAAGTACCTTGTAAATATCTCATTTGATCCTCACAACACCCTTGGGAGATGGGTGATATTATTACCCTCATTTCACAGATAAGGAAACTGAGACAAATAGAAGGTAAGTGACTTGTACAAGGTCACACAGCTAGCAAGTGTCTGAGGCCAGAGTTACCTTCCTGGGTCCAGGTCTAGCACTCTCTCCCGAAGCCACCTAGCTGCTGAGCCAGCTGAGAACAAGAAGGTGATAAAAATTAGAAAGGTAGGGCACCTTAGGTAGGACTCAGATGTCTAGGCAGACTACTCCATTTTCCTAAAGGCAAATATCAGGTTAGTTTCTCCTTCTCCCACCCCCAACCATTGTAGGGATCCTTGATAGTTTATTCATTGTTCTGAGGCTCTGGCTTGCAGAACCCTGAATAGGGTAGGTAGAAGCTATAATCCTCCAGTCAAGACCTTGGGTAATTTCTTTATCAAACTGCATAGCATGTGACACATAATAGTGGGAACTCAGTTACTATTACTGGAGCAAATGAATGAACAAACGAGTGAGTGAATGAATGAAACCTAGAATTATTAGTGAAAGGTAGAGCAAAGTCTTGGAGGCCAGTTTTTCCAGGCAGAGAGTCATCAACGCTGGGATCCGTGAATCTCTGGGAAATGTAGAAACTGAGTGAATCTTTAGAAGACTGCCAGATTTTTCTTCTCTCACCTGCAGGAGATGCTATTATGAGAAGTAGTGAGAAGTTCTGGTTCATGGGGGTTAGCGGAGGACAGGTTGGAATGGAGAAAGACTAAAGACTTAAGGCAAGGGAGACCAAGAAGGCTATTGCAATAGCCTGGGCAAGAGGCAATGAGGGCTTGAATTAGCATGGTAGCCATGTCAGAGGAGAGAAAGTGACCGATTTGAGAGATGTCATGAAGGTAGAAATGACAAGATTTGATTCTTTGACTGTCAGTCTTTGGAGCTGCCTTTCCATATGTGGAACGAACTCAAGGATTTTCTTCCTCTGGCCGGAAATGGCAAATAGGCTTGCGTTCCAGACTCGGCTTTGTCAAACTTCCTCTTTCCAATACTACATAAACGGAAAAAAATAGGTAAAGAAGGAGTCCTAAAAAATTCCTTCCATGGCCCAAATATGATCTTGATACCTAAACCTGGGAGAGCCAAAACAGAGAAAGAAAACTATAGACCAATTTTCCTAATGGATATTGAAGCAAAATTTTAAATAAAATATTAGCAAGAAAATGACAACAATGTATCACAAAGATCATACACTATGGCTAGGCTGGATTTATACCATGAATGCAATGCTAGCTCAGTATTAGGTGTGGTGGGTGAAAAATGAAATGACTGAGGAAATAAAGATTCTATCTCTCAAGCATATTGATTTATCAAGCGATCTATGCTAATTGCTCAACAAAGCATGACCAGACCTCCTCAGCTTAGGCCTACACCCCGAATATGGGGGAGATAGACTTCCAAACGTTATAAACAATCAAATAAGACCAATTAGTTAAAAAGAAACAATACAACATTAGGTAATCTGATTTCTAATTGGATGAAAGATCAAGGATTTTCCAAGTTGAGAAGGGCAGAGCAAACAGGTATAATTCCCTGAATTCAGAAAGAGAGGTGTCCCACTCCTTCCAAGCATCTGTAAACAATCAAAGGAACATGGAAACAACTCATTGATCAATAAACAGCCAGTTTTCAGATAAGACCTATGGGTTCCTTGAGCTCTACAATTGTGAGCAAACTCCTTGCACTAATCTTTGGATTGGACTGAGTTTCTGGTCAGCATAACTTAGGTCCTTGGTTAAGAGTATCTAAGCATCAGGGAAAGGTGGCCTAGTTTCCCAGCCATGCAGGTTTAAACAATGCAATAAAGTTTTCTCCCAATTCCCACTATTGAATAAAGTTTTCTCGCAAGGCAGAAATTGGACTAGACCCATAACTGAACAGAAACTAAGCTGGCTCCAGAATTGAGTCACAAGATAGAATCAGTGTGGTTCACTCAATTGCCACAATTAACCACTTGCTGTCCTATTCTCCTCAACTGCCTCATAGGAAAACTATAATTACCTATATCAATAACAAAAAATAAAAACCATAAGATTATTTTAGTGGATGCAAAAGAAGCTTTTGATAAAATGTAACACCCATTCCTGTTGGAAAAAAAAAAACACTAGAAGGCACAGGAATAGATAGTTTTTCTTAAAATGATAAGTAATATCCATCTAAAACTAAGTGCATGCATTACCTAAAATGGGAATAAACTAAGAGACTTTCTAGTAAGATTAGGGGTGAAGCAAGATTCACTGTTATCACCATTACTATTCAATATTGGAATGGAAATGCTAGCTATAGAATTAAGACAAGAAATTGAAGGAATAAGTATAGGTAGAGAAGAAATAAAACTATTACCTTTTTTTATAGATGATATGATAGTTTATTTAGAGAACCTTAGAGATTTAACTAAAAAGCTAGTCGAATAATCAACAACTTCAGCAAAAGTTCAGGATATAAAATAAACCCACATAAATCATCACCATTTCTATATGTTACCAACAATAAAAGGAAATATCATTTAAAATAAGTTCTGATGATATAAAAATACTTGGGAATTTGCCTGCCAATATGCACACAGGCACCATATGAACATAATTATATGCAACTGAAGACAGATCTAAATAATTGGAGAAATACTAATTGCTCATGGGTAGGCTGAGCCAGTATAATAAAAATAACAATATTAATCTAAATTAATTTACTTATTCAGTGTCACACCAGCAATACCAGATCTCAAACTCTACTACAAAGCTATAATCCTCAAAACAATTTGGTACTAAGAAATAGAATGGTTGATTAGGTGCAAAATCTGCAGATGTAAATGAGCAGTCATTCAGTCGTATCTGACTCTTTGTGACCCTGTGGATCATACTGTCCACAGGATTTTCTTGGCAAAGATACTTAGAGTGGTTTGCCAGTTCCTTCTCCAGTAGATTAAGGCAAGGAGAGGCTAAGTGACATGTCCAGGGTCACACTGCTAGTAAGTGTCCAAGGCTGAATTTGAACTCAGGTCTTCCTGACTCCAGATGCAGCACTCTATCCACTGAGCACAATAACCTAGTGTTTGATAAGCTCAAAGATCCCAGCTATTGAGACAAGAACTTACTATCGACAAAACTGCTGGGAAACCTGGAAAGTAGTCTGCCAAACTGCCTCTTTAATCTTTCTAAGAGTCCAACACTGTGACCTTGGGCTTTGCTGTTTTCCGGGCCCATGTGATAGTATTCTCTATTCTTCCATATCAATCTCTTGCCAATCCCATGGCACTTCAGTAGCATGACCTACCCAGGACTTAAATGGACCCACCCCAGAAGGGAATAAAGATTCCCTGAGAAAATGCTCAGTTACCTAGAGAGGTTTTTTGAATTGGTGCTGGCAGGCTTACAATTTGATAGGCTCATTATTATCTTTCCTACTTTCAATCACCTCATTCTATGTTATCTTTAGTTTGGCTACATAAAATCTTCTCATAATCTCCTCATCTTCTAGATAACTACCTTCCAGATTGCCATCACCTTTTATCACTTCAGTAGTGTAGATGCGGCATACATCTGCTTTGTCTTCATCACTGTACACTTCTTAAAAATCTGAACTTAATTAACACCAAATAAAATGGTCATTTTCCTATACATAGTAGAATAGAAAAAAAGATTGGAAATGAAACTGCATATTTTTCTCATGTACAGCTTGCTTTTCTTTGAAAATATGTAATAAATTCAACATGTAACTTTCAAAGCTTTCTTACTTTTTTAATTCTTCCTGGGCTTCTTTCTCTTCACTTCTGTGCATTAGGAAAAAAGGATGTCTCAATGCTACTACTACTCAATGACCCCCTTTTCTTTCCTTTACCTTTTTCCTATCCTCCCTTTCCCTGTTATCCCACTCGACTAGAGAAAAAACAAACAGACCCAAACCCAAATCCAAACCAAAGCTTTTGTGACAGATATGTATAGACAAATCTAACTCCCTCTTTGATCAAGCCTAATAATGTATATCTCATTCTCTGCTATACCTCATACCTCTGTCAGCTGTCAGGGTAGCCTCCTTCATCACTGGTCCTCTGGCATCACAGTTGGTCATTGTATTGATCAGAGTTCTTAGGTCTTTCAAAGCTGCTTGTCTTTACAATATTGTTATTGTATAAATTGCTTTCCTGGTTCTGCTCACTTCGTTCTACATCAGGTTTCTTTGAAACCATCCTCTTTTCTTAATTTCAAAAAAAATAATATTATTCCAATATAATTTGCCATAATTTCTTCTGCCACTCCTCAAATTGACAGCACCCCCTTGGCTTCCAATTTTTGTCACTCCAAAAAAGGGATGCTCTAAATACTTTATTATATTTATTAACTAAATAAATTAAATATATTTATAAATATTTTAACCTTTTCCTCTTTCCTTGATCTCTTTCATTTATAAACCTAGTAATGCTCTCACTAGATTGAAGGGCATGTGTTTTAGTGACTTTTGGGAATGTAGTTCCAGACTGCTTTCCATAATGGCTATACCAAATCACAGATCCATTGATGTACCCATTTTCTTTCAGCCCCTCCAACATTAGTCATTTTCCTTTTTTTAAATTTTGACAATATGATGGATGAAAAATCTCAGATTAATTTTCATTTTTCTAATTATTAGTGCTTTGGAGTAGTTTTTCATTTAGTTGTTGACATCTTGGATTTCTGCCTTTGTAAACTACCTGTCCATATCCTTTAACTATTTATCAGTTAGAGAATGGCTCTTGTTCTTATAAATTTAAATCAGTCCTTTTAATATTTTGGATATGAAACCTTCATCCAAGAAGGTTGCTGCAAAGATTTCTTCCTTAGTTTCCTGGTTCTCTTCAAATTTTGGCTGCATTGGTTTTATTTGTGTAAAAGCTTTTTAATTGTATGTAATCATAATAGTCTATTTTATTTCCTTTGATCCTCTTTATCCCATCTTTGGTCATGAACTTGTTTCATATCCATAGATGTGAAAGGTAAATTATTCCTTACCACTCTAATTTGTTTGTGATGTCACCTTTTATGTCTCAGTCATATATCCATTTGGAGTTTATCTTGGTATATGGTGTGAGATGTTGGTCTAAACCTAATTTCTGCCATACTTCCTTTTAGTTTACCTAGCAGTTTTTGTTAAATAGTGAATCTTTTTTTTTTTGGAGGGGGGAAGGCAGGGCAATTGGGGTTAAGTGACTTGCCCAAGGTCACACAGCTAGCAAGTGTGTCAAGTGTCTGAGGCCGAATTTGAACTCAGGTCCTCCTGACTCCAGGGCCAGCTCACCGTGCCACCTAGCTGCCTCAAATAGTCAATCTTTACCTAGTAGATGGGGTCTTTGAATTTATTGAGCGCTCAGCTATTGCATTTGTTTGCTTCCATAAGTTATGTACTTAGTTTTTTTCCATTGACTGATGTATTTTTTAGTTAGTACCAAATAGTTTTGATGACTACTATTTTGTAGAATAGTTTGAGATCTGGTATTAGTAGGCCCTCTCCTTGTACACTTCAAAAAGGACTTGGCATCTTCCCAAATTGTCCATAGCATAACATAAGGAATTTCAATATCTTCTCTTCTATCAATAGGCACTCCTAAGACAAGAATGCTTCTTCCTTCCTTCCTTCCTTCCTTCCTTCCTTCCTTCCTTCCTTCCTTCCTTCCTTCCTTCCTTCCTGCCCTCCTTTCTTTCTTTCTTCCTTCCCTCCTTCCTTCCTTCCAAAAGTTCTTCTATGAGAAATCTAAATGCACTGCTACTCACCAATCTTCCACTGACTGGACAATGATGAGGTTGTTTTATTCTGAACCATAATCACAACATATATAGCAACATACAATGTCAAAACTTAATCACACGGTAAAGCAGTAAGGCTAATAACTCACGTCTCGTAAAACATTGTAACAGAGTGCACATGAAACTGACATTTTGCTACTATGGGAGGAATGGTGAAGCAACAACTGGTCTATTCAGATAAAGGTATCCGTGGGAAACACAATTACAAAACTTTGATTTTCCAGTTATAGCCTAGGAAAACCCAGAAAAAACAAATTTAGCCAAAAGAAAATATCTTCTAGCTGCCCCAGGATTCAAGAAAGAAAAAAAGAATTTCAAAGAGAAAAAAAAATCCTTGGACTGAGCCTGCCAAAATATAGTAGTCGTGTCCTGCTTTGCTGTTAGACTTTATTGTTGTTGTTGAGTTGTGTACAACTTTTTGTGACCTCATTCGGGGTTTTCTTGGCAAAGATACTTGGGGTGGTTTGCTATTTTCTTCTCTAGTTGATTTTACAGATGAGGAAACTGAGGCAAGCAGGGTTGAATGACTTGCCCAGGGTCACACAGTTAATAATTGTCCGAAGCCAGATTTGAACTCATGAAGATGCATCTTCTTGACCCCAGGCCCAGTATTCTAGCCACTGTGTCACCTAGCTGCCTGCAGTCAAGACTAGAGGTAGGTGGCAGGACATGTGTTCTATAGTCAGATTCTCAATCATCCAGCACTCTGATCCTCTCTATTCCTTCACATCTACTGGTGACTCCCTCTGGTAGGTCCAAGTGGTTAATATTCACTCAGACCTCAAAGTCATAGTTATTTTAATTTGATTGATGAAATCATGGTAAAATCAAGAAGTACAACTGACAAACATATCATGGATTGCAACATGCCATTCATATGTGAACTCCAGCCCCCACAGCAAAATTTCATTATGATCTGCTTACACTTTCTTCAGTCTCCTAAACTAAGAGGACACCAACCCAGAAGTTCAGTATTTTATTGTAAGTCTCCTGCCACCAAGGGAAAGAACTCATTTGTACAGAAAATATTTATAGCACTACCTTTCGTTGGACTGGAAACTGGAAACTAGGAGGGGTGCCCACCTATTGAGGAATGACAGAACAACTTCTGACATTGTAATGTAATGGAACATTATTATACCATAAGAAATGAGGAAAGGGATGACATATTCGGAGAAACCTGGGAAGATTTGCATGAACTGATGCAGAATAATGTGAGCAGAACTTGAACAATTTATTCAATTTTCAATATTCAATATTCAATTCAATATTGTGGAAAAAACTCCACAACTTTGAATCAATGCAGTGACTAACCACTATTGAAGAAGACCTGCAATGAAGCCTTCTATCCACCTCCTGACAGAGAGGTGACGGAATCACGATATGGAATGACACATATAATTTCAGACACGGCTTGATGTGTGATCTGTTATGCTTATCTATGCTTGTTTATCACAAGAGAGGATTTTTTTTTGAGATTTGGAGGGAAAGGGGAGTGAGTAATGAAAAAAAGTAAAGAAAATAGGGTCATTAAAGCATTTTTTAAATGCAGAGAAGAAAACAGAAGGAAATTTAGAGGGAAACACAAGTAGGACAGCTTTGAAACTAAAATGTTAAATTTATCATATGCTTTTTTAAAAAGCAAGCTGCACATAATAGATTCACAGTGTAATATAAAATCCGCTCTTCCTGTTCTTTGTATACAGAAATGTTCACACTAATAGAAACATCTATTAAGTTCAGAATAACAAAAAGAATTTTTTTAAAAGGAAAAAAAAATAAACCTATCTGGAAAGTGGGACACAAGCATTAACTCACAACAGTTCACTACATAGGAACTAGGGAGTGATGCATAAGCTTTCAGTGATTGTCTTTGTCACAGCTGCCTGGTGAAAAAGATAGCAACATCGTGGTCTCCAGGGTCCTATAAACTTCACTGTGCAGTGGTTTGGATTGTGTACCTATTATTTCCCTGAAATTCTAGCACTAAAAAGAGATGTTGCTTATATATTCTAAAGCAAGGGTTCCCAATTTTTTTTGTTTCCTTTAACTCAGATTTCATTAAATCTTTCTGAATTCCCTAATCAAGAAGAAAGCAAATGAATTCTTAAGTTTAAGATGCATATACACATGAGAAACCAAACAGTAATTTTTCATAAAGAAAATTTTACTTGGTATTTCACATTTTTAGTATCATAGAGTTATTAAATGTTTGTCAATACACAGATAAATTGGCAAGACCTTTGATTCTGTTTCTATTTACAGATTGCTTTATTTTCACTATAGTTTTTGTAATCTATCTGCATATCATATTCAGCATTCAGTTTATTTCTTGCTTTGGATTTGATTGGGAATGGGACTGAGAATCCTGATTGACAAAGACAAATTTTCATAAATGAAATTAAGTCTTTGTGAGTATGTTTAGTAAAACTGGGATGTTCCTACAAGGGTACACCAAAAAGGTTGTAACTTCATTGATTGGAAATCACTTTGGAATTTCTTATTGTGGAGATCCATCTTTCACTGGGCCATTGTTCATGTTTTCTTTTTTTTTTAGCTCAGTATGAAAAGGTTTTTGCATTCAAACCTCATTCATTTGGTTTTATATAGGAGGAATTATTCTTTCAACTACTTTTGAAATATTTCAATACAATAATATAGTTACTTACCAAATATTTCCTGTATCCTTGCAAGTGCATCTTGTACCCTCTGGAATTATTAGTTTTACTGGAAAAAATAGCTCTTAATTATTACTTTTATTTCATCTTCATTCACTGTGAATTCACTTTTTTAATTTTTGATACTGGTAATCTGTTTTTCTTCTTTTTTTTTTAAAAATCAAATTAGCCAATGACTTATCTCCCTTCCTCCCCCTCAAAAAAAGCCCCTGTGCCTAGTTTTATTTATTAGTTCAATTTTTTGGTTTGTTTTTTTTACTTTAAATGTTGCTGATCTCTCCTTTGATTTTTAGGATTTCTATCTTGGTGCTTAATTGGGGGGTTTTAATTTATTATTTTTCTATTTTTTTTAGTTGCATGCCCAATTAGTTGATCTGCTTTTTCTCTCTTTAATTGATGTAAGCATTTAGAGATATAAATCTTGTCTTAAAGATCTCTTTGGTTGCATCCCACAAATTTTGGTATGTTATATCTTTGTTGTAATTATCTTTAATGAAATTATTGGTTGTTTCTATGATTTATTCTTTGACCCATCCTTTCTCTAAGATCAAGTTATTTAGTTTTTAATTAATTTAAAATCTATATTTCATAGGACTTTTATTGAATATACTTTTTATTGCAATATGTTCAGGAAAAGGTACATTTAATATTTCTGTCTTTCTGCATTTGTTTGTAGGTTTTTATGCCCTAATGCATGATTAATTTTTGTGAAGGTGTCCTGCACAGCTGAGAAATAGGCATACTCTTTCTATTCTCCAGAGGTCTTTCATATCTAACTTTTCTAAAATTCTATTCGTCTCAACTCATTTATTTTATAGCCAGATTTATCTAGGTCTGAGAGGGATAAATTTAGATTCCCTACTATTATGGTGCTACTGTCTACTTCCTCTTGTAATTCATTTAACTCTTCCTTTAAAAATTTAGATGCTATGCTATTTATATGTTCAGTATTGACATTAGTTCATTATCTATGCTCTTTCTAGCAAAATATAGTTTCCTTGTTTTAATTTTAATTAGGTTTATTTTTGCCTTATTTTTGCCTGTCTGAGACCATGATTGCCTCCCTTACCACTTTTATTTCAGCCGAAGCATAATAGATTCTGTTCCACCTCCTCCTTATTTTATCTCTCTGTTTCAAGTGTGTCTTTTGAAACCATATATTGTTGGATTCTTGCTTTTAATCCATTCTGCTATCCTCTTCCATTTTGTGAGTGAGTTCATCCTATTCATCCACAGTTATAGTTGCTAATTGTATCTTTAAGAGTCTGTTTTTCTTCTGCCTACTGCCTTCCTTAATTGTTTTTGTTTTTAGAATTTTATTTTACTTTTATTCTGAGCTTAATATACATCAAATGAAATAAACATTTTCATATGCATATTAGAAAAGAAAAAATAATTAAACATGAAATTACAAATTTAGGTTATGTATAAATTACTTCTCTTTTAAACTACGTGATCAATTCCCTATGGAGCTTTTAAAGCTGTTCCTATTTATTTGAGATTCTGTACTTATCCTCTTATTTGCATTTAAAAAATAGATGCTTCAGTGATCCTCTTTTCTTTCTTTTCTTTTTGTTCCATTTGTCAGCCCTATTCCTAGCCTACCTCTATCCTTTACTTTACCACCTTTCCCACCGAAGAAAACAAACAAAACCTTTGTAACAAATATGTATAATCACATTTCCATATTGACTATTTCCAAAAGGCATATCTTATTCTGCATCTTTAGTCTATCATCTCTCTGTCAAAAAGTGGGTACATGCATCATCAATCCTCTGGAATCATGCTTGGCCATTACATTAATCAGAGTTAAGTCTTTCAAAGTTTTTTTTTTTTAGTGTTTTTGTGATTGTATAAATTATTCTGCTGGGTCTGCTCACTTTGCATCAGTTCATACAAGTCTTAGTCTTACCAGTGTTATTTTCTCTGAAAATTCCCTTTTCTTTATTTCCTATGGCACAATCATATTCTATTACCTTCCTATACCATACTTTGTTCAACCATTCCCTAATTGCAGGGCACTCCCTTCGTTCCTAGTCCTTGCTATAACAAAAAGAGCATAAAAATTTGTGTACATGTGGATTCTTTTCCTCTTTCTCTGATCTCTTTGAAATGTTTTTTTGGTCAGAGAGTACACACAATTTAGTGACTTTTGGACATAGTTTGGAATTGCTTTCTAGAATGGCTAGATTAATTCACAGCTCCACCAATAATTCATTCCACTCTTTTATTTTGTGTTGTACTTCTAAGTCAAGCCAATCTGAGCTGTGGTAGCACTGAAGCCAATCAGGAAGTTTGACAGTCTCTATTGAAGCATTGCATTCCAACAGACACATCTCCTATCAGCAGACTCATGCAGTCCATCGTTGAGCCAATATTCAAAGACTTTCTGACTTGGTAGAGACTTTGAGAGCCTTTTCTCCTCTGGCATACTTTTCAAGAAAAAAATGGTCCAAGGGCAAAGGGGTGTGTGTGGCGGTGGGGGGGGTGGTGATGTGAGGCAGTGGACATCAGGGAAGGATTCTTAGAGAAAGCGACATTAAGATGAACTTCAAAGAATATAAAAGAACTCAGCAGGCAAAGTAGAGAAAGGTAGAAATTTTAGTCGCAGGAAAAAAATTCTTGAGCAAGGGTGCAGAGTCAGGAAAGTACTGTATATCATTCAGAGTCAAAAAGTAGTCTAATTTGATTGGAGTGAAAAGTATATAGATAGGAGTTCATACCCAGAAAGGTAAGGTGATACCAGATTATCAAAGGACTTGAATGCTAGGCTAAGGAGTTTGAACTTTATTTAGTAGGCAATAGGGAAACTGTTTAAGAATTTTGAAAAGAGGAATGTCATGACCAGATCTATATGTAAAAAAGATTAGTCTGGCTGAAGTTTAAATAATAGTTTGGAGTTAAATTTGGGGAGTGAGCGAGTGGAGGTGGGGAAACCTGTTAGACTGCTATTGCAAGAGTCCAGATAGATGATAATGAAAACCTCTATTAGGCTGATGGCATTGGGAATAGAAAAGAGAGAAAGAATACAAACAAATATTGTGGAGTACTATGATGGGTGAAATCTGAAATAACTGAGGAAACAAGGTTTGAATTTCTGAGAATATCAATTTATTAAGCAATGCATGCCAATTACACAGC
This sequence comes from Phalanger gymnotis, assembly GCA_028646595.1. Taxonomy (NCBI): domain Eukaryota; kingdom Metazoa; phylum Chordata; class Mammalia; order Diprotodontia; family Phalangeridae; genus Phalanger; species Phalanger gymnotis. The sequence goes on from CM053624.1 coordinate 311,850,232, forward strand.
AAGGTGGGACCAGGCCTCCTCAGCTTGGTACTGGACCCCAAATATGGGGAGAGACAGATTTTCTCTTTATGTGTTAAAAAGCAAACAATTAACAGGATATACAAGATTAGGTAATCTGATTTCTAAATAGAGGAAGGATTAGGGGCTTTCTGAGTTGGGAGGAGGAGAGCAAACAGGTACAATTCCCTGAATTCAGAAAAAGAGCTATTTCTCCCCCTACCAAGTGTCTATATTCAATCAAAGGAATAAGGAAGGAGTAGTTGATGGACCAGTATGGGGCCAGTATTCACATAAGACATGGGTTCCCTGAGATGTATAACTGTGAGAAAACTTGCATCAATCTTTGGATCTCATGGGTTTTTGATCAGCATAAGCTAGGTCCTTAGTTAAGGGTCTCTAAGCAACAGATAAAGGTGGTCCATCTTCCCAACTCTGCCGGGAAAGGTTCAAACAATGCCATAATGTTTTCTCATAATTCCCATAATCGAATAAAGTTTTCTCACAAGACAGAAATTGGACTAGACCCATAATTAAGTAGGAAGAGAACTGAGCTAGCTCCAGAACTGAGTCATAAGATAAAGTCAGTATGGTTACTCAATTGCCACAATTCCCTCAATACTCAACCTGGTTTAAAGTGTCTAAGAATCACCTAATTCTTTTATCAGGAGGTAATGCAGGATTAAAACCACTGTTTGTTTATGTGTCTCAAAATCCTTGAGCTCTTAGAAGCTACACCCATCAATTGCTTCTAGTGCTTTTGCAGTCAAATGAGAAAGCATGGCTGACTAAAGCTGTTTTCAAAGATTGGTTTTCTACTGCTTTTAGCTCAGCTTTGGAAAATATAGCAAAGACAACAATAAAACGTCTTTAAAGCATTTGGGATTTTAGATAATGCACCAACGTATGCTTGGTTCATTGTGTGAGAATGGGAGCATGCTAATCTGTTGAGATGTGGATAAAGGTCTTTCTTTGTACCTACTATCTTATGCATGAAGATTTAAAGGATGAGAAGACAGTTCAGTCTATGCTGCTAAAACATTTTAAACTACGATAATGAGGTTTCTGTCATATCATCAGTGTAGGCTTATCTTTAGGTATGATATTCAGGAATTATTTTTAATTAAAAAATTTTGCTTTTTATAGCTATTATTTTGTAATAAACTTGAATCAGAAAAACATTTTTTTATCCTTTGCTGTTGTATTATGTTAATAAACAGATAAAAATATTTTAAAAAATTTTCATTGCATATTTCCATTGGTCTGGAATAAATTAACATATTTTACATATAATCATAACTTCGAATAGTGTGAATTTGAATAATTTGGTCATTTCGTGGATCTAATTATGTGCTCTAATTGGGATCTAGCTGTACAGTATTCTAACAGGGAAGGCAAGTTAGTCAGTCAACAAACATTTATTTAACACTTACTCTGTGTAAGGCATTGTACTAATACTTGAAGATGCAAAGAAAGGCAAAAAGCAGTCCCTGCTCTCAAGGAACTTGCAGCTAAATAAGAGAGACAACATGCGAACAGCTGTGTACGAACAAGAGATAAATCTGAGATAATCAAGAGAGAGAAAGCACTAGTATTAAGGTGGATTGGGAAAAGTTTCTTGAAAAAGGTGGATTTTACCTGGGACTTGAAAGACAGGAGGTAAAAATGAGGAAGAAGAGCATTCCAGGCATTGGGCATAGCCAGTGAAAAGGCATAGAATTTCAAGATGGAGTGTTATGTGCAGGCAACAGCAAGACAGCAAGTGTTGTTGGATCATAGAGAATGGGAAGGCTAACAAGGTAAAAGAAGACTGGGAAGGTGGGAAGGGGACAGGATATGAAGAGCTTCGAATAGTGATCAGATTCTTTATTTGATCTCTGAGGTGATAGAGATCCACCGGAGTTTATTGAATGGGGATGTGGCAATCAGACCTGCCTTTTAGGAAAATCAGTCTCACAGTTGACTGGAGAATAGACTGGAATGAGGAGAGACCTGAGGCAGGGAGAATAAGCAGAGGGTTATTGAAATAATATAGGTGTGAGGTGATGAGGGCCTGTATCAGGGTGATGGCAGTGTCAGATATTATCAAAGACATTATGAAGGCAGAATTGACAGGACTTGGCAGCAGGTTCACTATGAGGGATTGAGGACGGTAGTAGTAATTTGTTGTATCATATTGTTTTCTGACTCTTTTGTGACTCCATTTCATTTTACAGATAAGGAAACTGAGGCAAACAGGGTTAAGTACCTTGCCCAGGGTCGCACAGCAAGTAAGTAAATCTGAGGCCAGATTTGAACTCAAGAAGATGAGTCTTCCTGACTCTAAGCCCAACGCTCTATCCACTGCACCACCTGGCTACCTGGTCATAGTAATCACTTGCTAGTAATGGGAAAATTAAGAAGATAGTAAGGCTTGAGGGGAGATGGAGAAGATAATGAGCTCTATTTTGAACATTTTAAGTTTAAGATGTCGACAGGATATCCAGTTCTGGATGTCTATTAGGTAGTTGGAAATGTGAATCCGGAGGTCAGCAGAGTGACTACATAAATAAATTTGAGAATCATCAGCATAGAGATGATAATTTAATCTATGGAAGCCAATGTGATCAACAAGTGAAACAGTATAGAGAGAGAAGAGAGGTATGTCAAAAATAGAGCCCTGTGGGGCACTCACAGTTAGGAACACGATCTGGATGAAGATCCAGCAAAAGAGACTGAGAAGGAATGGTCAGATAGGTAGGAGAAGAACCAGAAGAGAAGAGAATCACCAAAACCTGGAGAGAAGAGATTATCAAGAAGAAGGTGATACACAGTGTCAAATGCTGCATGCGTTTTTAGGTCAAGAAGGATGAGCACTGAGAAAAGGCCATTGAAAGATGGTTAGTAGCTTTGAAGAGGGCAGTTTCATTTCAATGATAAAATTTAAAGCCAGACTACAGAGAGCTAAGAAGAGAGTGAGAGGAGAGGACATGGAGGCACCTGTTATGGCAGACTTTTTCAAGGAGTTTAGCCACAAAAGGAGTAGAGATATGGGCAATAACTAGCCTGGATGGATGGATCAAGTGAGGGTTTTTTGAGGATGAGGGAAGACATGGACATGTTTGTGGGCATTAGAGAAGCAACCAATCGATTGGCGGAGATTGAAGATTAGTACCAGGTAGTGGAGACAACCTGCTGGAGATGGGATGGGGTGGGATGGGGTGAGATCACTTGTGCAGGTGAGGGGTTTGCCTTGGCCATGAAAAGGGTCACCTCTTCATGTGAGACATGGGTGAAGAAGGAGATAGTTGCAGAAGTCATCTGAGTGATGTGAAATGAGGAGGCAGGGAGAAGAGGGAGCTTTTGTCAGATGTCCTTGATTTTATCAGTGAAGCACGAAGCAAGGCTCTGAACTGAGAGTGTAGGGGGAGGGAGAATAATGGGAGGTTTGAGGAGAGATGGAAAGGTTTGGAAAAGCTCCTGTAGTGTGTGGGATAATGGATCAATTAGGGAAAGGAGTTACTTGTTGAAGTGTGTTGAGATTATGTAACATAAATTAGTTGAGATTATGTAACAAATTAGTAGTGGACTCAATGAGACCAACTTTGTGCTTTTCTCCAATTCTATTCAGCAACTGATGCTAAATAATACAAATCTGAGGCTTGACAGGGCAAGATGGGTAAATAAGGTTAAGGGGCAAGGGACAAGAGCAGAGATGGTGTAGAGCTGAACTACTTCACCAAAGAATCGAGATGGGAAAGGGAAGAGAGTGCAGAAATAATGACTGGGAAAGAACTAATGGATTAAAAGTCAGTGGATTCAAAGATCAGGGAATGGGGTGGCAAAACAGAGGAGGCCCTGAAACAAAGAGACTAATCAGGAGGCTGACAAAATAATGTAGGCTAGGTATGATAAGGGTTTGAACCAAGCGGTGGCTGGATGAATAAAGAGGAGTCATATGTGGGAGATATTGGGGAGGTGGAAATGGCAAGATTTGGTAACTCATTGGATATGTGAGGTGAGGGCAAGTGAGGAGTGAAGAATAATAGTGGGGTTATGAACATGGGAGCCTGGAAAAATGGTGAGGCCTTCCATAGAAATAGGAAAGGTGGGGAGAAAGGAGAGTTTTGGGCAAAGATAATAAGTTCTGCTTTGTACATATTAAGTTTGAGGTATTTGGGAGATGATTAGTTTTAATGTCTAGTAGGCGATGATTAATGAAAGGCTGAAATTCAGGGGAGTGACTGAGGCTGAATATATCTCCATATATATGTACATATATAGGTGTGTATGTGTGTATATATATGTGTGTGTGTGCATACATATATGTGTGTATACAAAAATATGTGTATATGTTCAAATATATGTGAGTCATCTGCATAGAGAAGATAGTTATGCCCATGGGGACTGATGAGGCTACCAAGAGAGAGTGTGGAGAGAAGAGAGGAGGTCCCAGAAGCCTTCCAGATTAAGTAAGTTCCCTCTTCTCCCCTCTTCCTCACCTCTTATCACTGAGAAGCCTTTTGCCACTATCTCCTCCTTCACTTCTGCCTCATATGCTGAGGTGACTTTACTCCTTATCAAGGGTAACCCCTCTACCTGTTCAAATGATCCCATTATACATTCTCTCTTCCAACAGATTGCCACCGGTCATCTTCACTCAATCACTTCTTTTCTTTTTTATTTATTTATTTTTGCTTTTTAAAAATTCCATATTTTATTTTTTAATATTTCCTAGTTTTCAGCATTGATTTCCACAAGATTTTGAGTTACATATTTTCTCCCCATTTCTACCCCCCCACACTCCAAGATGGCATATATTCTGATTGCCCTGTTCCCCAGTCAACCCTCCCTTCTGTCACCCCACTCTTCCTCCCCACCCCATCCGTTTTCCCCTTACTTTCTTGTAGGGCAAGATAGATTTCTATGCTCCATTGCCTGTATATCTTATTTCCCAGTTGCATGCAAAACAACTTTTTTTTGAGCATCTGCTTTTAAAACTTTGAGTTCCAAATTCTCTCCCCTCTTCCCTCCTCACCCACTCTCCCTAAAAAAGCAAGCAATTCAACATAGGCCACACATGTATCATTATGCGAAACACTCTCATAAATAGTCATGTTGTGAAAGACTAACTATATTTCCCTCCATCCTATCCTGTCCCCCTTTATTCAATTTTTCTCCCTCGACCCTGTCCCTTTTCAGAAGTGTGTGCTTTTGATTATTTCTCCCCCTTATCTGCCCTCCCTTCTATCGTCCTCCTTTCTTATCCCCTTCCCCCTACTTTCATGTGGGATAAGATACCTAATTGAGTGTGTATGTTATTCCCTC
>CM053624.1:311856035-311899680 GCA_028646595.1 Phalanger gymnotis
CTGCCCTCTGCCTTTTTTCTTTTTTTTTAATTGAAAAAGTTTAAAAACATGTGCGATGTGCAACATCTGCGGACCTCTCTTATTCATGTGTGACCTCTCATCATTCAAGTGTGGGTTTGTAGTAGCTTTTCTTCTCTCTTCCTTCAAGTCCTGTTTGGTCTTTATAATTTTGTCACATTCACTTTGGATATTTTGGTGTGTGGGTTGTTCTTTCCATTTACTTTGTTGTTGTTACTGTGTATTGCTTTCTTGGCTCTGCTTACTTCACTCTGCATCAGTTCATATAGATCTTTCTATGCTTCTTCTGTGCTTCTTCTATGCTTTCTCTATGCTTTCTATGCTTCACCACGCACATTGTTTCATACAGCACAGTAATATTCCATTACATTCATGTACCAAATTTTTTTTAGCCATTCCCCAATTGATAGGCACCTACTTTGTTTCCAATTCTTAGCTATCACAAAAAGTGATGTTATAAATATTTTGGAATATATAGAGACCTTCTTCTTACTGATGGCTTCCTTGGGATAATAAGCCCAGTATTGGAGTATCTGATTCAAAGGGTATGGACATTTTAGTCACTTTACTTGCATAATTCCAAATTACTTTCCAAAATGGTTGTACCATTTCACAGTTCCACCAACAATGTATTAGTTTGCCTATCTTTCCACAACCCTTCCAACATTGATTGTTTCCACTTTGTGTCAGTTTTGCCAATTATAAGGGTTGAGGTGAAAATCTCAGGATGTATTTCTCTTATGACTAGTGATTTGTAGCATTTTTTACTTGTTTGTGAATATTTTGAAGTTCTTTTAAGAACTGTTTTTCAGAACCTTTGGCTATGTATCTATTGGGAAATGGCTATTTAGTCTTATTATATTTATTAATCAATCAATCAATCGACATTTACTAAGCACCTACTATTTGGCAGTCACTGTGCTAAGCTCCCGGGGAATACAAAAAGAGACAAAAGACAGTCCCTGCCTGCCCTCAAAGAATTTACAGTCTAACAGGGGAGACAACATGCAAACAAATATATACAAAGCAAGGTACATATAGGATAAATAGGAAATAATTAAAAGAGGGGAAGCAGTGGAACTTAAGAGGGGTTAGGCAAGGCTTTCTGAAGAAGATGAGATTTTAGTTGAGACTTAAAGGAAGACAAGGAGGTCAGAAGTCAGAGAGGAAGAGGGAGTACATTCCAGACATGTAGGACAGCCAGAGGAAATGCCCTGAGCCGAGATATATGGTATCTTATTTGTGGAAAAGCCAGGAGGTCAGTGTCACTGGATGGAAGAGTGTGTGTTGGGGAGTAAGGTTTAAGAAAACTGGAAAGGTAGGAGGAAAGGGTAGGTTATGAAGACTCAAACAGATCATTTTGTATTTGCTCCTGGAGACAATAGGAACCACTGGAGGTTATTGAATGGAAGAGTGACATGATTGGCCCATCTCTTTAGGAAAATTTTGGTGGCTCAGTGGAGAGTAGATTGGAATGGGGAGAGACTTGAGGCAGGCAGACCCACTAGCAGGCCATTATACTAATCAATGGCATGATGTGATGAAGGCCTGCACCAGAGTGGTGGCAGTGTCAGAGGAGGAGAAAAGGAAGAATATTTGAGAGATGTTGCAGAGGTAAAATCAGCAGGCCTTGGCAATAGCTTGGATGTCGGGGGTGGGGAGACTGAAAGTGAGGAATCCAGGATGACTGCTAGGTTGTGAGCCTGAGGGAAGGTAGGAGACGAAGAGGTTTCAAGTGGAAAGACTGAGTTTTGTTTGGACAAATTGAGTTTAAAATATCTACTGGGCATCCAGTTTGAGATATATGAAAGGCAATTGGAGATGTGAGATTGGAGGTCAACAGAGAAATTGGAGGTAGGCAGAAAAGGTAGAGATGGTCATTAAACCCATGGGAACTGCTAATCTCACCAAGTGAAGTAGTATAGAGGGAGAAGAAAAGAGGGCCCAGGACAGAACCCTGAGGTCCACCTATGGTTAGGTGGCATGATCTGGAGGAGGATCCAGCAAAGGAAACAGATGGAGTAGTCAGACAGGAAAGAGGAGAACCAGGTGAGATCAGAGAGGAGAGTATCCAGGAGAAAATAGTGACCAACAGTGTTACAGTCTATCTTGGATACCAAACCCTTGTCAAAGAAATTTGATAAAAAGATTTTCCCCCCATTTAACCACTTCGCTTCTTCTTATCCTAAGTGCATCAATGTTGTCTCTATAGAAGCTTCTCATTTTCAAGTAATCCGAATGTTCTACTCTGTCTCTTGTTTCTGTCTCCTGTTTGGTCCAGAATACCCACAGCTTTTGAGAATTGTATGACCTACTTCTCTTCTAATTTTTTTTTAAAAAGTATAATCTTTAATATTAAGGCCATTTACCCATCTAGAATGTATTGTGAAACCTGGTGCTTGGTTATATTTTTCCTTGTTTTCTCTGCCAAGGAGACCGATCTCTGGACTGAAAAGAAGAGGACAAAAATAGCTAATAGGGAGTTGATATTCACAATAAATAGGGAAACAATAATAGACTACCCAGCTGTCTTGGGATGAATTTAAGTCACTTGGCCAAGATGAACTGCATCCTCCAAATACAGAAAGAACTGACAGATATAATTGCTGAGCCACTGTCAGTGATCTCTGAAAGATCGTGGCAAACTGGAGAGGAGAAGGGCCAATGCTGGCCCACTTTTTCAAAAAAAAGAGAGAATGGAATCCATCCCCTCTAGGTCTGTGAGCTTAACTTTGATTCCTGACAAAAACTCCAGAAGGAATTATTATTATTAAAAGGATGGTTAGTGAATATCAAGGAAAGGAAATTGTCATCACAAAAAGTTAGCACGAGATCATCAGAGCAGATCATGCCAAACTAATATCATTTCCTTTTTTTGATAGTCACTGAACTAGTAGATCAGAAGAAAATACTGCAGAATACAGTTTATCTGTGGGTAACTCAGTTTTGGGGGGGTAGCTAGGTGGTACAGTGAATAGAACACTGGCCCTGGAGTCAGGAAGACCTGAGTTCAAATCCAGCCTCAGATACTTAGTAGCTGTGTGACCCTGGGTAAGCCCCTTAACCCTGTTTGCCTCAGTTTCCTCATCTGTAAAATGAGCTGAAGAAGGAAATGGTAAAACACTCCAGGATCTTTGCTAAGGAAATCTCAAATGCGGCCACAAAGAGGCAGACATGACTGAAATGACTGAACAACAAAACCCAGTCTACCCAAGTAGAGGAGTGTCACAGCGGATAGAGTACTGGACCTGGATTCAGATCTCACTCTTACACTTAGTAGCTCTGTGGCCCCAGGCAAGTCACTGAAACTCTCTCAAACTCAGTTTCTTTAGCTGTAAAATGGGGGAAACAATAGCACCAACCTCACAGAGTTGTTATGAAGCTCTAATGAGATAATTATATAAAATACTTTGCAATAAATGGATATATATCGGCTATCACATGGGCTGGCTACGTTGTTTGAATGTCAAGCATATGCTTGCCTAAAAGACTATTTTACGGAGAATTCACACAGGGCAAGTGCTCACATGGTGATCAGAAGAAGTGGTACAAGGACACTCTCAAAGTCTCTCAAGAACTTTGGAATTGATTGTGTGACATGGGAGACACTGGCACAGGACCACCCCCCGCCCATGGAGTGCCCTTATCGGAGAGGGTGCTGTGCTCTATGAGTGAAGCAGAATTAAAGTAGCTCAAAAGAGTTGTTAGATGAGCAAATTTAGAGAATCCACCCCAAATGTTCCCATGGACTATTTGTGCCCAAGCATGGTAGAGCATTCTGAGCTCGTATTGGTCTGATCAGTCAGTCAGATGCATTGTAACTTAACTCTAACCTAGTGATATCATTTTGGTCCTCTTCAAAAATGAAGGATGACAACAACCTAACCTAACCTAACCTAAGATTTTAACAACTTGGTAAAAACTCTTATTCCTTTCTTGTAGAAAGATGCGGACTAAATAATAGCTCGATTAAATGGATTCAGAACTGGTTGAATGGCTGGATCCAAAGAGAAGTTGTTAATAATTCAATGTCAGTTTGGAAGGAGATCTTTAGTAGAGTGCCCCAGGGATCTATGCTTGGGCCATTAACATTTTTTTAAAACATTTTTTACCAAATTACTTGGATAAAGCCATAGATAGCATACTCACCTAATGTGCAAATGACACAAAAGTAGGAGGTATAGCTAACATGCTGGATGACAGAGTGTTGCTTGCAAGAACAAATTTCAAAATCTGAAATAGTTTTAGAAATACATTTATTTGATTGTTTAGTAGAGGAGAGTGAGGTGGAAAGGAGGCATAGCTCCCTCCTGTTCAGGCTCCGGAAGATTTATGTTACATAGGATTTAGAAAAGGGTACCCACACCTGAGCCACATACACACAGTTAAGCAATTTTGCTAAGAGGGTAACTTGAAAGCAAGATAGGTTGTAAACTTTCAGTGAAATTTGGGTGAAGCCAGAACATAAAGGGACCCAAAACACAAGCTTGGGTGGACCCAAAACAAGAATGCTTTGGGTGGATCCAAGACCTGGGGAAGCCAAAATTTGGGGCAACCTTGTAGCCATTTCCAATATTCCTAGAAAGTTACTGGGGTCAGGCAACATTCTGAGTGTAGACAACCTTTAATCATATGAGGTTGGGTTTAAACAGTATAATAACTTTTCCCAAACAATATAATAAATCTTTTTTCCCACAAGAGTCAAGATCCAAAAAGATCTTGACATGATACGACATTAGTCTAAATCTAATAAGGTGAAATTCAATAGAGATAAATATGTGTAATATGGTTAGAAAGCAGTTTGGGAAAAGGTCTGGGTGTTTTTAACATCTTAATATGAGTCAGAAGAGTGATGTGACAGCCAAAAAAAGCTAATGGGAACTTGGGTTATATCAAAACAAAGCATAGTATCTAAGAATAAGGAGGTAATAGTCCCTCTATGCTTGGTGGACCTGAAGCCCCCCAGCCTTGATGTCTCAAGGTGCCTGGTCCATTGGCGCTGTGGAAAGGAAGGCCATTGCCTTAAAAAAAAAAAGCCCCAATTTCCTTTATTTGACAGGGACTGGACTGGTATATTGTGTTGGTAAGCAAAATGGGCCCTTAGCACTCAGTTCAACCAAGTGCCTTTGAAGAGTTTGGCTTTTGTTTCCTTTGAGTATTTCAGTGTATTTCATTGAGTCTTACTAGGCACTAAGCCCCAGGCCCAAACCCCTGTTAGGTGCTAAGCCTATGTGGGTGTGAAGCTCCCAGGGTACTAAGAGGAGGTGCTAACTCAAAAGCCAATCATAGGAGCCTAAGTTCTGGTCATTCAGAGATGTTTGATGCTTCTGAAATGGTATAAGAATTGAAGACAGAGCTATTTGCTCAGGGCTCTCCCTCATGGTGGTGTACTGATGCAGAGACTCCAGGCAGTTGTAGCTAAGAGCCTTCCAGCTCGTAACCCGGATGTTGGGACTTTGTTAAACTCTGGTAACTATGTATTGGGATTTGAATCAGACAAGGTCTGTCTGTCAATGTTTGCTATTTGTTTGTATTTTGCTCCGAAGTTCAGGGTGCTGGCTTTTCCCCCTGAACTAAGTGAGTAGTATTCGTATGTTGGATTAAAGTAAACTTGTCAACCCCTTAACGTTGCTTTCCTTAGTAAAGCAGATTGAAAGAACCTGGGCTTTTGCAGTGTGCTGGTAGCATGCTTGTTGTTGGGCTTGTGTTGGTTTTTCACCCCCACAACACTGCTAGCTGGATTGTTGAAACATAGATGAGGGTAATAATACAAACCAACAAGGAAGGTCATTATCTTTCAGTGACTAGATGAACCTGGTTCTGCCCTCTACTGGAAGGACTAGGAGGAGGGGAAAATATAGCCATCTTCAGTGGTCAGTGATTTCCCCCAGTAAAGATCTACTTCAGGGGTAGGAAACCTGCAGCCTGAAGGCCACATGAGACCCTCTAGGTCCTCAAGTGTGGCCCTTTGACTGAATCTAAACTTCACAAACCAAATCTCCTTAATAAAAGGATTTGTTCTGTAAAACTTGGACTGAGTCGAAAGGCCACACCTAAGGACCTAGGCTACATGTGGCCTTGAAGCTGCAGGTTCCTCACTCCTGATCTAATATCTTGGAGTTGAGGAATCTGATATCACATCTTTCTCTAAAACTACCAAGCAAGTCATTACTGACACCTACTTTGTGCTTAGTCCTGTATTTTTGTACTGGGGGTTCTGGTGAGAAAAAAGGCTGAGGAGCCTGCTTCCCGAAAGGCATGATGATATATGATGAATGTACCCTGCTTCCCAATTCTGTAGATATTGTAGACATTCTGTAACTGGATCTGGTCTGCTAACCATGTGATGAAGAGACAGACTTTGATGGGCTGTGTAGTTGGAACTGGGGCAGATAGAAAACGCACAGACTAGCCAGAGTGAGAGTGGCCCTCATTCTTGCCTGGCTACGTTCAAGTGAGGAAGCAAAGGATTAAGTCCCCAGTGGGAAGAGAACCATATGGTCCATGAGTTCATGGTTATGTTGTCGCTTCGATCTCTATTCTTCCTTCTTTTAGGTAAAGAAGATTGAAAATAGCATTGACCTTGTGAGCTTTGAAAGGTCAGTGAGATCTCATCCAGCAGTGAAGTGGACTTGGTGGGGCAAATGCTATGTAGGAACTGCCTCAAGTTTGACCCCACTCATTTTTCCCTATAGACATCGGCAAGAAACATTTGTACTTCTATACTTGCTATATCTTTGTGGTAAATATCCCTTTGTAAAAATTAATCTTTAAATGGAACTGGGGTGCTGATTATTGATATCTGACAGTAGGGGGGGATTACACTGGATTGGGAGCTCAAGCTGATAACATTAGATAAAGATACTCCTAACCTGCTGGGGGAACCCTAGAACCCTGAGGGAAAGATGTAGTCAGTCTAGCTCTGGGAACCCAGCCTATTGGTATCTGTTAAGGTTGGGAAACAGTCTCAGGCACTCACTTCATTTGTCTATATGGTAGGTGAGACAGAGAAGGAGCAGAAACCTCACTTGGTTACCTACAGGGATATGATTGCCTCTCAATTATTCAGATTCCTCAGCACTGGAGGGAGGGACAAATTCATTGGCCAATGCCTGGGAATGAACAGATAGTGAATTTGGGGGCCACAAGTGAATGGGAATGGGGAACTATCTGACCAAATCTAAGGCAAACCAGGATCCCCCAAAATGACCTAATTATCATAGACATCATTAGTGATTTTACAACATGAAAATTATGCTCTGGAGCTTTCTGGTGTTCAAAAGCCATCTTTAATATCAGTGGTTGGTGTCCTGCCTTAGTTCCATCTTTCCAATTCTTATGCATTATCCACTGTATAATTATCAGACATAAGTAGCCAATGTCTGTCAGGCACTGTTCTAGGCACTAGGTACATAAAGACAAAAATAAGATAGTCCCTATTCAAAAAGATTACATTTTATTGGGGGAAACAACATGTTTCAAAATATTTTTAAAATAATATTTATTTTTAATTAACAAAAAGTTATTTTCTCTCTTTCCCCTTATCTCCATTTGTAACAATTGTTCATAGTCAAGCAAAACAAATTCCCATATTGGCCAAATCAAAGAAGTATATGTCTCAATCTGGACTCTGAGTCCATCACCATTCTATGAGGATGTGGGTAGTATGCTTCATCATTGGTTTTCTGGAATTGTGGTTGGTTACTGCAATAATTAGTTCTTAAGTCTTTCAAAGTTATTTGGCTTTGCAATGTTGTTGTTATCCTACGAATGCTGGCAGATAGGTAGTGCAGTGGGCATGGAGTCAGGAAGACCTGAGTTCAAATGCGCTCATAGATACTTACTAGCTGTATGGCCCTAGGCAAGTCACTTAACCTCTGCCTGTCTGGATTTCCTCACCTGTGAAATGGGGTTAGCACCTACTTCCCAGGATAGTTGAGCATGCAAAATGAGATCATATCTGTAAAGAGCTTAGCACAGAGTAGGCACTTAATGCTTGTTTCCTTTCCCATAAATTGTTCTCCTACTTCTGCATCAATTCATACACACCTTCCTAGGTTTTTCTGAAACTGTACTTTTCATCATTTCTTGCATTATTCTTGCAGTATTGATTACATGAATGGACAATAATTTGTTCAATCATTCCTCAATTGATGGGGATCCTTTAGTTTATAGTTCTTTATTACCACAAAAAGAGCTCCTATTAATATTTTTGTATGTATGCGTCCTTTTCTTCTTTCTTTGATCTATTTGGGGCATAGGCCTAGTTGTGGCATTGCTGAGACAAATGGTATACACAGTTTAGTGACATTTGTTTTCCCCAGAATGGCTGTACCAATTCACAGTTCCACCAACAATGTATCAAAGTGCCCGTTTTCTCTTAGCTTCTCCATTATTTGTCATTTTGTCAGCCTTGTTAATCTGAGGGTGGGAACCTCAGCATTATATTAAGATATATTTCTCTAATCGTTGGTGATTTGGAGAATTGTTTCACATAGCTATTGCTAATTCAGATTTCTTCTTTAGAAAACTGCCTGTTCACATGCTTTGATTATTTATCAATTGGGGAATATTTCTGGTTCTTATATATTTGAATCAGTTCTTAATGTGTCTTGGATATGAGACCTTTATAAGAGAGACTTGCTGCAAAGAATTTTCCTGCTTATTTATTTCTTTTATAATTTTAACTGCATTTGATTTTGTTTATGCAGAACCTTTTAAATTTATGTAATCACAATTGTCAATTTTATCTTCTATGATATTCTCTCTCTCTCTCTCTCTCTCTCTCTCTGTCTTTGTCTTATTTGGTCATGAACTCATCCCCTATCCATGGATCTGAAAGGTAATTTCTTTCTCATTTCTCTAATTTGTTTATGATGTCATCTTTTATGTCTAGGTTGTTTATCTTTTTGGAGTTTATTTTGGTAGGAGAGGTGAAATGTTGATTATATATCATTTAGGAGATAACATGTTCAACATATTCAATAAGTTTGTTCAAAATAAGCAGATATAAGATCAATAAAATTTGAGGGGGAGGCCATGGTACCTGAGAGGATCAGGTGGTATATAAACTGAATGTGAAGTGAAATCAGAAATCCTAAGACAGGAAGGTGAGGAGGGAGAGAATTCATCACATGAGGGACAGCAGGTGTAAAAGAATGAAGATGGGAGGTAGAATGTCACATTTGAGGAGCAGCAAGACAAGTTTGGCTAACCCCAAGAGTGGGAGAAGAGGGGTAATGGAGTGTTTATGAAGGGCTTTAAGTATAAAACAAAGGAATTTATATTTGATTTTATTGAACAGGAGAGTGACATAGTCTTATCTGTTTGTGCTTCAGAAATATTATTTTGGCAGCTGTGTGGATTGGGCAAGGGGAGAGACCTGAGGCAGGGAGACCAATTATGAATCCATTGCAATAGTTTATCTAGGCTAGAAGTGGTGAGGGCCTGAACTAGGGCGATGGATGTGTAAATAGAGAAGGGGATGGATTTGAGATATATCATGGAGGTAGAATCGACAAGACTTGGCAGTTATTAGATACGTAGGATGAGAGAAGGAACAAAAGGAGGAATTGGAGACAGAGGAAGGAGGAAGGAATCAGAGATGACTCCGAGGTTGCAAACATGTGTAACTGTAAGGAGGAAGGTGCCTTGACAGAAGTCGGAAAATTTGGAAAGGGGGATTTTGGAGGGAAAAATAATGAGTTGTTTTTTATATGCTGAGTCTGAGATACATCTGGGGACATCCAGTTTGAAATATCCAAAGGCTGTTTGATGATATGAGATTAGGGTCTCGGGAGAGAGATTTGGGCTGGATATATAAATCTGGGAGCCATCTGTGTAGAGATGATAATTGAACCCATGGGAATTGATGAGGTTGTGAAGAAGAGAAGAAGAGAGGAGAGAAGAGGAGAGGAGAGGACAGAGAAGAGAAGAGAAGAGAAGAGAAGAGAAGAGAAGAGAAGAGAAGAGAAGAGAAGAGAAGAGAAGAGAAGAGAAGAGAAGGAAGAGAAGGGATGGATTACCATCTCAAAACTTCCTCTTCCATGCATCCTTTCCTAATTATCCTAACCAGAATTTCTTTTTCCTTCCTCGGAACACCCAGAATGTGTTATTTGTGCCTCTTATGTAGCAGGGCACATTTGACCTGATACAATTACTTGTGTGCATGTCTTTTTCCTCTTTACTAGGTATAGCGATCTAGTGAAAAGAACAGTGGGTCGGGATTCAGAAGAGATTAGTTTGAGTCCCAGTTGGGTGACTTTGGAAAAGTCACAGAACCTCCCTGAGCTGCATTCTCATCACCCATAAGATGGAGAAATTACTGCCTGCACTGTCCCTCTACCTCCTTGGAGGGCTAGAGAGGGGAATTCCAGGAGGGATGGACAGGGTCCCCTCCAGTCACAAGGAAAGGTTTCAGAGAAAAGACAGACGGTGAACAACACAAGGGAAGGCTAAGATTCCCTCCAATAGCAAATTCTTCTCTGATTCTACACTCCACCTCACCTTATTCACAAAGCAGATAGGGGTCAAATCAGTGAAAGTATACCTGTGGCTTCTGCTGGCCAAGGTTCGGGGACCTGGAATAGATCTTCCTCTTTTCAGACTTGCCTTAGAGAAACCTCCACATACATTTGTGTGTATGTTGTCAGGGAAACTGCAAGGCTTTGGAAAACTGATCCAGGCTCTGAGACCTACCAGGCAGTGTGGTCATTAATATGTAATGACCCTGCTAGCAGTAACCCAGATGTCACTGCCCTCCTTACCAGCCCTAGGCGATTCTTTCAGTGTGACTAGGGATTCCCTTCAGTCAGGTGCACCAAACCAAACTCTGCATTCTAGCAATTACAGAGAAAGTTAGGAAGGCCTCCTAACTGGCCATTCCAACTTTCTTTATGGCTTCAGCATGCTGGGCTGGCCTGTTTCTTGGGAATGCTGGAAAATGATGCCTGCTGACTGATGAAATACATCCTGAGGAAGGAAGTGAATTACAGGTACAGAATAAAGAATATGCTAGCAGATATGGTCAATGTTGTCAGTTTGTTTTTAAAGCTCCGGATCTTTGTTACAAGTTAAAGTTCTGTTTAGGTGTGGGGTTGGCAGGAGGGGAGAAGGGAAACTATCAGAAAATGACAGCATTGTTGGGGAAAAAATCAGTTAAAACATTAAAAAAAGAAGAAAGTGACATGCCCCCACAGCGTGTTTGGGAAAAGCTACAGACCAGGATCTGACTGATGCTGTTTACTATGGTCTTTGCGGGATTGTCAGGGACTTCTCCGGGCCCTGAGTCTATGGATTGGAGAGTCTCTGGGCTGAAAAGAATCATGTTATTCTATCAATCTTTTCTTCCTCCTGGAAGGATTAAGGCTATATGGACTTGAGATCTGTAGACGAGGAAATTTTTTGGTCTTCCTTTGATGAGCTACTTGACCTCCTTCATCAATGATTGACAAATTCCCACTTGGTTATATTCTTCCCATCCCAGTGATTCTGAACCCCAGCTGCCATTATTCAAATCCCATTCACAGCCTGCTCCCTGATTCTATCCTATGTCCCCCCTCAAACTTCTATAGAGCTCTGTAGAATTGTCAGCTACCACTATTATTAAGGGTAGTATATAAGAAGATGCACAGGAGGACCTCTCGCTGTCCTCTCTAGATTTTTAATTCTTGGCCTGGGTACCAGTCCCACCCTCGTCTTTTCCAGTCACAGCAATTCTTCTCAGAGGAGCCATCAGAAATATCCACCCCAGCTCAAATCCCACCTTCACAGCATGGTGCAGTGCAAAGGACACATTATTGGCATTCGAAGTTCTTCCTAACCTGCCCCCTCCTACCTTTCCAGTCTTCTTTCACCTTATTTCCCAACAGGTACGATTCCATCCAGTGACACTGGCCTCCTCTCTCTTCCATGAGGAAGACGCTCCATATCTTGGCTCTGCTCATTTTCTCTGACTATCCCCCATGCCTGAAATGTGCACCTTTCTCCACTCTGACTTCTGACCTCCCTGGCTCCCTTTAAGTCCCAACTAAAATCCCACCTTCCCCAGGAAGCCTTCCCGAACTCTTCTTAATTCCAGTGCCTTCCTTCAGCTAATTATTTCCTATTTATCCTGTATATAACTTGCTTTGTATATATTTGTTTGCATGTTGTCTCCCTCATTAGACTGTAAGCTCCTTGAGGGCAGGGACTATCTTTTGCCTCTCTTTGTATCCTCAGCACTTAATACAGTGCCTGGCACAGAGTAGGTGCTTAATAAAAGTTTATTGATTGACTGATTGATAAAGTCACTGAACTTAACATAAGGAGGTCTGGGTTTGAGCTACAGCTCTTCTGCTCATGAGCTAGGTGATGCTGGGCATGTCTTTTGCCTCTCTTTGTATCCTCAGCACTTGGTACAGTGCCTGGCACATAGTAGGTGCTTAATAAAATTTTATTGATTGACTGATAAGGTCACTGAACCTGACATTAGGAGTTCTGGGTTTGAGCTACAGCTCTGCTGCTTATGAGCTAGGAAATGCTGGGCATGTCTTTTGCACTCTATACTCTGAGCCTGAATCTCCTCATCTGAAAAAGAGAATAAAAAAATGATTCTCCTGCTACTTACCTCACAGGGCTGTTGTGAGGAAAGTGCTTTGTAAGCCTAAGAGTGCTATATACATGTGAGTTGTCCTTGTCATTGGAAGAGGCATAATCTTCTAGGGAAAGAGAGATCACCAGACTAGGAACCAGGTGACCCAGGTTCTAATCAGATTCATTGTGTGACCATAGACAGGTTACATCCTCTCTCTGGGCTTCCGTTTTCTTTCCTGTTAAATGAGGGATTGGCCTAGATGACCTCTAAGCCCCCTCCAATATTCGATGAATGCATATTCTGTTTTAATCATCGGTCATATATTTAATGCTGCTGCACTTGTTGCCGGAATTTTTGTCCCATTTCTCCAATTAGATTTTAAGGTCTGGGGTAGTGGGAGTAAGGGGCAGCTAGGTGGTGCAGTGGATAGAATGCCAGGCCTGGAATCAGGAAGACTCATCTTGAGTTCAAATCTTGCCTCAGATACTTACTAGCTATGTGACCCTGGGCAAGTCACTTCACCCTGTTTGCTTGAGTTTCCTCATCTGTAAAATGAGCTGGAGAAGGAAATCTAGAATCTTTGCAAAGAAAACCTGAAATAAGGTCACAAAGAGTCAGACATGGTTTGAAAAATGACTAAACAAAATAACAAATAAAGACTGTGTCTTATATTTTTTCCACATCCCCCACAGTACCTGGCACAAAACTGGAAACATAGTAGGTGCTTCGTAAATACATGGTGATATTGCATTGCTTGTCTCATTCTTCTGCTGTTTTGTCATGTTCATTAGGTAAGTGGATACATACCTAATAGGTGTGTGTGTGTGTGCGTGTATATATATATATATGTATGTATGTATATATATATATACGTGTGTGTGTAAAGAAATTATTGTAATATAGTTGTATTAATTAATTACTGTATAATATATATAGATTATATATAAATATAATCTATAGAGAAATAAATATGTACTACATAATTATACGGTATATAACGTGCCATTATCTATTATATTAGTGTGTAATATAATAGTATATAACAATTATATTAACTGATCAATACATGAGTAAATAATGTCTCTTTTCTGAGGCAGAAAGAGAGGACAAATTGTGCAGACCAAGAACTTTGATGCTGAAATGCAATTCTGATGAGATTCTTGGGTTGGTACTTGTAGAAGAAGTGACATGGAATCCCAGTGGTGGTACTGTATAGGTTGGATCCTCACCCTCTCTGGACTCTAGCTTTGTCAGCCTTGCAGAAAAACCCTTGAGGAAGAACAAACTGTCATCCTCAGACCTTCCCTGATGACCTTTGGATACCCAAGGCCCAAAGAGCAGTATTGACTGGGAAGTCTTTGGGTATCTGTTGGCTTGTAGGAGGTACGTGAAACATTTCCTGTGGCCATACTGTGTGTCTTGCTAGGCAACGACACAAGGAGACGGTCTAAGCCAGCTGCCAACGAACAAAGAAAAGCTTTATCCCCTTGGCCCCAGAAAAGCAAGGCAACAGCCTCGCCAATCAGGGCAGGGCCCTCAGGACAGGCCCTGCTGCAAGCATCTTGGAGTTATGTCTTTTCACTTACAGTGAGCGAGGGCAGCAACAGGAGCAGGGGAGAGGCAGGCAGCAGCAGACCTCTTTTGGGTTGGAGCAGTCCAGGAGGAGCCAGCAATGCCCGGGATGCAGCCTGAACAGCAGCCGAGAGCTGCTCTTCTTGCAAACTCCCTGAAAGCCCTCCCAGATGTAAGATTCAGGGCAACCTCAGTAGAGGTGGTGGATGTGGCATATTTTGACTTCGAAGCTTATCTAAATGCTAACATTACAACATAGTGCTCCAAGTATGACAACTTGGAAAGAATATGTCTTGATTATTTATTCTTGTCATAACAAGCCTCTGGAAATTCTTAACTCTAGTGGCAATAGGGCTTTAATTAGCCTACTGGGGAGAATTGCATAGGAACTGGGGTGAGGCTAGGCTGCAAACATTCCTGACACTTTGGCATAATATCTTTTTTTCTCCTTTTGTATATTTTATACAATGCAAGAGGATGGTCCTTCATCGTCTATCTAGGTCAGGTGATCAGCTGATGAGTAATGCCAATCAAGTCATATAGAGTACAAATAAGGCCTCCAGACCCAGCAAGCACCTGTTCCCTTTCTCATTCCTTGTTCCCAGTTGGCTACCAGTGAATCCTACAGGAGTGAGCTTGCAAAAGTTTTAAGGACTATACCTCCCAGGGAGTAGTTGTGATTTAATAGGGGTTCTACTCCTGGAGATGGGCAAGCCTTCAAGACTCCAAGGATTAATGGCTGATGTGACAAGCAGAGAGGAGTTATTTAGAGGCAGAGTGCCCTACGCTTGCATCCTGACATCTGACACAAACATGCCCCACCCTCAGCTTCCGGTCTTCCACTAACAATGGTCATCCCAACCTAGGTTTCCTGTCACCCCATTAACAAGGTCCAAGAAATAAAAATTTAGACCTGGTTGGATGAGTGGGGAAAGAATGGTAGAAAAAAAAACCCACCGTTGCAGATTCTATCTCAAGTGGCTCCCAATACTTCCTGGCCTTCTCACCATGCCCACTAGCCACTTTCCTTCCTTTGATATCAATGGAATTGAATTACAGAGAAAGCACCCACTTCTGTTTTTATTTTATTGGTGCCTTAAAAAAAAAACAGCCTATTCCCCCACTGACCTCTCCCTTACAAGAAAGAGAAAGTTAATCTTGTTAGAAACATACTTAGTCTAAGAATAAACAATACTCATTGGAAGGCCAGGAAGGTTTTAATTATATCTTACCTTTATTCCTCCTGAATAAATGGGTACATCCCCTGAACAGAGTACAGGAGAAAGTACCAGGGACTCAGACAAATGCCAGTCCTTTTATTGGCTCCTAATTCGAATCTCCTGCCTGCTTCTTCGTTGGCCAGTTGCAACCCCCTGAACTGCCCATGTCTTGTCTCCTTCAAACAGCAACTTAAGCATGTGTACAAGCCTTAACCTTTCACTGGATCAGAAGCCAGGTCTCTGCTAGATTACAGCTCTGATTAGAACTGGTTCTAATCAGCCACCTGACTTACATTCTGCTAACTCTGGGGTGGGGCTGGGGGGGCAGAGGATGCTTTCAACTCTGTGGAAGCAAAACTGCTCCCACCATTTCTCACAATCCAAACTGACTAATGAAGCAAATTTGACAGTGTATGCAGCTCTCTGTATCCATCATCCTCCACCTGGAAGGAAAATCAAAAATCCACTTTTGACATCTTTCTAGCGATTCCCTTTGACCTTTCCAGGCTTGGCTGTGGTTTCACACTAGCCTAATGATAAATTCCCTGGTGGTACGGACGGTCCTGTGGTAGATTTCATCCGGTTTTCACTGTAAGCCAGCCTTTGCCACCCCATTTGGACTTTGCTCCCCATTTATTCCCCCTTAAAGTCTAATGCATTCCTTTAGAAAAGATGATATCTCAACAGGAAGATTCCGTGAGCTACTTTTGGCTGTGAGGGTATAATCACGAGATCTGCAGTATCATAGCTACAGAACTGGAAGGAATTTTGAAAAATTAAATTGTATTTTATTTTCTGGAAGGAATTTCTATGGGCATATCACCAAACCTGCACCTTTTTCATTGGTAGGGAGTGGGGGTGGGGCAAGAGCACTGGAAGTAGAGACTGAGGACTTGAGTTCATTGCCTCTTCTTGACTCTGCCCCTTTCTATCTGTCACTGGCAAGTCACAACCCCTCTCAGCCTCAGTTTCCTCAACTGTAAAATGAGAAGATTGGACTATCTGGTGAGGAACATTTAATACCATTTTATATCATTTTTGGTAATTTCAATAAGACCCAGAGCCTGAATTAATGACCCACTTGAAGAGCCAGGACCTGGACTTCTTTGTTCTCTAAAATTTGCTCAGAGAATATCTTTTCTCTGTCAACAAGGCCAGATACGGCTGACCTAAGAACATTCTTTCCCCTGTTAATCATTAAAAGATGAGACCCTAATCCCTAGAAGACTACCTCGCTTAATGTTAAACACTGAAACGCTGGGTTGTTGTTTTAACTGACCCTTGACAACACCTTTATCTTATTGTATTTACAAACCTATTTCATTAAGGAAAATCTTTGTCTTGTGGCTAAGCATACTTGGGGATCATAAAATTGAGTAACATGCTGAATTGTGATGTTTTAAAAAAATACAAAACCTGTTCAGGTTCCTGTACAAGGCAGTCAGACTCTGTCTGGCTCAATCCATGATCATGTCTGTCCTCTATGCTTAATGAATGAATAAACAAATAATATGAATTTTTCTATCACCTAGCTCTGTTTGCCTCCTTTAGCCAACTTTCAGGTTTAACACTGGTCACTAAGGTCCCTTTCAGCTCTGTGTGATCCCCAACAAGGGGTCCTCTAAGTTCTACTGGAAGAACCCTAATATGGGAAATTTGCTCTGCAGATGATGATGACATTTGTAAGCAGAGTGGCCAAGTGAGACACCGGAAGTCTTTCCGAGGCTAAAGACATTGAAAGGTAAAGAAGAAAGCTTTCAGATGCAAAATAAACATTTCCCACCTGAGAAAAGATGGAAAATTTGAATATCTTAATTGCATGTGAACCTGGCATAGACTGCATTCACATAGCTGTCCCTAGTCACTCATCTAAATAGGATTCCCAAAGGAGTACGGGAGATGAAAAATACTGATCATCCTAAGGGACCCTAGAGTTGTTTACAGAGAGAAGGGCTTTAAAGCAGAAATGTTTTGTCTTAAAGGAAAGGAAAATCTCTTCCTGTTTCCTACAGAGAGATAGCTAATGACCCCAAACTTGAGCCTCTGAAGGAGTCAAAGGGAAACGCTGATTGGGGTGTCTGTAATTCCCACAAGGGAAACAAATGCCATTTTGTAGGGAATGAGGAATTGTTTTGGAGTGAAAAACTGAATAGTTATGTAATATACTTAATACTTGCGACTGTTCTACTTTCGGGTTTTGATGGTGTGTCCACTCATAATATTTGATGTCTTAACTAAGATAATTTGGTACCAGCAGTGGGGTTTCTGAAATTAAGACTAACCAGGGATGTGGTATACCAGATAAGGTCACAGAATTGTTTCACAAGACCAGGTCGGGAGGGTCTAAAGCTTTTAGTCTTGTAGTCCTGGGGTAGAGGGACACAGATTTAGATTTTCCAGTGGTACATGGGATCTTGTTCTGTTCTTCCTCTGAAGTCCTGTGGGCTTAAGGATATATTTACACGGATGGGGAAGGATAGGAGTGTGTGGTGGGCATGACGCTGAAATGCTGTAAGAAAGTAGGAGTCCAGGGCCTGTGGGATAAGCTGGCTATTTGTCACCACTCTCAGCATACTGCAAAGGTAACAAAGCAAGACTATGCTCCACGGGAAGATCTATTAATTTTTAAAGAATTCTTGGAGGGGTGCCAAAAATGGATTAATGTGGCAAAAAGAGAGGCTTGGCTCCCGAATCTGATGGACCGCTGCCCTATATGTCATGCTATGTCTTTATGCTCCAGATCCACTCAAATTGGGAAGGACCTTGCCAATGAGATGGACAATGGAAACACCCCAAAGAAACTTTGAGGATCCAGGTGAGTTCCCTTCTCCGTAGGTCCTGTGGGTTGCAGGTTGCACCCTCTACCGGTCTCATCGCTCTCTGAATGTATTATGAGGATAGAAATATTGAGTTATTGGCACAATCTCATATATGTGGCTGGACCCAGCCCTAACACCGTACTTCAACTTTTTATCCAGCTGCGTATCCAGGCCATCTTGCTATCTGCCTACCTAGATCAGTACCCTCCACCCCAGACCTAGATTCCGGCACACTGGACCTCTGAAATCAATGTCAAAATCTTGTAAAAGTTAATGTTGAAAATGATTTTTGCGTGTAATTGGAAAAAAAATAAAATACTAATAAGTGGGAAAATGCTTTTTAATTAAGGAATAAAATAAAATGAAAAACAAAGAAGGTTTAGGGCTGGAGGAGACCATATAGGCCATCTAGTCCAACAATCATTTTATAATTAAGGAATAGTCAGAACCAAAGTTCTGATTCCAAATTCATTGTACTGATGAGGAAGTGCAAACCAGCCCACTTAGCTTTCTAAGACCATGCTTGAGAGACCAGACCCTAGAGCGTGCTTCGCCTTCACATCCCAGTCAGCTCTGGACACAGTAATCAAATAAATCTTACCGTCGCTTCTGGAAAGGAAGGGGAAATTGACCACCCTTACGGATCAACTTATCATCCCTGTGATTCCCAGACTGAGACTCCCTTTTCTGGACAGTCCTCCCCTATATGCGTTATATGCATTCATATTTATTAATGTGTTCATTTCCTAACTCAGAGTTTAAAGACTCTTCCTGAGTGACAGGGTGAAATGGAAGCTGATGGAGTTCTTACTGCCTTCTAAAATTGTGAACCAAGGCAGTATTGCTGTCCCAGGGGGAGTAAAAGAAGTGGCAGCAATCATTGAGAAGGGAATAGATGGCATCCTCCAATCAAGAACTGATTTGGTGATATAAACGGAAGAGGAAGGCGATCATCTTCAGAGGCTGAACGCAGTTCACGTTGTAGTAAGATTTGCCAAGGAGGATACCTGAAACTTGATATATATTTGCAACGATTCATTCATTCACGTTCTGGGGCATAGCAATAGCAAGGGAGGAAGACCGAATCATAGGATCATAGATTTAGAACTGGAAAGCACCTAAGAGGCCACTCTCCTCATTTCATAGATGACAAAGCTGAAGGGTCACACAATGAGTGGCCGAGGTGGGATTTGAACTCAGCTCTTCCTGTCTCCAAGTCCAGTGCCCTTTGCGCTATGCCCCATGGCATCTCAAAGATAAAGAGATAAGGGACAGGATTCTTTTGGAAGACCTTGCTGAATGGGGTTGCCATTCATCCATTAAAATGTCCCATTTTAACACCTACTAAAAATGAACGTAGCACATCAGTGAGATCTGCATATTCACACAACCCATAACAGAAGCTTCTGTAGTAGGCTCCGTGGAATTCTTGGCCTTTGTGTGATAGATCATAAGCAGATCAGGCATGGAAAAAAGGATTGAGGATATATGTGGACTACAAATCATAGTGTGCCATTAGACAAAATTGACTTTAGTACTGTGGTGGCCAGCTGCATCAGCTATCAGTCCATAAATAAACATTAATTAAGTGGCTACTATCACCCAGGCACAGTGCTAGGCTCTAAAAGTCCTGAATACCCCCTGCTCCAGGGCCCCACCCTCTGATTGGAGAAGGTAGAGGATGGACATTAGAGACTCTGATCCTCCACTATAAAAGGAGGGCACTCTGGGAATTCACCTCATAATTTCCCACCTGGCTAATTTCTTAGACTTCATGATCCTCAGAAACTCTTCATTCTGCAAGACTAAATCAACTCTGATACACTCACCTCCTATCGTTTCTCTCCCTGTCATCATGCCACGGGAGAGGATCACCTCCACCCCTCCATTTTCAGCTCCTTTCTATGTTTTGTCTTCCACCATTAGATTGTGAGCTCCTTGAGGGCAGGGACTCTCTTGTGTCTTTTGTTGTATCCCCAGTGCTTAACACAATGCCTGGCACATAGCAGGCATTTAATAAATGTTTATTGATTCTGACTCTGGCTCTTGACTCTAAGCTCTGGGGTGGAATCTTGTATATCTTTGAATTAATTCTAATTATTACACAGTTCTTATGGCACATTGAAATGATATCTTATGTTAATTCAATTTTTGCATGTTAAAATGGGAGCTAATAATCTATTTGATGGATATTTGTTTAGACAAGGGGGAGCACTATGTAAGGGTGGCCTGTAAAGTTGCCCAGGTGGTTGGTATGGGCACCATAATTGCCAATGGCCACCATGCCATTCTGGCTTCCTCCCTTTGGACATGCATACTATAATACTGGTAGGATTCTATTTTCTACTATAGCTTGTAACCTCTAGGGAGCAGAATTGACTATGTTCATTGCCGGTTCTAGGTCTTAAAATATCTAGAATTATGTGTTGAATGGCCCTTGACCCTTGGCCATTCATCCTCTCTGAGCCTCAGTTCCCTCCTCTGCAAAATGAGAATAATAATAACTGTAGAGTTGTAGTGAGGATGAAATAAATAATGAAGTGCATGAAAGAGATTTTTTGAGGGGGGAAGAAGCAATAACTGGGATATCTTTTTTTTCTTTTTTAATTTTTTTTTAAATTTTTGGAATCGGCAAGACAGGGCAATTGAGGTTAAGTGACTTGCCCAAGATCACAGGGCTAGTGATTGTGCCAAGTGTCTGAGGCTGGATTTGAATTCAGGTCCTTCTGATTTCAGGGCCGGTGCTCTACTCACTGTGCCAACCAGCTGCCCCCAATAATTGGGATATCTTACATCCTGGATTGTAAATCATGACGTAGTTTTAAAACTCCACTAGGATTTAGTGTAACAACTCCTCAACCTTAGGCATCAGACCTATGTGAGTAACTTTCTCTAGGTACTATATTGAAATGCTCCAATGATTATAACCTGTCCATATTTGCCCATAAAGTCACCACAAGCGGACTGTCCAATGTACTCAAGACCTTTCTCAATTTCTCCTGGCCTCCTGAAGGCACCAGTGGAATACTCTGGCTGTCCACTTGTCATCCCACACTCTTGCCACATGTTTAGCTCATTTCTTCCTCACATACATTTCGCTGAATGGTCACCCACTACATCCTGGGCCATCGCTGGTGGTCATGACCTTTGTCTTGCCACTGGACTTTGATGACTCTGGAGGAGAGAGTGAGGCTGATGACTTTGCACAGCTTTGCCCTAGTCATATCCAATTGACATGCAAATCAAGATATCACCCTCATGACATCATTGATTCTTTTCAAGAATGAAGGACAAACAACAACAACATTTCCCTGATGACATCTTTTACTCCTCTTCTTCAAAATTCTTCATTGGTTATTTATTGCAGGCTGTTCATGGGCACCATGTACCTTTCTGCCACTTTCTGTGTGAACTTTGTTTTTAATTCTTCATAGATTGGTATATAATAAACACTTATAAATGCTTATTGCCTTGACTTGCCTTCATTCCATTTTTCTCTGCCGTAGAGCAGCATGTGTAGAATATTGGTATTAAAAAAATGGACCCTTGTTTTGGGAGTAAGTTTGGAGCTAAGAAAGGAGCTTTGCATTTTCCTAGAGTCAATCCATCCTTCTCTTTCCTTCTTGTTGATCACTGAGCCCAACTCTTCATTCTCCTATATTATCTGTCCTAGTTATATATACTGACAGATAAATTTGATAGGTTGTCCATCCAAATACATGTCATAATCTGGACTTCATTCATCATCCACTATCTGCTTGTTCTTTCTGGTTGGATGATGGGGCCAAACTATTGTAGGTGCTTACAGATGTCTTTTAGGAAGCTCTGCAGTGTTCCAGAGTTTTATGGAACCAGCACACTGCCATCCTCAAACAAAAACATATATAGGACCTTACCATCCATAGAGAAACCCTCTTCAGCATTTCACTCTTAGCTAGATCTCCCGCATCATAGTGGAGAACGCCTTAGGTGAATATGTATCTTCCTGTTTTATGCCTCACTTGGTGCTTTTTATCAAAAGATCATTGAACAGAATTATTCGTGTTGTTATCTTTCATGGAAACTTGAATGCTTTTGATGTCTGAATGGATGATACCTGGTTGAAAAAGAGCTTTTAAAGTGTTGTTTTGCTCTATTGAATCAAATGCTTTAAAAAAAATCAACAAACAGTAAATACAATCGTAGCTCACATTTCTGACATCTTTCAATCAATTGAAAAATGATAAATATGTGGTCCAGTGTTGAATGTCGCTTGTGAAAGCCTGCTTATTCCCTACTAATATCTTTATTGAGGACACCCTCAATTTCTGTTCTCTATAGATGGTTCTCATAAAGATTTTGAATAACTAGGAGTAGACATATAAGATGGTAGTTGCAGATGGAAAAGGGGAGATATGAGGGATATCCAGGCTACAATCCTTAATTCAATATTATTAGAATACCAAGTTTATGTTGTATGATGTATAAAATTGATAGTCACGGATGTATTTTTAATATAATATTATTTATTCAGTTCAGTGAACTCATGGGCTTCCGATATAGAAAGTAATGAGTGATTTTTATAATATTCTTTATTGCGTATAACACTATGTGTGTGATAAGTAAGGATGAAATACACTAAGTAAATTAAACATTTGTAATATAACTAACTTATAACATACATTTTGCTGTTGCCATACTAGTAATAGAGCAGCTAGGTGGTGTAGTGGATAGAGCACCTGGTCTAGAGTCAGGAAGACCTAAGTTCAAATCTTACTATGTGACCCTGGGTAAGTCACTCTGCTTGCCTCAGTTTCCTCATCTGTAAAATGGGGATGATAATAATAGCACCTACCTCTCAGAATTGTTCTGAGGATCAAAGGAGATAATTGTAAAGCACTTATACAGTTTTTGGTACATAGTAAGCATTATATAAATGTTAGCTAGTACTGTTTGTAGTAGTAGTAACATTCAGATTCTCTGTAGTAAGTACCCAGGAGAAGCTAGGCAAACCTTTCTGAATATCACTAACAGCTGTGTGAATTTCACCAGGTGTGAATTTCCATTGGTAAGGTTAATTCTGAAAAACTTAAAATTTACCTCTGTGGACCCTTTGTTTTGGATACTTACCACCTCAAAGATACCAAACTGATGACGGTTGATTAATGACTGAAAATTGATAAACCTGAGCCAATTCTGGGGCTTGATTTTTTGAAAAGGGTTATAGATATATAGGAGAGGAGCCCTATACAGATTTAGACTCAGTTCTTTGGCAGGATACCTGTACTTCCATGCTCCTCACCTAGTAAGTTTGTGCATCAAGGAACTGGTGCCCATTGAAAAGGACCAAAAGGGAGGAATTTCTTGTACCAAGAATGGACCACAGCCAAGAAGCAGCACAGGAGAGAGCCAAAATTTGGACAAACAAACCCAGACTTTGCCTTTCATTGATACTAGAAACATGTGTATCAAGAAATCAACCTCAGATAAAGATAAACAAGTTGAAGAATTCCTGGACCAAATGAAGTAGGTCCCTGCCAGGCAGGATCTAGAGGTCTGGGCCAAGTGAGATAGGGAGCCACTGTACAAAAGAACAAATCTGACTCTTGCCCTTCACTGATTCTGTGAGATATGTGGATTGTACAGGTTTGGAAGAGGGAGGTTTACTCCCTCTCAACTCTGGGTGCCTTCTGCTTGTGGAGGGCTCCAACTAGGGTATCTCAAGAAGGGTAATATTATAAATTGGGAAGACTGTATAGATCCCTGAGAGATGGAGGCACATCAGACAGGGAAGGACAGTTGACTTGGCTGTTTATGGTTTGGTATGTTGTTTGTAGCTTTTGTTGGCTTAAATGAAGCTTTCCATATATTTGATATTTTGTTAGCCTTCATGCTTGCATGGACTCTAAGGACTTTTTTTTTTTAAAAGCGATATAGACATGAACTGAATTCTTTAAGAGCCAAAGAGTTAATATTGAGAAGCCTTTCAAAATTAACTCCAATTCATGTAAACAAAGAAAGAGTTTTTACCGCAATTCTGGGTTATGGGTTATAATTCCATTTGGCCAGTAAGAGATCTCCACCTATCCATTTTCCTTTCTGTATGCCCCAACCCCTTCACCAGCTAAATTGGCCAAGACTGATCCCTGGAAATTTACTCAACTAATTAGCATTGGCCCAATAAGGCAATTCTGCAAGAATAGAATGAACTGTGTCAGCAAATGGGCAACATTTGAAAGAATCAATCGGGTATTTCTAAAACCTCCAGTACTACTCTGACAACTACAACTTCCAATGGACCATGAAGTTTTTCAGCCAGTGGCCATAGCCTATGTGATTCCTGGCCTTTGAGACCTGAGCAACATGAGGCTGACTATACCTCCAAGTGTCCCTGGAGCAAGATAGAACTGGCCTATAGAGAGGATTCCATGGAGTGTGTTCAAAATTGCCATTCCTGGTTCTAGTCAACCATATTGAAGATCTGGGGTTTGCTCTGGCCATATATGATTTGGCACTAGAGGTCTGGAACTTTGAGATGATTGTGGTGAAGCCAGAATTATTAATGACTCACTAGATGCACAAAAGGGGACAATCAGCCCTACTGCCTTTCTTTTCCTTGCTGGCTGAGAATCACATCAGGACCGTTTCAATCTGCTCCCTAACAGAAGGGCCGAGAGAAGGGCAACTGGTCGTCTCTCACTCCGACCTTATGGCAGCTGTGCATGTGTGGCATGTAAGGTACATGTCTTGTATTGGCAAGTCTGAGCCTGGGTTTGAGTTGACTTTTTCTACCTATCCCATGATAAACATGGCCATATTTGGAGATTTTATCATGAATTAGAGAGGCCCCTGGTCCCATAAGAAGAATGATTTTTGGAAGCAGCAGGAGCCCTAAGATGGTAGGAGGGGTTGGGGATGAGGGGATGAAGATGGACTTCACTGCATTGGTGTTTTCTCTATCCAATAGTTTTCAAAGAGCTGTCTCTCTCCAGTTTTGCCTGGAACTCTTTCCAAAGTGATTTGAGTAGCTTCGTAAACTCACGGGTCTCATACAGAAAATAAGGAATGGTGTGGCCTTCAAATCTCTCAAAAGAATTTACTAGGGATTCAAACAGATTGATTAAAAATAGATAAATAATACTCATGGGTTGTATTGAAAGCTATCAACACAAGAATACTAACACTTATGGGACCCTGTAAGATCAGATTGTTATGATCTTCAGAGAGGCCCCAATGTAGTGAATTCCATCTTCATCCCCAACTTCCTTCTCCTTACTGTTTTCTTGAGATGCCACATATGCTAACTTACAACAAACCCCAACCAATTACAGTATTCTGCTGAGTGTAATGCGTCAGCCCTGAGAAGCCAGGGACTGTGCAGAAACTGAATATGGTACAGTGAGGACACTTCCAAATATGAATTAATGATGCAGCCCAGCTCTCGTTCCTGAATGTTTGAAAGCAGGACCCTTTCAGGGTCTCTGCTATGACCTGACATTTCACTAAAGGAGTTGGTTGTCTGTCACTCGACAAACTTACTGACCTACATGCACATACATCTCTTCCCTATCCCATAACCTTCTAGTCATTTCTGCTTTGTTTATCTCTGACTCATAGTTTTTTTTAAAGCAATTGTAGTAGATGGACTGTTCTGGCAGGCATTTTCCTATACAAATGACCTCCTTAAGTGAGTCTCTCTTTTTTCTTGGTTTCCAGAAAGGAACACAAGCATCAAACAAGCAAACATGAGAAGAAAAAGAACATGAAAAATTTTGTAGCTTTGAGTCTCTGATTTTTTTTTCTTCTTTCAAAATGACTCCTGTATGCCAGGCCTAATCAAAAAGAAAATGTCACCATCAAATGAACAATTAGGACTGAAAAAGAATCATAGAATCCCTCCCCCCGATCTTGCCCCCTCAGCTCTGCCTTGGTTGGGTGGCTGTTAAGCCATGATGGTATCTGTGATGTCGGTGACACTTCACAACTTGCTCATTTGTAATCAAACAAGAGTCAGCACTGGGTGCTACTTGCCCTGTGCAAGTTCAGGGAGCCCATTAATAGCCTAGCCTACAAAGAGAAAAATCTGTCCTCTGCAGAGATACCTTGTTATCTATTTACTATTTTAACAGAGTAATTGGCCCAACCTGAATGTGGTAACAGATGCTGATGCCTCAAGCTCCCTATTAGATGCCTTAAGAAAAAGCATGTGAGCATCACATGAATAATGCCAATCAAGTCATATTTCCATACTTCAAGGGTCCCCTTGGCTATGGACACTCCTTCCAATGCCACAGGGCACATCCCCTTTACTACTTGTTAGTCTTCAGGAGAAAGATCGTTCTGGCTCTGTTACAAATGTACAGGCACACCTCATTTTATTATGCTTCCTCTTATTGTGCTGTGCAGCTTCTGTATTTTTATTTTATTTTACAAATCGAAGATCTGTGGGAACCCTGCATTGAGCAAGTCTATTGGCACCATTTCCCCGACATCATGTGCTCACATTGTGTCTCTGTCACATTTTGGTAATTCTCACAGTAGTCCAAATGTTTTCATTGATATTATATCTGTCGTGGTGATCTGCGATCAGTGATCTTTGATGTTACTGTTGTCATTGTTTTAGGGCTCCACAAACCACGCCCATATAAGAGCGAACTTAATGGATAAATGTTGAATATGTTCTGGTTGCTCCACTGATGAGATATTCTCCCATCTCTCTCCCTCTCCTTGGGCCTCTCTGTTCCCTGAGACACAATAATATTGAAGAATGTCACATAAACTTAGTTGATGAAGCAGTAGCAGGGTTTGAGAGGATTGACTCTAAATTTGAAAGAAGTTCTCTTGTGGGTAAAGTGCTACCCAACAACATGGCATGCTACAGAGAAATCTTTCATGAAAGGATGAGTCAATCAATGCTGTAAACTTCGCCGTTGTCTTCTTTTAAGAAATCACCTCAGCCACCCCAGCCTTCAGCAACCACCACACTGATCAGTAAGCATCAACATTGAGGCATAACACTCCATCAGCAAAAAGATTATGACTCGCTGAAGGCTCAGATGATGGTTACCATTTTGTTTTTAGCAATAAAATATTGTTAAATCAAGGTATGCACATTTTTTAGACATAATACTATTGCACACTTAACGGACTACAGTGAAATATAAGCATAAATTTATACACACTGGGAAACCAAAACATTAGCATGACTTGCTTTATTGTGGTGGTCTGGAACCAAATCTGCAATAACTCCGAGATGTGCCTGTATGTTATCTCTTCTAGACTGGACCCATCATGCAGCAAGACAATCCTTTTACTTATCCATAATTGATTCCCTACCCATTCTCCACATCGGCTGTTCCAAATCTTTTCTTCTCTCATGCCTCCCTCAGTGCCCCTTCCCACCCTCACAGCTGAGGTGCTTGCCTCATACTTTATTGAAAAAATTGAGGCCATTGCCCCAGAGCAGTCTTTTCCCTCCTTCCCTATCTCACAACCCCTTGACATTATCCCCTACCATTTCCTCCTTTATTCCAGACTCTGATTAAGAGGTGTTTTTTTTCCCTTTCAAAACCTACTACCCCTCTTACACATGCACTCAATCATATCCTGTCCCATCAGCTCTAGAAGATCGCCCCTACCCTCATCACTTCTCTCTCACTTCAATTTCTTGTTATCTACTAGTTTCTTTACAGCTGCCTGCAAATACATGTGAATCCTGGAAATGACCACTGCACTCTAGATGTGGAATGACCAGGGAAGAGGACAGAGGGACTATCACTTCTGCCTTGTTCTGGGCCCTGTTCATTCAGCCTAAGATTTAACTCGCGGTTCAGAGCCTCCCCTACAAATTCCAGGGGTTCTCACTTTGGAGATGATTAAATTCATCACTAGGTGGCATAGTGGATAGAGAACTAGGCCTAGAGTCAGGAAGACTCATGTTCCTGGGTTCAAATCTGGCCTCAAATACTTCCTAGCTGTGTGACCCTGGGCAAGTCACTTAACCCTGTTTGCCTCAGGTTCTTTATCTGTAAAATGAGCTGTAGACGGAAATGGCAAACCATTCCAGTGTCTCTGCCAAGAAAACTCCAAATGGGGTCACAAAGAGTCAGACGGCCCTGAAAATGAATGAACAATGTCCCAGGCACTGTACTAGGTGCTGAGGTTACAAATGCTATACATGAAGTAATCTCTGCTAGCAAGGAACTTATATTCTGATAGAGAAGACAGGAAGATGTATATATGTATATACAGAATAAATATAAAGCAGGTGAGCATCACACTAACATGAATAATGCCAATCAAGTCATATTTCCGTACTTCAAGGGTCCCTGGTTTCATTGGTGTGGCTATGGACACTCCTTCCAATGACACAGGGCACGTCCCCTTTACTACTTGTTAGTCTTCGAGAGAGAGAGATCGTTCTGGCTTTGTTACAAATGTACAGGCATACTGTGCTTTGCAGATTCTGTATTTTTTTTTTTTACAAATTGAAGATCTGAGGGAACCCTGCATTGAGAAAAAATACAAATAAATATGAAGTAGCCAAAGACAAGGTAATTAAGGAGGGAAGATATTAGCAGTTGCAGAGGTCAGGAAATGCTTCACGTAGAGGGTGAGGTGCTCAAGCTGTGCCTTAAAGAGAGGGATTCTATGATGTGAAGGTGAAGAGGGAATTCTTCCCAGGAGGCTGCCAGAGCAAAGTTATAAAGACAGGAGGTGGAGTATTGTATATGAGGAACAGATAGAGGGAGAGAGAGGGAGAGAGAGAGAGGGAGACACAGAGGAGATCTTTGAGGTTGCAGAGTGTGGGAGGGAAAGTAATGTACAAAGAGGCTCAAAATATAGTTTGGGGTCAGGTTAGCTAAACAGAGGATTTTAGATTTCATCCTAGGAGTGATAGAGAACCACTAGAGTTGATGGAGTCAGGCAGTGGCAAGATTTCTGTTTAAGGAAAATCACTCTGACAGCAGTGTGTTGGATGGATTGGAGTAATGTGAGACTTTAGACAGAAGACCAATTGGAAGCTGTTGCAACAAACTAGTGTGAACTAAAGTCATGGGCCTAAACTAAAGTGGTTGTTGTGTGAGAAGAAAGAAGGGATCAGATGGGAGAGATGTTGTAGAGGGAGAAATAATAAGATTTGACAACAGGTTGGACAGGTAGGGTGATGGACAGTGAGGATTAGAAGATAATGCCAAAATTATGAACCTGGGAGATTGGAACGACGGTGGTTTCTTGGATAGTTACAGTGAAGTTGAGAAAAGATGGTTTGGTTGAAAAGATAACGAATTCAATAGTAGGCATACTGAGTTTGAGGTGTCTCTGGGACATCCAGTTTGAAATGTCCAATAGACAATTGGTGATGTGGGACTGAAGCTCAGGGGAGAGGCTGGGGCTGGCTATATAGATCTGTGAGTCATATGCCCAACTCATGGGAGCTGATGAAGTTGCTGAGATGGATAGTGTTGTGACAAAAGAGAACAAGACCTACAACAGAGCCTTGAGGTACACCCAAAATTAGGGGGTGTGACATGGATGAGGCACTATCAAAAGAGACTGAGGAGCGCTCAGACAGGCAGGAAGAGAACCAGGACAGAGTGGTATTATGGAAACCTAGAGAGGAGAGAGTACTCAGGAGGATAGAGTGGTCAACAGTGTCAAGTGCAGCAAATTAATAAGGATAAGGACTGAGAAAAGACCCACATATTTGGAAATTAAGAGATTTCTGGTAACTTTGGAGAGAGCCATTTCAACTGAATGATGAGGTTGGAAGCCAGACTGCAAAAGGTTGAGAAGTGAGTCAGAGGAAAGTCAGAGGAGGCGGCATGTGTGGATATCACTCTTGAGGAGTGTGGCTGGAAAAGAGAGGAGAGATTAAGGACAATAGCTTGAATATATTGTAGCATCTGGGAAGGTCTCTGAAGAATGGGGGACACTTGGGCATATTAGAAGGCAGCAGGGAAAAAAACAAGAGAGAGAGAGGGAGAGAGAGAGAGAGAAAGAGAGAGAGAGAGAGGAGATCTTTGAGGTTGCAGTCTTATGGAGAAGATGGGAGGGAAAGGGATCAAGTACATAAATAGAAAGGTTGGCAAGGAAAAAGTCTCTGTCTGTCAGAAAGTGAGGAAAAGGAGGAAAGATAGGGATAATGTCAAAGGGATTTTGAGATGAAAGGAAAGAAGAGGGAGCTCAGGTTGAATGTCCTCAACCTTTATAGCAAAGTAATAGGCAAGACCTGGGTGGGGTGGAGAGAACGACAGACACAGAAAGAGACAGAGAGAGGTGGGGAGGAGGACATGCAGGAGACTTTAGAAGGAGAAGAGAAGGTTTGGAATAGTTTTTGTGGGCAGTGGGATAGGGAATCAATTAGAGAGAAATAAAAGGACTTACTTGATGCAACAGGGTCCAGTTGATAATTTGATTTGTTATTTGACTTTAAAATCAATCCCTCTGATCAACCAATTAAGTCATACAAAGTATAAAAACATTACTGAGCACATGTACTAGCTGTGTGACCTTGGGCAAGTCACTTAACCCCAACTGCCCTGCCAAAAAACAAACAAACAAACAAAAACAAACAAAACATTACTGAGAAGCAATGATTGGCAAAGCCCTATGTTTAGTTAAGGTATGAGGAGATAGAGATGATACCACCTTCTTGGAGCTTAGTCTCATTGAGGATACGGGATTAATACAGGAAAAGTTAAACAAGAAAAAGTTTAAAAGAATAGTTCAAGATAACAGTTGAAATGGCATCACACTAGGAAATTGTGCTTCACGAATGCTTGAGCACAGGAATACCTGTGATATAATGAATTGTTGGGCCAGAGAAGACTATATTCCCCTGGGAAGGCTCCTTGAAGGAGATGGGATTAGAACAGAGTTGGGAAGAAACGAGAAGTGACCAAGAATAAACTATACCTTGAATCCAAACTTGAAGCTCTTCTGAATAGCTCTCTGCCCCTTAGCTCTTACAGAACTTGTCACTATGGTACCTACATGTGTGTGTGTGTGTGTGTGTGTGTGTGTACGCTGGCTAAGTGCATGGCATTCATTCCCTCTGAGCGAAAGCTCCCCAGACCAGTTCTGTGCTTCAGAATTAACTGTCCCCATAGGAGTTACAGACTTATTTCTCTAATTCCAGGGAAAGTGACATTTTCTGATGTGCCAGAGGAAAACACAACCTCCCCACCCCTAACTAACAGTGACACTTACTGTCATATAAATGCTGAGTCAAAAGCAGAAGTGAGCAGGGCCCTGGTACATAGGACCTTACAGCCAGTAGACATTTATTAAATATTGAATTGAACTCAAGTTACTTAGCTGGAATGTGCATACCAGCAAATGCAGTTTGGTACAGAAGTCACCTGATTATTTCTCATCAATTTCCCCCTCCTTAGAAAGGGGAAGTCCTTACAGGAATTATCCCAAATGGATCATCAAATATGCAAATTAGATATCGAGTATGCAAATTAGATATTGATTTCTAGTTTTTATGGAAACTTCCATTCAAAGTGCTAATTGACTGTAAACAATTGCAAATATAGTAAGCAAACATTCATGTAACTGATTTCAAACACTATACGGCAAAGGAGAAAACACTGCAATTATTTTTTGCCAAAGAAGCAGACAAAAGGGACTCTCCCTATTGCTAAGTAGTCCCAGAGTGTCCAAACTGATTAGTGAAGCAACCTGACTGATGCAAGACCCATGGATAAAGTAATCACTCAAGAGTGAGAGTTTTGAGTTTCCTTTTCTTACTCTTCTCCCCTCTGGTACAAAGGCCAGCAAAAGGCACTAAGAGCCAAGAACTACATAACTATAGAGGCGGCTAGGTGGCTCAGTAGCTAGAGCCCTGGGCCCGGAATCAGGAAGATCTCAGTTCCAATCTGGCCTCAAACACTTACTAACTGTGTGACCCTGGGCAAGTCACTTAAACTGTTTGCCTTAATCCACTGGAGAAAGAAATGGCAAAGCACTTCATTATCTTCACCAGGAAAACCCCACAGATAGACAGTACTAGTGTGCTGTGGTTCGCAGGGCCATGAAGAGTTGGACACAACTGAGCAACAATATATAACATTAAATTTTTTTTTTCAGGCAGCTTGGTGGTGCAGTAGAGTGTCAAGCCTGGAGTCAGAAAGGTCTGAATTCGAATCTGGCCTCAGACACTTACTAGCTGTGTGACCTTGGGAAAGGCACTTAATCCTGTTTGCCTTAGTTTCCTCATCTGTAAAATGAGTTGGAGAAGGAAATGGCAACCCCCTCCAGTATCTTTGCCAAGAAAAGTCAGACTCGACTGAAACGACTGAACAACAAAACCAGTTAAAGTTTGCAAAGTGCTTTGCATAGATTATCCTGTTTTATCCTCACAACAATTCTCTTGAGATAGGTACTATTATTATCCCCATTTTACTGATGAGGAAATTGAGGTGGAGAGAAATTATGGAACTTCTCAGGGTGACACATCTTGGAAGTACCCAAGGTAGGATTCTAATTAGGGTCTTCCTGACTCCAAATCTAGCACTCTATCCACCACACTTCCTAATTTCCTCCAGTAGAAAAGACAGTGGAGCAAAGCAGGAAGAAGAGTCTTGGAGGGGCCTGGCCCCATTCCTAATATGGCTAATTTGGCTTTGACAAGTCATACCTCTCATGTCACTATAGTCTAGGGAGACATTTGGGAACAATTCTGAATGGTGGATTGCCACTTCTGATCAAGGTAACACTAATGATGTCTCATCTAATCCATTTCTAAGCACTGGGAAAAGTGCACAGACTTATAAAGTGGATCTAAATTGACCTTGTTCTACAAAACCATTACTTAGAATGCCATTGAGGATCTGGAATTAGGCAAGGGGATCTTAATCTGTGAACTTTTTAAAAAATTGATAACTATATTTCAATATAATTGGTTTGCTTTCTAATACTATGCGTTTTATCTTTCTGCATTTAAAACCATCTTTTTTTTTCTCTGAAAAGTGGTCCATAAACTTCATCTGCATGGCAAAGAGCACAACATACACACACACACACACACACAGAGGCTAAGAGCTCCTACTCTAGAGAACTATTGCACCTTTGAAGGTCATGAACCCAGCACCAGAAGACAAAGAACAGATGATTCTGAAGAAGATACAAATGGAAGTTTCTGCAAAGTATGATGGTACTGAAAGGTAACACTGGCATTAAACTGAAAGGTAACACTGGCACTGGGAAGGCTTGGGAAGGGGGAGTTTTACAGGAAGGACAGGATCCTCCCCATAGCATTTGCAGTCCAGGCAACTCAGGCTATAGAAGGAGCCCTCTTAATGGCTCCCAACTTCCCTGTGGTTTGGAGCTGGACTCTAAGAGACACCAGGGCTTTCTATGTGCAATAGCAATGCTTAACAGTTGTTACCCACTGACATGAGTCTAAATGAGTTTTAGTTTACTTCTCTGGCTTCAGCTGCATAACATCCCAGATTTTATCACTCTAGAGACCACTACCCCTCCATGCCTTAGTAAGCGGTCTTTATGAGTTGCTTTGGTCACAAAGAAATTCATCATCTGGTGGTTAACCTTCCGGTGGAGGAGCCTCCACACACTTAGCCAGCATAGTCCTCAAATGACAGACACAGAATCCATCACTGGGTGTGTACCTGAAACCTTCCGGGCTTGGTAAGACCTTCCAAAGCTTATGCTCCACTGCTATAACTTTCAACGACCCAGTGCCACTTTGCTGCCACGATGAGGCACTGGAGAATTTTACTAAAGGACTTTACTGTGAAGAGATATGTGAGTGCTTGGTACGATTAGTTGACTGCAGTCTTCCCAGGCAAGGATCACATACCCTGACCGGCCAATATTCTGCCTTCCCCTGCTTTCCTGCAAAAATGTAATGGCCACACAATCTTTGCCACCACTTTTCAAAGACGTACTCCTCCACCCTCCTGCCATTCCCCATGTTTCTAGCACAATGTTCTCAAGCTTCTTCATCTATGAATTACATCCTGTGACTCAGCCCTTGCTCCACATGTCCTCCCCTTCTCCACTGCAGGGCCTGCTAGCCTTCCAAAAGGAAACATTGGCAATGCCTTTGATAATAATTGTCCATGAAATAGGCTATTTGGAGCTTTGAACTCTAAACCCCTCTGTTTCGGGGGCAGTTTGTCCTAGGCAGGAAATATGCTTAGTTCTTTATCCTAAACTCTTCCAAAAATTCCCAAGAAAATAAAAAAAAAAAAAGATGAGTCAGAAGTCAACATGGGTTTCTTTTTGGTCTCAACGGTTCATATTCTTTATGTGTGGCTTGATTTCTTCTAGTTATTATGTCTTTGATAATTGGGTGGGGGATGGCAGAACAACTGAGAAAGTGGATCTTTGGAGCAGGCTGAGCTCCTGAATCCCATCACAGTCAGGATGTTGACTGGGGCTGGATCAAAGGCTGGCTATGAAGGCAGAGAGTCTGGACAGATATCTGGTTATTGCTGAATTTGGGGCAGAATTATTGCCCCCTTCCCATTGGAACCCCAGTTCTATCACTAATTTCTTCCCCTCACCCCTCCAATTTCTCTAAAAAGGAAGAATTGGATGTTTTCTAAGGTTTCTCCCAAGTCTGACAGTCTCTGTTTTTATCTTTAGTATTTTTTTTCTAATTACGTATATGGTTTTTAATACTTTTTTTTAAGATTTTGAGTTCCAAACTTTTTGCAAGCAATCTGATATAGGTAATACATGTGCAATCATATTTCCACATTACTCATGTTGTGAAAGAAGAAACAGAACAAAAGGGTTGTTGCAAAAAAACAAACAAAAAAAAGTTGAAAAAGCATTTTGATCTGCATTCTGACTCCATAGGTCTCTCTTTGGATGTAGACAGTATTTTCCATCATGAGTCCTTCCGAATAGTCTTGGATCACTTTATGATTGAGAAGAGCTAAGTCAGTCATAACTGATCATTGCATAATGTTGCTGTTAATGTATAGAATGTTCTCCTGGTTCTGTGTGCTTCACTCAGCATCAGTTCATGTAAGTCTTTCCAGGTTTTCCTAAAATCCCCCTGCTCATCATTTCTTATAGCACAATAGTATTCCATTACACCCATATACCACAACTTGTTCAGTCATTCCCCAGTTGATGGGCATTCCCTCAATTTCCAATTCTTTGACACACAAAAAGAGCCTCTATAAAGATATTTGTACATGTGGGATCTTTTCCCTTTTTTATGATCTCTTTGGGATACAACCAAGTCTGACATTCTTAATTTAAACCTTGTGCTCCCCTAGGGGCTGGACGCCCCTCCGGGAGGTGCTGAAGTGGGGGACGGCAATCCTCTTCCTTTCAGGGGTGTCCTGGTCATTTTGCTCGCTCCCCCCGTTGGGCCCAGTCTGCCCATCCCCCACGCGTCGCTCCTGACTCAAGGGAGGGCGGGGCATAGGCACCCGGCTCAAGCGAGTTCCACGGTAAGCTTCTTCCTCCCGAGGGTCGGGGGAACCTCAGGTTGGGGCTCTACGCCCCCGCCTTTACGCTCCCCGCGGTCGCGCTTCGCCCGAGACTCTGCAGGTCGGGGGAGAAGTAGGCGCGAGCTCAGGCACAGACTGGGAGGCCGCGGAGCAGCCCCCTAGCAGCAATAACAGCAGCAGCAGCAGCATCACGCGCGGTCCCGAAGCACCCGAGGGGTGTGTGCAGAGCGAGGGGCGGGGCCTGGTCCAGGAGGGGCGGGCCGCGCATGCGCCGTGCCTGGCGCCGCTGGTGGAGCTGGGAGATGGCGGCGGCGGCGCAGCGCTGAGCGTGCGAGCAGCGAGCCCGGGAGCTGCCGGCCCGGCCCCCCCTCCCTGCCCTTCCCACCCCTCCCCTCCCCTCCGGGCGCCGCTCCACAGCCCCGACCCCGCCGTCTGAGTCCTGCCATGGGCAATGAGGCCAGCCTGGAGGGGGGAGCCGGGGATGGGCTGCCGGCGGCGGGCGGCCCCAGCCCCAGTCCCGGCTACGGCCCCGGCCCCGGCCCCACGGCGGGGAAGGCTCCTTCAGCACCAGGAAGCGGACAGCTCCCCTCAGCCGGAGCTGCGGGAGCGGCCACAGCCCAGCAGCCTCCGGGCCCCGGCCCCGGCCCCGGCCCCGGCCCCGGCCCTTCCGCCGACACGGCCAGGTAAGGCAGCCCGGGCCAGGGGGGTCCGAACCCTCCCTCGCAGCCGTCCCGCTGGCCCCGGACTGCAGCGGGCGCGGGTAGAGGCCCGGCCCCGGCTCCCCCTCCTGGGGGGGAACATCGTGGCTTGGCCAATAGGGATGCTTTGGGTTAACGTGTCTGGAGAAGGGATGGGAAGGTTGGGGAGGGGGCAAGATCTCTATGGGCAGGAGGGTCTTAACAAACAACAACAGCAAGAAATAGCTCCCGTTTCTGTAGTGTTTTAGGCTTACAAAGCTGCTTCCTCACAACCAGTACTGGGTGGTAGATCCTGTGAGTAGTATTGTACCCATTTAATAGAAGAGGAAGCTGAGGATCCAAAAGGTGGAGTGACTTGCCGGGGCGGGAGGTGGGGGGGGGAGATAGCTAGATGGGAAGGAGAGAAGAGCTGGATGAATTCCCAGCCCTTGGTGGGGGAAGGGGTGCAGTTATCAGGGATTAGGGGCGTGAGTAGGTGCAATCATCTTCATCCAGGGAAGATGGAACTCTGGATTCATTTGGGGTGTGTGGGAGGAGGTGGGACTGAGGGAGGGGGTGCTTGATGTTCGTGCTGGAAAACTGAGAGAATAGGGCTTAGTTGAGAGAAGAGCGCTTGGGTCCATCCTTTTGATAGGGACGGAACAAGTAGCAGGGCAGCCAGAGCATAAATACGGTCTGTAGGGGAAGTGAAGGAAGCTT
Organism: Phalanger gymnotis; assembly: GCA_028646595.1. Taxonomy (NCBI): domain Eukaryota; kingdom Metazoa; phylum Chordata; class Mammalia; order Diprotodontia; family Phalangeridae; genus Phalanger; species Phalanger gymnotis. The sequence continues at coordinate 311,893,056 of CM053624.1, forward strand.
AGGGCAGAGAGGAGGAGGAGGAAGAGGGAAAAAGACTGAGTGCAATCTTTTAGGGATAGAGATATTGAGATGAAGCCCACCGTGAGGTAGGATGCAGTGTAGCTCAGTGAGTGAGCTAGAGGAGTTAGAGTTCATGGGCAAAAAGGGTTCAGATCGGGACTGCACGTTTGTGTGTAGAACAGTATAGTTTATTGGATACTAACATCCTTTTTTTCAAGCTGTACTTTGAATCTTGTCTCATCTAGCGTGAGGAAAGCAGTCAGCTGGAAAGTGTTCCGTTTCTGCACCCAGCTAGATCCCAAGCCTTCTCTCATCAGTGCATTAGCTTAGTGCAGTGTCCGTTTTTTATTTCACAGTCTGGAACTCCACACCACCACATTGTACCCCAAATCTGATTACTCTAAATGCAGCTGGTTTGGAGTATTAAATAGGTGATTATGTAACCTCAGCTCTAGATCTAGCTACATGGGGGAAATTGCTAAATGAAAAGATGTTATAGCTATCTGTAAACATTTCCTCCTCATTCCATGGTCTGAGAAAAACACCAGTGAGGGTGGTTCATTGGGAGAAATACGTCGTGTGAAGTAGCTTCATATTTGTGGTTGATAGAATCGTACAGATACAATAAATAGTAGCATGAATGTAGGGACACAGTGTATACATTCAGGATGCTAAAAGCAACTTAATTATCACAACACATCTAGCAGGATCATGAGCTCTACCTGTAGCATTTAGTATTTTGATGTTAAATTAAAATTGTATTGAAGTCTTCTAGCATCAGTTTTGTTCTCTGTCACCTTAGGTTTTAGTCTGTAAGAAGACAGATAACTCTCAGGGGAAGATAGTAAAAAGCACCCGAAAAACCATGAAAGATTTGATAGAATGTTGGGAAAATGGCTTGGAAATAGATGTTAACTGAAATCCTGCAAAACCAATAAAATGGTTATGAATGTAGTGTAGGGAAAATGCCAGCCAGTAATAAAACAACACCCTGAAAACTCACATAGGCTACCAGGAGATGACAGGTTGAAATGGAAGGTATTATCTCTGTACCATTTTCTTTAAATCAAACAGGCTGGAGTCAGAATGAAGCTAGAGATAGCGTTGGGATTCACTCTGAATCTGGTCATTTATGCTCCCATGCTTTTCTGTGTGGGAGCTAATTGCCTGTGATGGAACATTATTTTTGATTGTTCAGCTGTCCAAGTATGTATCTATTTCCTAACAACTCAAATTTCTTAGACAACTGGAAGTAATGAATGGTCGTTATTGAAATTGCAAGCCTGCTACTGCTGGGCTGCTTTGCAAATCAGTGCTATGAGCATTATTTTTATGAAGACAAAGCTGGGGACATATGTTCATTTCCCATGAATTATTTTAATCCACTTAATATTGTACCACTCCTAATATTGTGAACATTCTTCATTTTGCTGCATATTGTAGTGGTATTTGGATTTTAGCTGGAGGCAAACTCCCTTCTGATAAGCTGTAGCACTGTCACTCCCAGTGAAAGTCGAAATAACTGAACATAAAAACCACCTTGTCATTTGGAAGTTCTTCATATAAGAGAACTCAGTATTTGACTTCTCATTACCAGGCTGGTTCTTTTGATTATGGTGGATCACACTTTGTAATGCCACCATCTATAGTTTTTATAAAAATACAAAATTTATTTTCATTTCCATTAACAAGTACCCGTATTCCAACATGTAAACAGAGCATAAGAAAATAAAATAAGAAAAATGAGCACATAAGATGAAACTCAAAAAACCCAACTCCAACAAAAAACAACCCAAGAACATGAATGATTGCATTAGTGTCTATACGCTTGTTATTTACTAATCATTAACCTTGCCCTGGAATACTAGTTTATTAATCTTAATGTGGCAGTACTCACACAATCCTTGCTTTTATGATACTTTTTTATCTTTTCAATCTGTAACATGGATTTGTTCCTATTCTTGATATCTTTATGTAATTATAGTTAATGTATATTGTTCTACTGGTTCTGCTTTCTTTACTCTGTATCACAACCATTTGAAATATCTATTGAAATTGGGTAGTGTCAAAGGTCAACTCAGAGTAGTGGAAGCAAAGACTAGTGCCTATAGCTACTGTCCAGTTTTACAATGAAATGACATTTCATTTACATTTCACCATCTATCAGTACTCAGAAGCAAACAGATAGATGGGGAAAGATTGGGGAACATTTTCCACCAGAGGTTGGGAGCTGGGGGTGGATGGTACCATTGACAACAGACCTCTGAGATCTACAAGCAATTTCCCCCAGGAACACTTTAATTCCTTGTGTTGTAGGACAACAGAGAACATGGGTGGGCAGTGACAGACCCTAGTTGTTGGAGTAGCCCAGGAGAGGGCCTCCTTAATGTCAGGTTGGAGACTCTGGAAAAGCAAGGATCTTTTTCCTAGCTGTAATTCAGCTTGTCACATTGGCTCAGCTAGAGCAGCACCTAAACTGTCTATTCTCCTTTTCCTTTAGCATCAAAATGGCTTCCCATTTCCTCCTGTCAGAGTGTCCTGGGTCCCTGCTGCCAAATTTAGCCTGTTCAGCTCTGTGCCACTGGCGAACAGATTGGACCATTGAGGGAAAAAGACCTGAGAGATGCATTTCTGAGTATTCAGAAAAAGAGCAAAAGAGAAAGGATGGCATATCTGCTTAAAGCAAATTCACAAATTTAGCAATAGTCTTCCCAGTCCAATTAATTAAGTTCAGTTCAATTTATTTGGTGCTTACTGTGCCTAACACACTATGCTATATGTTAAGGGAGATTGAAAACATGGCTTTCATCCTCATGGAACCTACTGTCTAGTAGGTGAGATAAAAAAAAAAAAACAACTTACATATACAGATAACTGTAATGTAAGGCAGAATGTGCCAACATAATGATCAGGAAATAACATGATAATTAAAAGCTTCCTATAAGGTGAATGAAAAACAGGAAGGGAAGAATAATCATCTCACCCAGTCACAAGAGAATTAAACTGTTTATTAATGTAATGCCATAGTAATAGCCCTTGTTACCAGCAGGATTTCTATATTTTCTTACACTATGCTGACTTAGCATTGTACCTGTGTTGACACTACTCTCAGAAGCCAAGTGGGGCAAGAGAGCTTGATCCAAATCCCTGCAAATGGCAACACCCACAGCCTGCTACTTAGAGTTACGGAAAGCCAGGAAACCAGGAAGGGTGTTGGAGAGCTGGGCATGCAAATGCTTTTCTACAGGGTTTCAATCCCTTTTTCAAGGCTACACTACCCCCCACTCAACCCAGATTGCAGGTGATCTGTTTCCAAATCAGTCAGTCTCGTAACAACCATTTCTTGAGTACCTACTATGTGTAAAGTCCTAAGTTACGCCCAGGCCCTGCTGTCAAAGACCTTAAGAGTCATGTTGGAGAGACAGCATGTAAAAGTCAGGTGATGATACAGGAGAAGACAATGAGATGCCACAGGATGGTAAATGATTGCCAGGTGAAGGCTAGGGCTAATAAACACCTTCAAGAAAATGTGGTATAGGAGAAACAGCATTAGTTTTGGAATGAAAAGATTTTGATTTTGAATCCCATCTCTGCTGCTTCCGTTTGGGTGAGTTGTGGTAAGTTACCTTCTCTCTTTCTATCTCTGACTCTGTCAAATTGTTGCATTCTGGAGGGGTCAGAGAAGGCTCCACAAGAGATGTAGAATTTCAAGGGTTTATTTAAAAACTTATCAAGCACCTTCTATGTGCTAGGTGCTGTGCTAAACACTTTACAAATATTGTCTCAATTGAACCTCAAAATATCCCTGGGAGATGGCTGCTATTATTATCCCCATTTTATAGGTGAGGAAACTGAGGAAACAGAAGTTAAGTGACTTGCCCAGGGTCATATAGCTAGTAAGTGTCTGAGGTTAGATTTCAGCTCAGGTCTTTCCGACTCCAGGCCCAGTGCTCTATCCACTGTATTACCTAGCCACAAGAGTTGAAAATGACCTCCTTGGCCATCTAGTCCAACCCGTACCTGAACAAGAATCTCCTCTGCAGCATACCCAATGAGTGACTCATTTCCCCTTTGCCTGAAGCCCTCTGGTGAAGGGGAACTAATTACCTCCTGAAGAAGCCCACCCTACTTTTGGGCAAGTCAACTGTTTTGCAGTTTTACCTTATATTGGGTCTAAATCTGTCTCTTTGCAACTTCCTTCAATTGCTCTTGGTTTTGACCTCTGGGACCAAGTAGAAGAGGTCTAATTCCTGTTTCATGTGATGGCCCCTCCTGGGTATGGGGAACCTGCAGCCTTGAGGCCCCATGTGGCCTTCTAGGTCTTGGGGTATGGTCTTTTGACTGAGTCCAAGTTTAACAGAACAAATCCTTTCGTTAAGGGTATTTGCTCTGTAAAGTTTGGATTCAAAGGGCCACACTTCAGGATCTAGAGGGCCACATGGGGCCTCAAGGCCTCAGGTTCCCCACCCCTGCCTCAGACCCTTGAAGATAGCTACCATCTCTTCTTTTTTCTAAGCTAGACGTTCTTGGTTCCCTCAACTGGATCTCATGGGGCATGAACTTGAGGGCCTTCACCACTCAGGTTGTTCTCTCTAGCTTCTTAATGGCCTTCCTAAAATGTGGCACCTGGAACTGAACACAGTATTGCAGATATGGTCTGACCAGGGCAGAATAGATTGGAACCGTCACTTCTCTGGTTCTGAATGCTGCAGTTCTCTTAACGCAACCTAAGTTTGCATTCGTTTTCTTGGCTCCCATGTCACGCTGGTGACTTCTTTTGAACTTTGGGGCCACTAAAACACTCAGTTCTTTTTCAGGTGAACAATCTTGGAGTCAGGAAGACCTGTGGTCAGGTCCTACTTCTGACACGTACCAGCTGTTTGACCTTGGGCAAGCTACTTAACTTCTCAGTGCCCTGATCTCTATGAAGATGCTTGCAATTTGCCAAGGCCATAAAGGAGAATTTCCACACCAGTAGCTGCCAATACCTATGGAATAACAGGTTCATATTTCCCTGTTCCTGCGCTAAAGTGTGAAGCTTTACATTTATTACTGTTACATTTCATCTGATTAGATTTGAATCACTGTACCATTCTGTTAAGATCATTTTGAATACCAATTCTGTCATCCAACATGCTAGCTGGCCTTCTGAGCTATGTATCATCTGCAAATTTGATAAGCATGCATCTATGCTTTTATCTAAGTCATTGATGTGTTAATGTTAAACAGCACAGGGCTAAAAACAGATTCTTGGGTTACTCCCCAGGAGACTTCCTACCAGGTTGATCTGAACCATTAACCTTTGGGTCAGGGTATTCAAACAGTTCCAAATGCACCTAATTGTACTATCCTCTAGCCCACATCTCTCCATATTTTTCACAAGAATATCGTGAAAAACTTTATCAAAAGCTTTGATAAAATCTAGGCGAACTATATCTGTACTATTCTTGATCTACCAGCTCAGTTACTGTCAAAAAGGGGAAATGTTAGTCTAACATGACTTGTTCTTGATGAAGCCATGCTAACTATGATAACTGCTTCCTTTTCTATGTTTACTAACCATCCCTTTAATAGTAGGTGGGAAATGGAATAAGCATTTATATAGCACCTACTATGTGCCTAGCACTGTGCTAAGTACTTTTATTTTTTTAAAAAACAAATATCCCATTTGAGCCTCACAGTAACCTTACTAAGTAGGTGCTATTATTATCTTTATTTTACAGTTGAGTAAACTGAAGTGAATGGAGGTTAAATGACTTGCCCAGGGTCACCCAGTAAATGTTTGCGGCTGGATTTGAGCACAGATCTTCCTGACTCCAGGCTCAATGCCCTGCCCCTTGCATTACCAGCAGCCTCTGCAACTGCTCTTGGAGAAGGTCGAATATGAGCTAGGGTTTGAAGGATGAGCTGAATTTATCTAGACAGAGAAAAGGGAAGGGGGGGGTTCCCCATCTCCAGTTGGTTGTCTCCGTACTCCTATCCAACCCTACTCTGTGCCCCCTCCCTCCCCATGCCCCCTGCACTATGATTAACAAACTTCCTTTCATTTCGTGCCTTGCGCTTTCTCACTTCTTCCATCTTCTGGCCCTCACTGAGATCTTACTTACTCCTGATGACCCTACTTCACTTGATAACCTTTTTAAGTGCTAGCTGCACTTTCTCTCATATCTCCTTTCCTTAATGGTCCCAATGCAGGAGTCAAAATACTCCCATGACACTTCCACACTTTCCTTGTATTAACCATACTTTTGGTTAACACAGCAACTTTTTCCCCTTTAAGGTTCATGCTATCCAAATTTATTATCCAATCTGGGTCATGGTAGTTTTTAGAGGCAGCTCAGTGGCACAGTAGATGGAGTGTTAGATCAGAGCTCAGGAAGACCGAGTTCAAATCTTGCCTCAGACACAGCTGTGAGACCCTGGGCAAGTCACTTAACCTCTTATCTTCAGTTTCTTCATCTATAAAACAGGCATAATAAAAGCACTTACTGGGGCGGAGCCAAGATGGCGGCTGGGAAGCAGTGACTGGCGTGAGCTCCCCACCAAGCCCCTCCAAAAACCTATAAAAAAATGGCTCCGAACCAATTCTAGAGCTGCAGAACCCACAAAGTGGCAGAGGGAAGCA